>CM076581.1:587863600-588338136 GCA_034641835.2 Pinus albicaulis
AATGGATGAAACCAGTAACACAATAGTGGTGTTTCAAGGATTTCTTATATGGTTTCACTGTTTGAAAGACAAAATTGAAATGCAGTGGGAAACAATTGGATGATTATGAGTAGAAAATGTTGTTAAGCAGATGGCCAAGTAGTGATATTTTGGTATTCAAAGAAGCTTCGTTTTTCTTCTATCAAAGGTCTCCTTCAAAGGGTAATCTGAGGCTAGAATGCCCAAACTTAGAACAACCTTATCAAAATGACAAAGAAGATAGTCTAAACCTTGCTTCTAAAAGAGACTTTTGCAAATAAATACAAAGACAGTATGTGTGAGTAAAAGCTATGACACCATGATTCAAATTCAAGACCACATTCAAAGAATCAAGCCATATCACTATCACAGACAAAGACCTCTTTATGTACATATGAACAAACCTTGTTGTTCTATGTATTTACATTAAGATTTTCCAAAGGTTTTTCTCCTTGATCAATAGATATAAATAAAGCCATGGGTGAATGCAAATGAGGTTCTTCATCCACAGTTAAATGAAAATGTCAAAGGATGCATCTACAATCATTGATATGGCTTTGAGCAGGGTTTCCTTTAAAAAACAGATATGGACAAAGGTGACAGTGTTATTTTCTTAATGAAGAAACAGTGAAAAGGAAGTGAAAGGGGTTTTGTTTCCTAAAGAAGCCTTTTTACTTCAACGAGAACCATGACTATGGTGTCATTCAAAAGTAGCATCCACAACATTTAAATCTTGATCGAATATGGATCTTTGTAATGTTTTAAAAGGTGATTTGTGTTTTGCTATGACCAAAAAGCCTTTTCAAAAGGCATCCAAACCCTTACAAGTAAACATAAGGGTTCATAAGTTCATTTGAGTTATAAAGGCGGAGGATACCGTTGCAAAGCCCCTTGTGCAAATTCAAAACTCAAAACCATGCTCCCCTAGCTGCCCACTGAAGAAACGAGGTGCTCAGGCAAAAAATTTCAAAATTTCGAGGTTCCAAGACTGCGTGGCATGCCTGTAGTTTTGCGCAGCGCGCCTGTGAGTGCAAATACATAGGGCTTCAACTGTTGCGCGACACACCTGTAGCAGCGCGCGGTGCGCCTATGCGCGTGTTCACCCACCGCCCAAAACCGACCCGACTGCGTGGTACTTTCTTCTGCAAGCGTGTCACTCGCCCAAAAGGTCTCCAAAAATGATTTTGAAAGCCAAATCAAGGACCAACAAGGCTCATAAACATTGCTCTAGGTATTTTCTATGACCTCTTGGTGAATTTTTTGGGTTAAGGGGCGTGTTTTTGCTTTGTTCTCTAAAAAGGAAACAGCAATCTCAAAACCACTTCATCATCTGAAAACAATGAGATAGACAGTGGTAAGGAGACAGAGTTTTGTCAAAAATGGAGAAATATTTCTTGTGTTTGGGGGTCTCATCAATTTGGAAGGTGTCTTAACACTGGTTTTAGGGGAATTTTATCATCTAAAAAGCACAAGAGAAAAGAATTGATTAAAAGTTAGGTTTTCGGTCAAAATCACAGGGTTTTTGTTGACTGTGGGTGTCAAACATTCACACAGTGATAGGAAAAAGTGTTTGATCAGTTTTAGAGAGCCCTAGCTGCCTTTAAAAACAGTGATAGCCCACAGCTGCTACAAGGAGCAGACTTTGTTAAAAAACTCAAAGGGGAAAACAGTGATCATAAGGTGAAGGCTTGGTCATATAAAGTGTCCTCTTTGTGTTGTGAATTAGCAAACTTTGTGCAGCCACCAGAGTTCCAAAAACAGAGTGTGTTGAAAGGTTTTTCAAGTCAGCTGAGGGTATCTTGTTTACCTTGTAAAGAACAGTGAATAACAAAAGAACGTTGTTTGGGGGAAAGGTGTTTTTGTTTTTGTCAAAACACAAGAGTTCTTTCTTTACCGAGAGACCACAAATACATCTTTTCAAGACCTTGCCCAAGCACAGTGATAAATTGAATTTTTGTTTTTCATTTGACAAGCACTTGTTGATTGGCATAAAAGAGGCACAGTGACTTATAAGGAGGACAAAGTGTGGTGTTGGGAAACCATTTTAAAAAACCATTTGAGCAGCTTGTCTTGGTCAAACATTAAAGAGTATTCAAAGCAAAAATGCCTCCCAGGAAAGATAGCAGAAGTGGCCTTCACAGGAGGTTTGAACCTGTTTCAACTGAAGAGGTAAATGCTCATCCATCAATCCTGTTTAACTTTCATGAAGTTGGATGTCTAGAGTTTTTTCAAAGGGTGCAGGAGGTTAAAAGCTATCTCCCCTTGACACATCTTTTTGCTTTAACATTGCAAGGGAAACACTTTCAGCTGGCAGGCTTGGATTTCAAGTTTTCTTCTAGATCCATTTCCAAAGCTACCAAAATCCCTTATGTTGGGGAAAAGTGGTTTAAACAGACCTACCTAGACTTAGAACAATACAAACTCTTTTGAAGCCGGAGCATCGGGATACATGTCCATCCATATTTCCTTTCTCATATCTGTTGACTAGTTATGCACCCCTCATGAAGATAATCATGAAATATTTCACATGCGAGGGAAGATTTTCCCGGGTCTATGCTTACCATGTCCGGTTGCTCATGCATTTCACAAGAGCCAATTGTTAAATCTCCCCTTCTTCCTCCATACAAGTATTGAAAAATGGCCTCCACTGTTCAAAAGAGACCTCCCTCTCAGCAGTCAGCTTGCCTTTTCCATCATTCCCTCATCAAAATTGTCATTCTTCATCAACTTGAGTAGAAGGGAATCTCTTGGGACACTTTCATTGCACATCCAGATTTTTCCACTGTCCCTTCATCCCATGCATCTCCTTCACCTTCCACTCAGCATATTTTTCCTTCTTCAAGTAAGCCCATTCGCAAGAAGCTAAAATTTCCCATGATTAGTGAAGAAGAGCAACATGATGAAGAAGGGTAGCATAGTGAAGAAGATCATAGTGAGGAAAGGCAACAAAGTGAAGAAGATCACAGTGAGGAAAGACAGCAAAGTGAAGAAAAACACAGTGATGATATGCAGCACAGTGATGAAGAAAAGAAACATGAAAAGGAGAAAAACAGTGAGGAGGGAAATGATGAGGAAATTGAACAATTTGATGAGGATATTGGTAGCCCTCATAGCAACAAAAAAGATGAAGATGAAGCCCAAAACATTGAAGAGACAGAGCCTCAAAGTCCTAAAGAAAGCAAGGACAAGAGTAAAGAGGACAGCCCTCAAAAAGACATGCAAGAGGAGAGTCAAAGCATTCATGAAGAAACTCAAAACAGTGGCAAGGATGATGAGGGAAGTAACAAGGGCAAAGAGAAAATAGAGCATGTGCTAGCTGCCTCCCCTAGGCAAGGAGCCATACTTTCTTCTCCAAAAGTGGCAAAGCCCCGGACATCAAGGAAAAGGGTGCCTCAAACTATAACTCCAAATGTTACTAGGGCCCTTCGAAGTAAGGGGAAGTTTCCCAAGCAACCCATTGTCGAATTACCCAAGAGGAGGAAGACCAAGAAGGCCACCCAAAGCAAGGGAAAGGAGAAAGAAGAAAGCAGCTATGAGAAGGAGAGGGACTTTGACATAATTCAGATCCAAAGTGATGATAGCGACAATGAGGCCCGAATCCTAGAGTCTCTCTTGATCAATAGAGAAGAACAAATTGATGCTTTGAGGGCAGATCTAGAGAGGTCTAGAAACTTCATTCACTTTTTGCAAACACAAAAAAAACAGATGAGTGTCCACATGGTGGTATATGAGACACGGGCCATTAAATATAAAAAAGAGGTCTCCAAGGCGCAAGTTAAGTTGGAAGAACTCCTGGGCGAGTTCAATGATAGCGAAGATGAGGATTAGCCAAGGAGAAAGAGGCCAAGGACCATGGGGCTCAGAAGAGCCCTTGAGAAACAAAAGGAGGAAGAAGCTGCCCTTTTCCAATCTCTTCCTCTCACTACTTTGTTCACCCAAGAGATAGAAACAATCGAGAAGCATGGCTTGAGAGGGTGAACGATCACTTGAAAAAGAAGTTGGAAAAGGCCAATAGAGATTTAGACCTTCAAAGGAGGATGACTGGGCACTATAAGAAGCTCAATCAGTTCGCCCGACAAAAATTGAAGGCCACACAGGAAAAACTCAAGGAAGCTCAAAAGAGGCGCCCGTCACCAAAAATGAAGAAATACACCTCAAAGCTCCAAATTTTGGCCTCATCTTCTCAGTATGTTTCTGAAAACTATTGAGGGTCATGCTCGCCAAAATTGGGTGAAATTCAACAAGTTTTAGTTTTTTGTCATTTTTGGGCTTTTGGCTAAAAATCATGAGCATCCCCATTTTTGTTTTGTACATCCTCAAAGGATGAAAATGGTATCATTGGATGCCATAATTTCAAGGGCATCTACTAAGCGATTTTTAGATCAATTGAAGATGATTTGGACCCCCAAAATGGTGAAAAACACTCACTTTTTACACACTTTGCCCCGTTTATTAGCAAAGTCTTTTTTTGTTTTGTTTTTACACATAGGTCAGTTTTTGACAGACTTCTAGTGATCACTTTGGATAAAACTAAGCGTTTTCAAAATATAGACATTCAAATCTTTCCAACGAGCCATCACGGGCCTCGTTTTGACATCGGGAAGGCATCCAAAAGTTGCCCACAAGACAAGGGACTTTCTGCTGATATATTTCTTAAGTATTTTTGTGAAAAATGCACTTTTCTGAAGTGGCTTTTCCTAATGTGCGTTTAGCTATTTTTGGGCATGGTTAGTTATGAAAAGTCAATATATTTTCCTCTTTTATCATTTTTGAGATATTTTATTAGATATTTTGTGCCTTGGGCTTTGCAAAGCCTCAAGGAAAAAATCAGATATTTTTGATGGGCCAATGAGATTGCAAGTTGCACTAGGTGGTTTTCCCTCATCTTGGCCTATATATTCCAAGAGACTTCATTGTAAATAAGGCTGAACTTGAAGATATAGAGCAATATACGGTTATACAAGCTTGGAAGAAACACTTGTCTCATGCATTGGATAGTTTCTTGAATGTTTTTGGATAATGAAAGAGGACTGTTGTTGGATTCCTTGACTTGGTAAAATGGTATAGTGTCCCTCTCTATTATACTTCTTAGTTTTCATTCATATTCCATGTTCTTGCTTGCTATAAGATAGTAGAGAATAGATTTGAGACATGCCCTTGGAGGCACCTCAAATTTCTTGTTTCCTTATAGCTTCTATGTTTTCTTCCTTCTTAGTCATATCAAAGAATCCTTGATTTCTCTTTGATAACTGAAGAAATTGTTTACTTGTTTCATTTATGGTTTTATGAATGCTAAGTATGATTCATGGTATGCCCTGCTTACTCATGGCTAGTCATAGCTCCACCTCTGAAACCTTTCTTTGATTGTTTGATTGTCATTTGTTGAACCAAGGAGGTCTTGTACTGATCTTGCCCTTTGCCTAAAACTATGAAATCTTACTTCAAAGTGCCCAATAGCTTGAAATACTATGCTTAGGCGTTTCCTCATAGTGATTTGAGTTGTTTTTTTGTCTTAATTGTATTTCCCCAAAGTCTGATAGCAATTTCCTAAAGTTAGAGTCATATATCTCTATGTATTGCTTGAATGTTTATTTCTATGCATCGATCAGTTTATAGTTACATTTATTATGATTAATGGTTAGCCCTACCATGTTTATGTCAGCTATTGAACTATTTATGTTTGAAATCCTTTGTTCTTCACAAATTTAGTGTCCATCCCACTCCATTTTGCCCAAAGATCCATTTTACCTCGATCAAATCGGCCCTTCAACAACCTTGTATCACCACCTGAAAGCTTTCTTGACCTTTTCGACCCCATAGCCCAGTTAATCTGACAATATTTTTATCTATATTAGTCTTTGATCAATTCATCCCTCACAAATCTAAAAACAAAACCAAAAACCTACTTCATAACTAGCCTAAAATTAGAAACACAAGAAGCAAACACATAGATATCCCTTACACAAATAGAGAGAGCCCTCTCTGAGTCCAGGAAGGCTAGGTCCTTGGGCTCCAAAGATTGGTTTGATGTTACCCTGTCACTTGGCTTACGAATCAGTCAAATCACGGGACCCTAACATAATGGCAATCACGGTGGGACCCTGAGTGATAAACAAACTTATATTCCCTAAACATTTTAGCAGCCTTAGGAATACTATTTGATTGACTTATCCCACCACTCCCTAACATTATGGTGATCACGGTGGGACTAAATGAGTACATAACAGTCTAGAAAACTCTTGTAGATTCATTAGTCTTTCAAAATTTAAACAGGAAAGCAGTCCATAGAATCATTTAGAGTAAACTCTTTTTGTTTTCACCACCCTAGCAAAGTGATGAATCAGGTTTAGAACACTCTAATAAACCATAGGCTGCACATAAGAACTCAGAAAACCCCAAAACATCCCTAGATTGGCTTTTCCCTAGTTATTGGTGGTGGACCATAGCTACATCTCTACAAAAACAACCAAGTTCCACCTAGCGACTCCAATAGCCTCCAGTAGGCCTAAAAACTCCATAAAAACCAAAAATTCATAAACCATACCTTTTTGTTGACCCATCCTTTCCAAAACTTAAAACTCATGGTGCAAACTCTGTGATCAGTGGCAAACTAAGTATAACTTAGCGATTCAGAAAACTTCACCTAAACATAGGAGATAAACAGAAATAAACTTGCAAATAGAACCATTAGCTTGTCCAGACAGCCTAGCAAACTGTTGAAACCAAGTAATAACTCTTCCTTGCAAGTCTTCACCTCAAAGTTTGCTAGAAAACTTTTTCCCAAAAGCATCTTTAATAGTTTTGGTGGTGGACCATAGTTCTCAAAGAAATCCACCTGGCGACTCCACTAGCCCTCATTTTTGTTTTGACCATCCTTCACATTAGAAAAACCCCTAGAGAGGCCATTCATCCAAAACAATCACAAATACCATCCTCTCTAAACTCTGAATTCGAAATCTGGCTTCACGAAGAATCAATACTAGATCTCATCCAGACCCAAATCCCCCTATCATAGTTGATAACCCAGAGAAGATTCTGTGGCAAGCTTCCGAAATTGGCAACTTAACTACCAATAGGTCCATCCGTAAAGCAAGATCAGTACCTTAACACCTCACATCCTTGCAGGATTCCCCATTTTACTTGAAATCAGCAAAAACCCTTTTTAGAAGCAAGTCACAAAGTAAAGTAAACTTTGACGATCTTGAGCCCCTATATTTTCCACAGAGTCCTAGTAGAGAAGCCTCACCTACTACACCTCCCGACTTTCATCTTCTCCATCACTTTGGCTCCTATCACCCCAGATCTGCTTAAAATCAGATCACTAGCCCAAGTACATCCGCCACACCCATCCAAACCACTACTGTTCAAATCACCTCAGCTCATCATACAAGCCCTCATATTGTAAATCATCCATTAGCTCCCACCATGGCAGCCTGGTATGCACCCTTGGTGTTGCCACACCCTTTGGCTCCTTTACAAAACGACTATCAATCCAAAATCCTGCACTTTACCGGAGTTGAGGCTACTACCACTCAACAACATGTAGATAGAATTAGCGATGCCTTTGAATACATGGAAATAGAGGACGAGACCATAAGAATGAGGATGTTCGCCCAAAGCCTGGGCAGAGAACCCAAAAAATGGTTTAAGAGCTTAACTCCAAACAGCATACAAGATCTCCCAGAACTCTACCAAACCTTCATAAATAAGTGGGAAATCAGAAAGAACCCCATTCAAATCATGTCGGAGTATAACAATCTAAAAAGGGAAAGTGGGGAAAGTGTCCAGGAATACTGCACTAGGTTCAACAGTGTGTATAACACCCCCCCCCCGCCTCACTTCAAACCCCCACTTGGCTCAGCCTTAGAAAATTTCCCCGAAGGTTTCGACCCAGACATGACTTATCAACTGAGAGACAAGGACCCCCCAACCTTAGAGGAAATGTAAAAAGTGGTCATAAGTGCAGAAGCTAACTTAGCAAAAAAGAGAGCTAGGACCAGATCAGAAAGGAAAGTTACATACCGGGATGAGGTCTCCCCTTCAGCCCCTTCCTTAGATCCTAGAATAGATTACTTGGTTATATCCATGGTGAAAATGTGGGAAAAGATAAGTGAAAAGACACCTCTTAGGGACAACCAGCCAAACCCTCCAAATAGAAACCAGAACCAAAACTTTAGGAGAGAACAGCCTCAAAACAAACCAAGGGAAACTAACCAAAAAATTAGGCCACCCTTTAATGAAAATTATGTTGATGAGGATGAGAGGGATACAGAACCCATCAATGAAAGTCATTTGAACCTAATAGGTTCTGATAATGAGAGTGAGGTTTACCTCATAGAAGAAGAACAAGCTTTCTTCTCTCTGAATCAAAATGAAATCAACTATGAAGATCTCGAAGATCTTGCTATAGATTTTCAGAATGCCATAATAGAAGCTCACAGGCAATATGATCTTAGAAGTAGAAAAAACCAAGACAAATCCAAGAAAGGTAGCTCAGACACTGCTAAAACCCCTGATACCATCCTTAAAAGAGTTGTGGATAGCAACAAAATCGTGGTCAAGAAAACTGACCAAAGCAAAGATAAAGCTATTCAGACAGGCCTTGGCCCAGATTTTCCTAGTACCTCTTCCAAGATTCCTGAGATGGCTATTTTGAACAAAATCCCGAAACAAAGTCAACAAACTCAGAACATAGAGAAAGTCATGGCTGAAAAAACTGAAGCAAACCTATCTAAACTACAAGCACCCTTTACTTTTGAGGGAGAAATCGCAAAAATAAATATTACCATGCCTCTCACTGAACTTATTGCCCAAAGCTCTTATAAATCCCAAGTGTTAAAGGTCCTGAATATAGGAAATGATGCAAACACTCTAAATCGAGCTGATGACACTCCTGAAGTGTTGTTTGGTCCAAAAATAGAAGGAAAATTCCAAGAAGGAACCACTCTTCCCTTTTACATCAGTCTAAATATCCATGACCAAATCCTACACAATGCCATGCTAGACTCAGGGGCCTCGCATAATCTCATGCCGAAGGTTGTGATGGAAATATTAGGCCTAGAAATAACAAAACCTTATAAAGACTTATATTCATTTGATTCAAGTAGAGTCAAGTGTCTAGGCTTAATCAAAAATCTTTGTTTCAGTTTGGCCCAAATACTTGCAAAACACCTGATCATGGACATAGTGGTAGCAGACATTCCCCCCAAGTACGGAATGCTTTTATCCAGAACTTGGGGAGCTAAGCTTCAGGGAAATATTCAACTTGATATGTCCTATGCCACTATTCCTGTGTTTAACCAAACTAGAATACTCTATCAGGAATCACACATGAAATATATGGTTAGCAGCCAAGAAAGGCCAGATAACATCCCGATGTACTCCTTGCATTCTGATCTGAACTCTTTCATTTTACACACTGATGAAGACATTGAAGAACAGTCAGGAGGATTTGAAACAAACTTAGACCCACCATATCAGCTGCCCCAAGTTCTCTATGATGAACTAGAGACTCAAAATTATCATGACCATGAGCAGTTATGTCTTGAGGAAAGAGAGTTTGTTCCTCTTGAAACAGAGATAGAGCAAGAAACAGAAAACATTATGTACCATCAAGAAAATTTCTCAAACCATAGGCAAACATCAACAGTAACATTAGGAGACTTTTTCAGAACAGAGGCATTAGAAGACTTGCATATCACAAACCTCTTTGGAAATTAGGGGCAGGGAAGCTTAATGTTCTTACCATACCTTAAGGATTTACCATCACATAACTCTACCCCTTCAAATGAAACATTGACTGTAGCCATAACAACTCAAAATCCAGGAAAAATGTCTAAAAAACTTCTTATGAAAGGATATGATGACTGCAGTCCAAATATACCTGATTTGTTTGAACTAGCTAGCATTCTACCACTCCACCAAAGACTTAGAACTGCTAGAATTTGCAAAATTGTTCAAAATACTACTTCATGTAGAGAAAATAGTGAGAAGCACTATGCCGCTGCCATCACTCCAAGAAACAACTTCGATAAAATAAAATACAAAAATCTTGACCAAACAATAGTAGTCAAAGATAAAACAGCTGGTCATAGGATCTGTTTTGATTTTAGAAATACTAATATACACCCTTGTGACAAAATTTTTATCCTTCCTGCCCAAGACCATGATATACCAATGATAAGTTCTTTTAATCATGTGTCTTTGCAAGATGATGTTTCGGGGTATCGCCAAATAATTCCTTTGCAAAGAAAACAGATCAAAGAATTTTCCAAGTATGCTGGAAGTAGTTCCATCTTCAAACCCAGAATTTCAAAACCACCAAACACCAAAAGCATGCTCCTAAAAGCAATGTTTCCAGTTTTGAATTTCTGCATTCTGATGTACCTTGATGATGTCATCATCTACTTCAAAAATGACAAAGAATATCTTCATTATTTGAAAAAGATGTACAACAAAAGAAGAAGTGGGAATCAAAGGTATAAAGAGGTACAGTGGGAAGATACGGGGTTGTTTAGAGATTCATGCATGAATCCTTATGTCATGCTTGAAAGAGAAAATTTTCCAAATTTTTATTTTCAAGAGCTGAGTGGACCAAGAGTGGTAGGAGATCCTTATGAAGATAAGATGCTTAAGTTTCACCATTTCCAGGATTTCTGAGTTAAAGCATTTTCAATCATTGTATATACCATTGTTTGAAAAATAAATAAATAAACAGAAAATTCAAAAAAAATAGAAAAATAGAAAAAGAGGGCAGTTTGAAAAATAGAAAGAAAGCCCCATGTTCAAAAAATAGTCATTCTGAAAGTGCGCAAGTCTAAATGCCATTACTAGTGCTCAAAATGTCTTGTTCAGTTATCTAGCCTAATCATAACTGAACATGTTTTAAATTTATTTGCTGATAAGTTGTTGGCGGATAAATCCGTCTTGCGGACAAGACCAATCTCCCTAGTACTAAAAGTATCTAGCAACAAATAGCCAAATATACTAATCTTTCTCTAAGCATATACGATCTATGAAAAGCTCTATAGAGGTGTTAAGGACTTACCGTATATCCAGTGCTTGTTTGAAGTTGTTGTTATCCCTCGCGCGCTTGAAGGAGTTTCGCTTGTAAACCTGCAGTCACAAACAAGCAAAGTATTACATAGCACCTGTATAGAAATCATCATAAACCATGCTTATCATAGTGATCAAGGAATCTATGAAATAAACCATTGATTGAAAGCTTATTGAGAAAAATGAGTATATTTGTATTAATTTCAAAAGAAGAAAATCCTTACAACCCGAGCCTTGATGTTGCACAGGACTTTCCGGGGTCCGAAGCAGGAGTCTCCTTTACTTTGATAAGCTCTGCACTCCTCCAACCAAGACAAATAGAGGTATGTAATCTCTCCTCACAAAAGTCTTAGTTAACTGAGTCTAAATCTCAACAGCACTTAACCTCAAATATTCTTAAGCTTGACCTCCCTTTGAGGCTACCCAATGCCTCTTTTTATAGTGGAAAAGAGGAGGTTTTCTGTTCCAAATATGAAGGGATAGAATCCTCCTTCAAAGGGATAAGCTCCTCACATCAAGGGGTTAGCTCCATAAGGTAAGGGATACATGCACCTCACAAGAGCGGTTCTGCCACCGCAAGATCCATTCTAGAAGCTTCTAGAATTAACTTTTATTGAGCTTTTTGGAATTTACTTGTGCCTTTTTGATCTTACAGGGGTCTGCACCTTTAACACAGATAAAGTGCGTTCAGGTACGCAAGAGAGCTGAACATTAGGTGAGGGATCGCAAGCAAGATAGAGAGAAAGTGCAACACCAAAGTTTAGGAGATTTTTAGGAACATTTCTCTGATTTTAAAGGCTTGAAATGAGGAACTAACATGTTTAGACTTGCAGAGGGGGAAGTATGAGTAATAATGAGCTCATACAGTTAGCAGAAAGTCAAGGTGACAATTTTTAGTGTAACAGATTGCCCCCTAAAGTGCAAAGTCTGGAGTAGATGATGCTGAAGTCTATCATATATGAAGAGTGCAGTACTTTATCATTTCAAGGATCATCATGTGGACACCCCGGTCGGAACCTTTAAAAACATTCAATGCAAAATATATATATGTAAACATATCATTGCTGAGGTAGGCATTCCCATACTCAGATCAAAACTAACTAATTCAAACTGTTCTGATACAGGAATGATTTTGAGTACATCACAGTATAGACATGTGTAGACACAGTATGGACACAGCCATCTATTTGTAAATAGTATACTATAAGATAACAAAATTCCTCGCAGCATGGATGGTAGAAACTAGATTCAGGGTCTTGATTTCCACATCTCGAACTAGTACGATTCTATCCATGTGAATAAATGTGTCGAAGTCGAACATGGTAGAAACCACTTGATTACCATTCAATGATGTAAATTGTTAACAAGTGTGAGAGTAACCACCAGTAATGTCAATGGCTCTCAAAGTACTCAGTATAATCCATGAAATGTGAATGAATGAGCTGAAGTCGAACATGTCACGGAATCATTCGATCGAAGGTCAATGATGCAACCTGTCGTCGAAGGCGAGAAACCTGCCATTGAGGCATGCAGATTTCAAGGTACTGACAATTTCTGGATCAACTTCCTAGATAATGTGCTGATGTCGATAGAAAGTGATCTGTTGTAGGCAAGCCCACAACACGAAATCATAGATCAAGTTTTGAAAATATATTGGCAAGGACTGACTCAGGGATGGTAAAAAATGGATGACATATATTTTGCAGATGAATGGTTTATTTGAACTGTCCTCTTGAACACATAATGACACTGCAGATGGCTTGGTAGCAGTTGACCCAAAGCTAATACCTAGAAACCAGATGAAGACTTTCAAATAAGGTTCGATTAACTTTTAGGCAAAGGATTTCCCAACCCAGGTGAATGAAAGTGTCGTGTTCGAGAGTGGTTGAATGAATTTTCGAAAAATCAAAATACAACAAACACGCCCATTTTTCTCTTTTTTCCCCCACCATTTCTAGCAAGTACATCTTTATTTTTTACAAGCTTTAGGAGGATAACATTTGCTTGTTTATAAGCTCATCCTTTGGATGAGTCCAACTTAGTTTAAGATTCGAACCCTAAGAAGGAGTGGTTTGTTCCTGTTTAGAATTGAACAGGTCCTTTACTGTTAAGTTTTAACGAGTCCAGTATAGGAGAAACTCGGTGTTTTTCAGTTTTAGGGAGTCAGAAGAAAAAACTTAAGAAAACTCCATGGGTTTACTTTTTCGTAAATTTAGTCTCTCGAGCCCGAAAAAGGATAAAATAATGCGGGAGAGAACTCTATTAACCGTAATTAGTCAACATATACCTTTTTCGTAAATAGTCCATTTCAGTCCGTAAAAGAGGTAAACTTATACTAAAGGGACGATCATTCATTTACTTTAACGAGTTCGAATAATCAAGTGCTCGGCATTCTTTTCATGTTTAGAGAGTCTGAAAAGGGCTTAAAAGAGGACTCAAAATTTCACTTTTTCGTAAGTTTTAACGAGTTCGAAAAAGGGATAAAAATGTACTCCTATGGCCGACTTTCAATTTAATTTACGAGCAGGAAAAGATGGAAAGAACTCAGCAGTTTCATGTGTTTTACGAGAATGAAAGATAGAAAAATAATCTCGGGATTTTCATGAGTTTAATGAGTCTTGAAAATAACCGAAATTGACTCAAGATAGGTTTCATTTTTACAAAAGCTTGAAACAGAGAAAAACTATGCTTCATAGTGGTTTCATTTTTACACAAGCTTGAAATAGAAAGAAAACTGTGCTTGATGCCCCCTAAGCGTAACTGCTAGAGCGCATGCCCCCCCAGCTTCATTTCATTCAACTAAGTACACTACTGGTAATTAATAGCTGGATGGAATGAAGGTTCATTCACGAGATCATATGAAATACCCGACCTAAAACTGTAAGAAAATTATGCAAAAACTAACCTAAATATACAACTTAACATTTACGAGATCTAGTCAAAGACTCGACTCAATTAGGGGAGGATTTGTTTCATTTTTTAATGAGCTTGACACAGAAAAAGAACTATGCTCATGGAAACGTGTTTCATTTTTTAACGAGGTTGACACAGTAAAAGGAACTTTCCTCTTCTACATGTTTCATTTTTTAACGAGGTTGACACAGTAAAAGAAACTATCCTCGTATCTACTTTCTACAATCTACCTATATAACCTACTGATTCATTTTTTAATGAGGTTGACACAGGAAAAGAACTGTCCTCATACCTGATTCATTTTTTAATGAGGTTGACTCAGTAACAGGAACTATCCTCTGACCAACTGATTCATTTTTAAACGAGGTTGACACAGTAAAAGGAACTATCCTCATACCAACTGATTCATTTTTAACGAGGTTGACACAGGAAAAGAACTGTCCTCATACCTGATTCATTTTTTAACGAGGTTGACTCAGTAACAGGAACCATCCTCATAAAATACTTATTTCTAATCTATTAATCTACTCTCTACAATCTACTTACTGATTCATTTTTTAATGAGGTTGACACAGGAAAAGAACTGTCCTCATCACCGACTGATTCATTTTTTTTAACGAGGTTGACACAGTAAAAGGACCTATCCTCGGACTCACTGATTCATTTTTTAATGAGGTTGACATAGTAAAAAGAACTATCCTCAGACTCACTGTTTCATTTTTTAACGAGGTTGACACAATAAAAGGAACTCTCCTCGAACCACTGATTCATTTTTTAACGAGGTTGACTCAGTAAAAGGAATTATCCTCGGACCAACTGATTCATTTTTTAACTAGGTTGACATAGGAAAAGAACTGTCCTCATACTTGATTCATAAGCTTGACCTCTAATTCTCAATCTCCAAAAACTTCACCCTTTGAGGCTACCCAATGCCTCTTTTTATAGTGGAAAAGAGGAGGTTTTCTCTTCCAAGTATGAAGGGATAGAATCCTCCTTCAAAGAGATAGGCTCCTCACATCAAGGGGTTAGCTCCATAAGGTAAGGGATTAATGCACCTCACAAGAGAGGTTCTGCCACCGCAAGATCCATTCTAGAAGCTTCCAGAATTTACTTTTAATGAGCTTTTTGGAATTTACTTGCGCCTTTTTGATCTTACAGGGGTCCGCACCTTTAACACAGATAAAGTGCGTTCAGGTACACAAGAGAGCTGAACATTAGGTGCAGGACCGTAGGCAAGATAGAGAGAAAGTGCGACACCAAAGTTTAGGAGATTTTTAGGAACTTTTCTCTGATTTTCAAGGCTTGATATGAGGAACTGATATGTTAGACTTGCAAAGGGAGAAGTATGAGTGACAATGAGCTCATACAGTTAGCAGAATGTCAAGGTGACAATTTTTTGTGTAACATAAGTTAGTGAGAGGAAAGATAGTCAACATTGTGTAAGCTTGACTTATCAAAGAAAATAGATTAGGAAAAGATACTGGTTCCACATGCTCAAAAAAGAACCAAAGATGAAAGCAGGGATGAAAAACAAACTATGTATCCTAGCCCTGATTTTCTAGATTTCATTTTATGCAAAATAATATTTGTGTGCAGCTTGTCTTTCATGCCACAAGTACATGAAAAATCATACTGTCTAATCCTGATTTGGTCATTTTTCAATTTCATATTTTAGATTAGAGAATAAAATCCTGTCAAACAGCTTAACCTTGACAGTCGATGCAGCATAGATAGAGAAACAAAGGAGTTCATCAGCTTAATCTGAACTCCCAGCGGATATAAGTGTAGAATTAGATAGTGTCATTTTTCAAAAATATTATGGCAAAGGGTTGCTAATCCAAATGCACCCAAAAGAAGAAAAAATGTTAGGAAATATAGTGGGGTAGGTAGAAATGACTTTGATGCTAATCATGCTATCAATTTTCAGAAATAACATCAAGGAAGAAAGAAATTTGAGCCAATGGATAAAGGCACTGGCCTTCAAAGGACCGAGATCTGAAATTCTGGACACCTTCTGAAAAGGAGTTGCCCTCCCCAAATGGAGCCACTGTTAGTCATCAGTATTTTTCACCTATTGATGATGACTAGTTTTTAAAGCCAAGTTTTCTAGTAGCTGATCTCCAATTTGTCAAATTTTTCAGCTAGAAAACACCCCTAAACATTTTGCCCTCCTACCTTTTCAATCAGCCTATGATGAGAAAAAACCTAATTGTCAAGCCCTATCTAGTCTCAGTCATACAAAATTGTCCATTAGCTATCATAAGCTAAAGTCATCTGCTATCATTCACCCTCATCCCCAGCTCATTCATTAACCAACTGATTGATAAGAATGTCAGCTACCCTACCTCTGGTCATATCTCATCTTGAGATCTGATCATACCAAAGAGAATACTCCAAATCTGTAAAAAATCTCCCCTAAGTTAGGTAGTGGCACTTTAGGAAATCCTCCCTTGGCAAACTATCCTAAGCCAAAAGAACCTCTGTCTAATACCAACCAGTCATAGATGGCCTTCCTATTCTGCAAACAAAGTTTGATACACCCTTAGGTCGCGCCACTAACAAGTCTTGGTATCTTAGTAGTGCCTATTTCAAAAGCCAAACTCATATTGTGTTGATCTATAGTGTTTCAGTGTCCTTTTCAAAGCAGAAATGTACCAGTGTTCCAGAAGACATTATTAAACTAAACATGAGAAGACAACTGCTTCTCATGTTGTTTTGAGCCTGGGATGAAAGTACTGGACAAAGAGGTAATTCAATGAACTTCTGCAAACACAATAAAAAAGGTTAGTGACTTATGACTAGTAGGTAATACTCTACAAATACAGGTCAGGTTTCTCCTGGTTTCTAAAGATGCATAAGGGTATTTTAGCAACAGGATACATATCTCAGAGAATGCCTCTCATGGCATATTGCTAAATTTTCACCTTATTACTTACTGTGATATACCAAGCAAAGATAGGCATTACAAGGAAAGATGACATAGTTTGAGAAAGGGATGAGATGGTGTGGTGACTGTGTAAAACCTCCTCCAAACATGAGCATATGGTTGGGTGACTATGTAAAACCTCCTCCAAACATGAGCATATGGTTAGGTCATTGGTTGTAAACCTCCTTCATTTAAAAGCAGATGGTTTGGAAATGTGATAAGGGCCTCCTTCATTTAACAAGCAGAGAGTCAGGAGCAGGGGTATAACCTCATTCAAAGACCACAAGGCTAACAATGCTGCAAATGGCCTTAAAAAATTGTTTACACCTTTTTCTCCAATGGATGAAACCAGTAACACAACAGTGGTGTTTCAAGGATTTCTTATATGGTTTCACTGTTTGAAAGACAGAATTGAAATGCAGTGGGAAACAATTGGATGATTATGAGTAGAAAATGTTGTTAAGCAGATGGCCAAGTAGTGATATTTTGGTATTCAAAGAAGCTTTGTTTTTCTTCTATCAAAGGTCTCCTTCAAAGGGTAATCTGAGGCTAGAATGCCCAAACTTAGAACAACCTTATCAAAATGACAAAGACGATAGTCTAAACCTTGCTTCTGAAAGATACTTTTGCAAATAGATACAAAGACAATATGTGTGAGGAAAAGCTATGACACCATGATTCAAGTCCATGACACCATGATTCAAATTCAAGACCATATTCAAAGAATCAAGCCATATCACTATCACAGACAAAGACCTCTTTATGTACATATGAACAAACCCTGTTGTTGTATGTATTTACATTAAGATTTTCCAAAGGTTTTTCTCCTTGATCAACAAATATAAATAAATTCATGGGTGAATGAAAATGAGGTTCTTCATCCACAGTCAAAGGAAAATGTCAAAGGATGCATCTACAATCATTGATACGGCTTTGAGCAGGGTTTCCTTTAAAAAACAGATATGGACAAAGGTGACAGGGTTATTTTCTTAATGAAGAAACAGTGAAAAGGTAGTGAAAGGGGTTTTGTTTCCTAAAGAAGCCTTTTTACTTCAACGAGAGCCATGACTATGGTGTCATTCAAAAGTAGCATCCACAACATTTAAATCTTGATCGAATATGGATCTTTGTAATGTTTTAAAAGGTGATTTGTGTTTTGTTATGACCAAAAAGCCTTTTCAAAAGGCATCCAAACCCTTACAAGTAAACACAAGGGTTCATAAGTTCATTTGAGTTATAAAGGTGGAGGAGACCGTTGCAAAGCCCCTTGTGCAAATTCAAAACTCAAAACCATGCTCCCCTAGTTGCCCACTGAAGAAACGAGGTGCTCAGGCAACAAATTTCAAAATTTCAAGGTTCCAAGACTGCGCGGCGCGCCTGTGAGCGCAAATACACAGGGCTTCAACTGTTGCACGACACGCCTATAGCAGCGCACGGCGTGTTGAAAATGGCAACAAGAAACAGTGAAGGAGCCCTCCTGAAACATCTTTCCTGATCCTAGTTGGAAAGTGATCACCTAAACTAGGTGGGGACCACACATGTGATTTTTGTTGAAAAATCTATTTTTAGACATATGGAGCATGGTCTAGGAGTTGCGGGATGTTATTCTTGGATGATTGGTCAAGTTGGTAAAAAATAGATGGACATCTATTTTTAGACATACAGGTCGAAGTCTATTTTTAGACTGCCTTCCTAAAAATAGGGAAGTCGAATATTATTAGCTCTTAATAATATTTGGACTATAAAAATTATCTTATTCTCTTGAAGCACTTCAGTTTGATGCCTGGATGTGGCACATGCAGCTGACAGAAGGAAATATGCTTTTTCCTAGGGTTTAAGTGAAGCAATTGCATGATGACTTCAGTTAGAACTCATGTGACAGAGTTTGGTGGAGTTGATTGAGGAAGTTAGTGGAGTTGTATTCAGTTTAACTAATCTAAACATAGTTGAGCTTTTTGTATCCAAGTTAACTAATAGATAAAATTAGTGAGAGTGGTGTGAATTAATTATTAATTAATTCACTAATTATAAACTCATAAATTAACTAAAGAATACATCAGTTAACTTCAGTGCATGGACAGTTTCAGTGGAGACCAGTGCAGAAATAGGTGAAAGAGCAGGTTAACTATCGGTTGTGACTATACTATTGCTATTTGCAACACATAGATGGGTGGAGTAACCCATGAGGATTGCGCAGTTCAGGCTGGGTGGTTTATCTATATAAAGAGGCCATCCCATAGCTTGAAAACGCAATTCAGGTTGGCTATCAAGTGGCTAAAGGTTGGAGCATGAGTTTTTCTAGATCTAGTTTGATAGTGTGTAGCATGGGAGGTAGTGCATGAGAGCTTGCAAAGAGCTTTGTACTATGATTGTTACATGATCTCCATGGCATGTATAATATACAGATAGTTGGGGGTTTTCAGCTTTAAGCTTTCCCATGAAATACTGTGTTCATATGTGTGAATTTTTATGGCTTTAACGTGTGCATGCAATTGATTTTATTTCCGCATGTGATGATCAATGGTAGAAGAGATTCTGTATTATGCATGAAGCTAAAATAGTGTGTGATCAGGAGAATCTCGGTGAATAATATATCAGTTATTCAAATTTCTACACGGCGCGCCTGTGCGCGCGTTCACCCACTGCCCGAAACCGACTCGACTGCATGGTGCTTTCTTCTGCAAGTGTGCCGCTCACCCAAAAGGTCTCCAAAAATGCTTTTGAAAACCAAATCAAGGACTGACAAGGCTCATAAACATTTCTCTAGGTATTTTCTATGACCTCTTGGTGAATTTCTGGGGTTAAGGGGCGTGGTTTTTCTTTGCTCTCTAAAAAGGAAACAACAATCTCAAAACCACTTCATCATCTGAAAACAATGAGATCGACAGTGGTAAGGAGACAGAGTTTTTTCAAAACTGGAGAAATATTTCTTGTGTTTGGGGGTCTCATCAATTTGGAAGGTGTCTTAACACTGGTTTTAGGGGCATTTTATCATCTAAAAAGCACAAGAGAAAAGCAGTGATTAAAAGTTAGGTTTTCGGTCAAAATCACAGGGTTTTTCTTGACTGTGGGTGTCAAACATTCACATAGTGATATGCAAAAGTGTTTGATCAGTTTTAGAAAGCCCTAGATGCCTTTAAAAACAGTGATAGCCAACAGCTGCTACAAGGAGAAGACTTTGTTAAAAAAATCAAAGGGGAAAACAGTGATCATAAGGTGAAGGCTTGGTCATATAAAGTGTCCTCTCTGTGTTGTGAATTAGCAAACTTTGTGAAGCCACAAGAGTTCCAAAAACAGAGTGTGTTGAAATTTTTTTCAAGTCAGCTGAGGGTGTTTTATTTACCTTGTAAATAATAGTGGATAACAAAAGAACATTTTTTGGGGGAAAGGTGTTTTTGTTTTTGTCAAAACACAAGAGTTCTTTCTTCACCAAGAGACCACAAATAAATCTTTTCAAGACCTTGCCCAAGCACAGTGATAAATTGAATTTTTGTTTTTCATTTGACAAGCACTTGTTGATTGGCATCAAAGAGGCACAGTGACTTATAAGGAGGACAAAGTGTGGTGTTGGAAAACCATTTTAAAAAACCATTTGAGCAGCTTGTCTTGGTCAAACATTAAATAGTATTCAAAGCAAAAATGCCTCCCAGGCAAGATAGCAGAAGTGGCCTTCACAGGAGGTTTGAACCTGTTTCAACTAAAGAGGTAAATGCTGATCCATCAGTCCTATTTAACTTTCATGAAGTTAGATTTCTAGAGTTTTGTCAAAGGGTGCAGGAGGTGAAAAGCTATCTCCCCTTGACACATCTTTGTGCTTTAAGATTACAAGGGAAACACTTTCAACTGGCAGGCTTGGATTTCAAGTTTTCTCCTAGATCCATTTCCAAAGCTACCAAAATCCCTTATGTCGGGGAAAAGTGGTTTAAGCAGAGCTACCTAGACTCAGAACAGTACAAACTCTTTTTGAAGCCGAAGCGTAGGGATACATGTCCATCCGTCTTTCCTTTCTCATATCTGTTGACTAGTTATGCTCCCCTCATGAAGATAATCATGAAATATTTCACATGTGAGGGAATATTTTCCCGAGTCTATGCTTACCATGTCCGGTTGCTCATGCATTTCACAAGAGCCCAGTTGTTAAATCTCCCTTTCTTCCTCCATACAAGTATTGAAAATATGGCCTCCACTGTTCAAAAGAGACCTCCCTCTCAGCAGTCAGCTTGCCTTTTCCATCATTCCCTCATCAAGATTGTCATTCTTCATCAACTTGAGAAGAAGGGAATCTCTTGGGACACTTTCATTGCACATCCAGATTTCGCCACTGTCCCTTCATCCCATGCATCTCCTTCACCTTCCACTCATCATATTTCACCTTCTTCAAGTAAACCCATTCCCAAGAAGCTAAAATTTCCCATGATTAGTGAAGAAGAGTAGCATGATGAAGAAGGGCAGCATAGTGAAGAAGAGCACAGTGAGGAAAGGCAGCAAAGTGAGGAAAAACACAGTGATGATATGGAGCACAGTGATGAAGAAAAGCGCCATGAAAAGGAGCAAAACCGTGAGGAGGGAAATGATGAGGAAATTGAACAGTTTGATGAGGATATTGGTAGCCCTCACAGCAGCAAAAAAGATGAAGATGAAGCCCAAAACATTGAAGAGACAGAGCCTCAAAGTCCTAAAGAAAGCAAGGACAAGAGTAAAGAGGACAGCCCTCAAAAAGACATGCAAGAGGAGAGTCAAAGCATTCATGAAGAAACTCAAAACAGTGGCAAGGATGATGAGGGAAGTAACAAGGGAAAAGAGCAAATAGAGCATGTGCTAGCTGCCTCTCCTAGGCAAGGGGCCATGCTTTCTTCTCCAAAAGTGGAAAAGCCCTGGACATCAAGGAAAAGGGTGCCTCAAACTATAACTCCAAATGTTACTAGGGCCTTCTGAAGCAAAGGGAAGTTGCCCAAGAAACCCATTATCGAATTACCCAGGAGGAGGAAGACCAAGAAGGCCACCCAAAGCAAGGGAAAGGAGAAAGAAGAAAGCAACCATGAGAAGGAGAGGGACGTTGACATAATTCAGATCCAAAGTGATGATAGCGACAATGAGGCCCAAATCCTAAAGTCTCTCTTGATTCATAAAGAAGAACAAAATGATTCTTTGAGGGTAGATCTAGAGAGGTCTAGAAACTTCATTCACTTTTTGCAAACACAAAACAAACAGATGAGTGTCCACATGGCAGTATATGAGACACGGGCCATTAAATATAAAAAATAGGCCTCCAAGGTGCAAGTTAAGTTGGAATAAATCCTGGGTGAGTTCAATGATATCGAAGATGAGGATCAGCCAAGGAGAAAGAGGCCAAGGACCATGGGACTTAGAAGAGCCCTTGAGAAACAAAAGGAGGAAGAAGCTGCCCTTTTCCAATCTCTTCCTCTCACTACTTTGTTCACCCAAGAGATAGAAAAAAAATCGAGAAGCATGGCTTGAGAGGGTGAATGATCACTTGGAAAATAAGTTCGAAAAGGCCAATAGAGATTTGGACCTTCAAAGGAGGATGACCGAGAACTATAAGAAGCTCAATCAGTTCGCCCGATGGAAATTGAAGGCCACACAGGAAAAACTCAAGGAAGCTCAAAAGAGGCGCCCAACACCAAAAATGAAGAAAGACACCTCAAAGCTCCAAATTTTTGCCTCAGCTTCTCAGCATGTTTCTGAAAACCGTTGAGGGTCATGCTCACCAAAATTGGGTGAAATTCAACAAGTTTTGGTTTTTTGTCATTTTTGGGCTTTTGGCTAAAAATCATGGGCATCGCCATTTCTGTTTGGGACATCCTCAAAGGATGAAAATGGTATCATTGGATGCCATAATTTAGGGGCATCTACTCAACGATTTTCATATCAATTGAAGATGATTTGGTCCCCCAAAATGGTGAAAAACACTCACTTTTTCCACACTCTACCCCATTTATCAGCAAAGTCCTTTTTCTGGGTTTTTACACATAGGTTAGTTTTTGATAGAGTTTCATTGATCAGTTTGGATAAAACTAAGAATTTTCAGAAAATATACATTCAGAGCTTTCCAACGAGCTATCACGGGCCTTTTTTTGACATCGGGAAGGCATCCAAAAGCTGCCTGCAAGACAGAGGACTTTCTGTTGATATATTTCTTAAGTATTTTTGTGAAAAATGCACTTTTCTGAAGTGGCTTTTCCTAATGTGCGTTTAGCTATTTTTGGGCATGGTTAGTTATGAAAAGTCAATATATTTTCCTCTTTTAGCATTTTTGAGATATTTTATTAGATATTTTGTGCCTTGGGCTTTGCAAAGCCTCAAGGACAAAATCAGATTTTTTTTTGGGCCAATGAGATTGCAAGTTGCACTAGGAGGTTTTCCCTCATCTTGGCCTATATATTCCAAGAGACTTCATTGTAAATAAGGCTGAACTTGATGATATAGAGCAATATATGGTTATACAAGATTGGAAGAAACACTTGTCTCATGCATTGGATAGTTTCTTGAATGTTTTTGGATGATGAAAGAGGACTGTTGTTGGATTCCTTGACTTGGTAAAATGGTATAGTGTCCCTCTCTGTTATGTTTCTTAGTTTTCATACATATTTCATGCTCTTGCTTGCTATAAGACAATAGAGAATAGATGTGAGACATGCCCTTGGAGGCACCTCAGATTTCCTGTTTCATTATAGCTTCTATGTTTTCTTCCTTCTTAGTCATATCAAAGAATTCTTGATTGCTCTTTGATCACTGAAGAAATTGTTTGCTTGTTTCATTTATGGTTTTATGCATGCTAAGTATGATTCACGGTATGCCCTGCTTACTCATGGCTAGTCATAGCTCCACCTCTGAAACCTTTCTTTGATTGTTTGATTGTCATTTGTTGAACCAAGGAGGTCTTGTACTAATCTTGCCCTTTGCCTAAAACTATGCAATCTTACTTCAAAGTGCCCAATAGCTTGAAATACTATGCTTAGGAATTTCCTCATAGTGATTTGAGTTGTTTTTTTGTCTTAATTGTATTTCCCCAAAGTCTGATAGCAATTTCCTAAAGTTAGAGAGTCATATATCTCTATGTATTTCTTGAATGTTTATTTCTATGCATTGATCAGTTTATACTTACATTTCTCATGATTAATGGTTAGCCCTACCATTTTTATGTCAGATATTGAACTATTTATTTTTGAAATCCTTTTTTCTTCACAAATTTAGTGTCCATCCCACCCCATTTTACCCAAAAATCCATTTTACCTCGCTCAAATTGGCCCTTCAATAACCTTGTATCACCATCTGAAAGCTTCCTTGACCTCTTCGACCCCATAGCCCAGTTAATCTGACAATATTTTTATCTATCTTAGTCTTTGATCAGTTCATCCCTCACAAAACTAAAAACAAAACGAAAAACCTACTTCATAACTAGCCTAAAATCAGATACACAAGAAGAAAACACATAGATATCCCTTACACAAATAGAGAGAGCCCTCTTTGAGTCCAGGAAGGCTAGGTCCTTGGGCTCCAAAGATTGGTTTGATGTTACCCTATCACTTGGCTTACCAATCAGCCAAATCACGGGACCCTAACAAAGCACATAAAAGGAGGTTGCTGAATTTAATGTAGATCTGAAAGAACTCCTCCAAAATAACTCTCACAATGAAGGGCTGATCCCTTCAATGGAAAGCAAACACTCCAAATGGAGCACTGAACTTGCCCCTGCAACAAATCACTAAAATAACGCAGATCTGGACTAGAATTACACTGTAGGGGATAAAATAAACTTGGCCTGATGCAAATTATGTCAAATAAGCCCAAGGGGCTCCTTTACTGGCTTCCCAATGGAAGGAAACCTTCCTCCACTGTAAAACTAGCTTAGAAAACACCCAACAAGATCTTCGACTGTTGCATCCTACAACTCAGCACATCTCTCAATAGAAACTGTGTTGTACCACAAGACTGAAGCTTGGTATGAAACCTGAATGTGTAAATGTAGTGAAAAGATCTTCCAAGAGGCCTCTCAAGGATAGAGGTGGGATTCCCAATCAGGAACACCCGATGCTAAACAACACTGAAATCTTAGCTAAATAGCTAAAGAAAGCTTATATGTCTAAAAAAACCATATAATCAAAACATAACATATCATAACATGAATAATATGGCTTCCATCCTCTTCCTTATATAAGAAATGAGCTTCCAAACCCTGAGTCCCATCCATTAATGACAGTACTTCCATGCAATGTGTCTCCATCTAAAACTACACTGTCCCTCCATTAATGTCCACTCCTCAATGACAGCGCTGTTGATTTGGTCAAAGTTGACCAATTCAATGTGCTCTAGCCCCTGTTCACACCTTAGGGTGCTTTATTAAGCTGAAAATATACCCACTTTCACATGAGAAGTGGTTTTATTCTTCATAAAGAGATTTATGGGTTTCCCTACCCACTTATTCACCTATCTAAGTGACAAAGCAAACATTTAATATTCCAATTAGTTGCAAGCTAATTTAGGAATATTACAGTCCTCCCCTCTAAGATGTTGCTTTTCCTCAAGCAACTGCAAGGATGCTGCAAAACCCCCAACAGGTATGTCTCCTCCCAAGTATATAGATTATATTTTGGTAGATATACCAAATAGATCTCATCATGAAGAAGTGGGAGATGTATGGAAAGAGTTATATGCTGTCCATTGGCCTCCTCATGGCATGAGAGTTGGTAAATGTTGGGTGCCTCAATCCCAATGAGAAAATTCACTCTCCATGCTATCATCCAAACAAAATGAGCCATCCTTGGTAGCTCATAGGAACTGTAGAAATTTTCTAAATAATGATTAATTATTCATCGAGACTATCCTGATCACATAAAATTCGAATTTATATGCAACACATAATCTATTCCACTCAGATCAACTCAGATCATCAAACATGCGGAAATAAAATCAAGCGATAACACATCAAATCATCATACACAATAACACAGTATGTATGGGGAAAGCTTATAGCTGAAAACCCCGCAGCTATTGTGTATATTATAATGGAGAAATCAAGTAACCAACTCAGTACAATACTCCTCACAAGTACTCAGTACTTTCTCATACAGTTACTCACAATCTAGCTCAGTTTTGAACAGTTTACTGGTTCAAAACTCACCGCCAATTGCCTTGCCTCTATTGCGTGTTTCAATGCTATGGGATGGCCTCTTTATATAGATAAAACACCAGCCTGAACTGCGCAATCCTCATGGGCTTACTCCACCTATCTTTGTGTTGCAAATAGCAACAGTATAGTCACAACTGATAGCTAACTCCACCCTTTCATCTAACTCTTTCACTAGTCTCCACTGAACTGATCATACACTGTAGTGAAATGATATGTTCTTGAGTTGAATAATGAGTTACTAATTAATGAATTAAATAATATTTAATTCACTCCACTCATAACTAATTGATTATCTAGTTAAACTAATCTCAACTAGTTCAACTAAAATAAACAGAACACAACTCTACTAGCTGTCTCATTAACTCCTCCAAACTTCTGCCACTGAAGTCCAACTGAATTCAACCATGCATGATGCCATCAAACCCTTGGGAACCACGTGATTCCTCTGTCAGATGCATGAGCCACTTCTGTAGCTCGAACTGAAGTGCTCCAAGAGAGTAAACTGCTGTTTATAGTCTAAATATTATTAAGGGTAAATAATATTTGGCTTCCCTGTTTTAAGGAGAGGCAGTCTAAAAATAGACTTCGACCTCTTTGACCTCAAAAATAGAGTCTCATCTATTTTTACCAACATGACACATACTTCAAGAATCTCAAACTGGAGTCCCCGAACCATGCTCCATATGTCTAAAAATAGACATAGTCTAAAAATAGATTTTGCGCCAGAATTTGCCTGCGGGCCCACTTAGTGAAGGCGACTTCATTTCACTAAGCTCCATCATCTTGCTGCATTTTCAATAGGAACAATCACCAATCCCCTACTTCTACAATGTATAGGGGTTGCATGGCTAAAAATGAGAGATTAAATTGTTCAACTTACACTGTCTCTCTCTCCATTTATGATAAATTTGGAGTTGCTGATCTTCAGCTACAGTAATATAGTCCTCATGAAGCCAAAAGATACTTCGAATCTCATGATCCCACTCTTTGGTTCTAGGAACCTCTCTTTCCCAATTCATCCCACATATAGTGAATAGGATGTCATCACCATATGGGCTCCAAAAGAAATATGGACTAAGTGTCACATGACACACTGGATGGTGACAATAATCCCTCAAGTGAGACCAACACTATTCTGCCTCTAGCTGTCTCAAAACATCATATGATAAGTGGCCATCCAACCACTTGCTTGCTTCCATAAACTTCTCCAAATCTTGAAAATAGTGAAGGACATTAGGTGTTAACTGAATAGGAGCCAAACAAAACATGTTTTACCCAAGGTCCTCCCTGAAGTGGTCATTCTCATCACTAAATGTAGTCCCAATAGGACCATGAAATCCAAAAAGAGGTTTGATCTCTTGTGGAGCAATGTGTTGCAAATGCATGGTAAAAGAATGCACATACATTGTTAGTTGATAAATAAGCTTCAAAACACAATATTTACCATATATTGTAGACAAGTTGGTGAAGAGGTCCATAGATGAACCTTCCCATTTCTTCATCAAAAGGGGAAATCATGGTAACAACCTTGTAAGGTGATTGCTTTCCTCCTCATACATCAAAAAAGCTACATATCTCCTGATATGTTGGTGCACATCTTCTTTGAGTTCCTCCCAAATCATATTTCTATCTTTGCATTTCATGGGATGTTGAAATGCAATCTCTTGGAGGTCTCAAAATGAATACCACTCATCAATGACCATGTTGAACCCATAAGGATCCAAGTATGATGAAGGAAAAATCTTCTCATTGAGCTGTGAAATGCTCATCAAGAAAGATCCATCATAACAATGAAAGATAAGATGTCTCCCATTAATCATTTGCCTATCCACTGCTACACAAGTGTGTTGGTCATCAAAATGTCTCAATATCAGTTGGCCCCCCAACTCATCACTGCTGCTCAATGCCAGCACTGCTGATCTCCATAATGGTGCATCTTCTGTCTCAAGATCATGCTCAATGCTGAACATATAGTTCTGCATTGGAATGTTTGGGACAATACTCATCCTATCCTTAAAAATCTCCACTCCAACCCCAAGAGTTGTGTGCAGCTCAACAATGACATACTAGGATGAATGCACATCTCCTCCTTGATCAAATCAAGGGCCCTCAGCGTAGTGATAGTATGCTGTTTCAAATTAGCAAGATGCTTTGACCCTAGGTCATGCATTTTCCATGACAACATGTTTCCATAATCCTCCATATGATGTGTTGTAATAATAGCAAATGGAAATATGTGCATACCTTGGTAAAGCTTGGGAACATCTTGTATTGCTACAAGTGTTCCTTCCTTCGGTGTGATGACTTCTCCAACTACTGATGTTGAAGGCTATTTCTCTATGGCTGCATCAACGCTAGTACAAGTCTCCTCCTCCTCATGCATCTCCAGAATAGTGCATGGAACTCTAAATGTCAAGAGATCAAGACCACTTTACAAAGTTGCAAGTGTTCTTTCTCTTGATGCAAGTGCTCCTGCAGCAGGTGGTGGTGGAAGTTTCTTCTCCTATGATTTCTTCTTGTCAAAATTCTTGATCAACCTTTGAGTAAAATCTGCATATGCAGTCACTCTTGCATGACTCAAATGACTGAATCACCAAATGTCAACAACTTCTCCTTCTACTACTGGATGTAGTAGGAAGAATGCATCCAAATCCATTCTCCAAGCCTTTGCTATGCATGTGGATGACCCATCAAATGTAGACAATAGGAACCTATTGCTGCAAGGTCTTCTTTCTTCTTTGAGCTGAATGAATTGTGTGAGATTTAGATTCTCCTTGAAAGCTCTAGGTTGAGACTTATATTCTGCAAGATACTCACTTAGAATCTCATGATCCAAGTGTCCTCCATATCCATGCCTTTTATATCCTTCTTGAAAAGAAAAGGGCATAATTTATTGCTTTGGATCTCTATCCAATACTGTTTTCTCTTATGCTGATAGGAAGTGCATGGACCTTCCTCATCTTGAAACCCTAATGAGGTCTCATTGTTTCCCTCTATTCTTCTTTTCTTGACCTCCTTGGTGAGGTCCCTTGTAGATTTGAAAAGAGATGAGATAAGACTCATATATTCCATCATTCTGATATATTTCCTCTTCTCTTCTTCTTCTTATAGCATATTGGCTGAGATCCAAAGTCTGAGCCAAGATTATGCTCTGATACCATTGTAATATTCCCAAATGGGGAAAGCAGGAATATAACTCATAATAATGGAAATAAAACCAAGTATTAACACATTACATGTGATCCAAATTATAGATCCATGGTATTATGTATAATAACAATAAATAAGTACAAGATCTTGGGGATAAAGCCCCTCAAGATAGGCAAAAGAAGCCTTCAATGCCAAAATGCACTCAAAATATGTAACACACTGCTACACAAAATACTAAAGCAAGCACAGTGCAGTTTTAGTGACTAATACTGCAGCTAGAACATATAAATAAATGGAGCTAAAAAGATCATGCTACTACAAGACCAAAAATGGAGATCTATGCTCCCATACACTTTTCCTAGACAACCCAGGAAGGGTTTTTGGAAATACACCGAATATGAATGGTGGATCTAAAGCCTTAGGGCTGAAGATGCATTTCAACTGAAGCACATAAAAGGAGGTGGTTGAATGTAATGTAGATTTTAAATAAATCCTCCAAAATAACTCTCTCAATGAAGGGTTGATCCCTTCAATGGAAAGAAAACACTCCAAATGGAGCACTGGACTTGCCCCTGCAACAACTCACTAAAATAATGTAGATCAGGACTGGAACTGTGTTGTAGGGGATAAAATCAACTTGGCTTGATGCCAAATATGTCATACCGATCCTCATCTCATGAAGGCAAACCAATGGAGACAGAACAATATCGTACATCTTTGATAAGCCCAAGGGGCTCCTTTACTAGCCTCCTAATGGAAGGAAACCTTCCTCCACTGTAAAACTAGCTCACAAAACACCCAACAAGATCTTCCACTACTACACCTTGCAACTCAACACATCTCTTAATAGAAACTGCATTGTACCATGAGACTTAATCTTGGTCTAAAACCTACATGTGGAAATGTAGTGCAAAGATCTTCTAAGAGGCCTCTCAAGGATAGAGGTGGGATTCCCGATCAGGAACACCCGGTGCTAAACAACACTACAATCTTAGCTAAACATCTAAAGAAAGCTTATATGTCTAAAAATACCATATAATAAAAACCTAACATATCATAACATGAATAATATGGTTGCCATCCTCTTGCTTATATAAAAAATGAGCTTCCAAACCCTAAGCCCCATCCATTAATGACACTATTTCCATGCAATGCGTCTCCATCTAAAAATGTGTTGTCCCTCCATTAATGTCCACTCCTCCATGACAACATTGTTGATTTGGTCAAAGTTGACCCAATCAATGTGCTCCAGCCCCTGTTCACACCTTAGGGTGCTTTATTAAGCTGAAAAGATGACCCGCTTTCACATGAGAAGTGGTTTTATTCTTCATAAAGAGATTTATGGGTCTCCCTACCCACTTATTCACCTATCTAAGTGACAAAAAAAAACTTTAATATTCCAATTAGCTGTAAGCTAATTTAGGAATATTGCAAAAGGAAATATGAGGGAGCAAGATATCCTTTCAAAATATTTCTGGAGGAAACGATTGAGTGAAAAAGTAACATGATGATCAATAACTTTTCCCAGATCCTTTAGTGGCTACCCATAGGCGACACATCTTCATCCAACAACCACTATGGAGGCCCCACTCCCTTTAAGGTACAAGTCAACTTTGACATTCCCATATTTGAATTATAGATATATGAAGACCCCATAGATAGATGGTTAGATCTGTTGGAAGTATATTTTTTGGTCCATGACTTTTCCAATCGGGAAAAGATTAATTTTTCACTCATCAAAGTCATCCCCTATGTTAAGTACTAGTGGGAAACCTACTATGAATAGAGGGATAAGAGAGAACCCCCACTGTTTTCAGCCGCACCTACTTGGAATTATTTCCACGACACCATCAAGGAGCAATATTACCCTGTGGGGAGCTATGAGGACAAGTACATACAATGGACGATGTTGCAACAACAAAGGGATCAAGATGTGCATGAGCTAACAAATATTTTCCATACCCTGCACATAAATTTGGGTATCAAATATTCAGAAAAAAATTTGGTGCTCAAGTACCATAGTTTCTTGAACAAATATATTTAGGAGGAAATGGAGTTCTTAGACATCTCCTCACTTGGTGTAACATACCGCTATGCTGCCAAGATTGAGCAGAAATTTAAACAGAAGAAGCGGAAATTTGGATTTGTGAATGTGAAGCAAGGTAAAGGCACCCCCAAATAGTATAACAAAGGACAAAGACAAGGCGGGGTGACCTAGGAAAAATTTCCAAAGCCACAAGTAAATAATAACACCACAAAGACAAATAAGGACATAGGGAAATGGTGTAATTTCGATAAGATCCCCACTCACAACGCAAGTGAGTGTTGAACCAAGCAGCTACTGGTGGCCGAGCTGAAGGCTTCCAAATCAGATGCATGTTCTGAGCTAACAACTGACAAGGGGAATGACAAAGGGAAGAGAATTATTGATGTGGAGCCCAGCGCCACCGTTTCCACCACCAAGATCCAAAATACTGAGCCTGAAGATCCAGAGAAGGGGGAGCGGCTCTTCCACTCACAAATGTGGGTGAAGGGTTCTTTGCTCTAGTTCATTGTTGATGAAGAAAGCCAAAAGAACCTCATATCCATAGAGGTCATGACCCACAGTCGTACACCATTGGGTGGCTTCACTAAGTACAAGATCTCTATATCAACTAACAGTGTCGTCTTCCCTAAAACATCAATCCCTTCACATATGAGGTACTATGTGTTTCCATCTGATATTTCAGAGTTGCCACTACATAAGAAAGTAGAATTTTCTATTGAGTTAATGCCAAGGGTAGCTCCAACATCAAAGGCACCTTATAGGATGAATACACTAGAGTTTGTAGAGTTAAAATTGAAGTTGAATGAAATTTTTGTAAAAGGGTACATTAGGCCAAGTGTATCACCATGGGGTACACCAGTGTTTTTCGTGAAGAAGAAATATGACACTCTCAGATTGTGCATTGACTATAGACAACTGTACAAATGGACCGTCAAGAACATGTACCCATTACTGAGGATTGATGATTTGTTCGATCAGATGAAGGGAGCAATAATGTTCTCTAAGATCGAATTGAGATCATGCTATCATCAAGTATGCATCAAAGAGTAGGAAATGTACAAGACCACATTCAAGACTAGGTATGAGCATCATGAGTTTGTTGTAGTTCCATTCAGTTTGAATAATGCCTCAACTACATTTATGTGTTTGATGAACAATGTGTTGCATCCTTATTTGGATAAGTTTGTGATTGTGTTTATTGATGACATATTGGTGTATTCTAAAAATGAGGAAGAGCATGCCCATCGTTTGCAAGTTTTATTGAGGTTATTAAGAGAGCATCAATTGTATGCTAAGCTCAACAAACGCAGTTTCTTTAATACTGAGGTACACTACTTGGGACATGTTGTCTCCAAGGAGGGGATTACAATAGATCTAGAAAAGATAAGGGCCATCATGGAGTGGGTAGATCCTAAGAGTGTATATGAGGTTAGATAATTCATGGGATTGGTAGGTTATTACATGAGGTTCATTAGGAAATTATTACAGATTGCTTATTCGCTTACATCATTGCAGAGGAAAGGTAAGAAGTTTTATTGGACATAAGAGTATGAGGCTAGAATTGAGCAACTTAAGCAATTATTGACACATGATCCAACGTTAAATATTGAAAATATGGATAAGGAGTTTGTAGTGTGCATAGATGCTTGCAAGAGAGGACTTGGTGGATCCCTCATGCAAGATGGACAGGTGGTATGTTATGAGTCGCGAAAACTAAACAGGCCTGAGTGGAACTACCCGACACATGATCTTGAGCTAGCAATGATTATACATGCACTGAATATGTGAGGCACTATCTTCTTGGTAGGCAGTTTTTACTTATGAGTGATCACAATGGGTTGATGTACTTGTTTGACCAAACAAATATGAATGCTAGGCAAGCTATATGGTTAGCCACGATTAGTGATTTTGACTTCGAGATCAGGTACATCAAGTGAAAGGAAAACATGGCCGTAGATGATCTTAGCAAGAAGGTACAGGTAAATCACATAATAACTATGAGCTCCTATGGGATTGACTTATAGGATATGATATTGTATGCAAGTTAGCCAGATCACAGGTATATGGAGATTGTGCACAGGTACAGAAGTTGTTAGAGGTACAACCCTTGATACAGGTACAAGTGTTGGTACAAGTAAAAGTACAATTGGAGTTACATGTGCATGTATAGGTGGTATTATAGGAGCATATACAGGTATTGGTGCATGTGTACAAGATTTGGTATACCATCTCACAGTATATGGATTGGTTAGATTTATAGACAGGATATATGTACCCAACAACAGTGAGATCAAGAAGGTGATCTTGAGGGAGTTTCATGTGAAACCATAGTCGGGTCACCCAGGCTACTAGAATACTTTGACTTCAGTGAAGATATTCTACTATTGGCCAAATATGAAGAGGGATGTGGAAAAATTTGTAGCCAGATGTTTGGATTGTCAGAAGTTTAAGGCAGGGTGTAAACTTCCACATGGACTGCGACAACCAATTGCAATTCCACAGTGGAAATGGTAGGTCATTTCCATGGAATTCATTACAGGTTTTCCCAGGACAGTTATACAACATGATTCCATTATGGTTTTGGTGGACAGGCTGACAAAGGTTGCACATTTCATTCTAGTGAAGACTACATACTCAGCTAGTGATGTAGCAGAGGTGTTTATCAAAGGCATAGTCAGATTGCATGGAGTTTCGAAGAAGATTGTATGGAGGATCACATCTGTGGCATATTGACTTGCAATGCCTTCCACAGTGAACTTCCATTATGTTTTTCATATATCGTTGCTTAATAAATATGTTAAAGATGTTGATCATGTTATTGTTTGGTATGTATTTCACGTGGAGCTAGAAGGAGAGTTCGAGCCGGAACTATAGTGCATTTTGCAGAAAAATATGCTCATGCTTCGAAATCAATCAATCAAGCAAGTTAAAGTGCAATGGAATCACTTTGGGCCCGATGAAGCTACATGGGAAATGGCGGATGATATGCAGGCCATGTATCCTTCCTGGTTTTCTAGTTGAGGCAAAGGAGTTTTGGTGTGATGTTGGTTTTTGTTTAGCATATGTTTTGCTGATCTTTTGGTATATATTTTGATGTGATGGTTGGATGTATGTACATATGTATATGGATGTAAATAAAGCCATGAGGTATGTTATAAAGCTTCAATAAGCAGTATGGTGTCATGTCATTATAGTTGTCATGTTTTTTTGATGCCATGTTAGTTGCTTTTCAGCAGGGTGACCATTGTAAATACTACATCGAGCTATGTTATAAAGCTCCATGGGCAGTATGTTTGGTTTTCAACAGTGTTGTTGAGGTATATGTGTGATTGAACACCGAGGACTGTGTCCCCCAAGGGGGAGGGTTCTGTAACAACCCTGGTGAAAATTACATGTAATAAAGTTAAAATAATAACCATGGTTAGTGGGACACTTATACCAAACTAAATGTTGGGAAAAACATCCTAGTGCGGGTGTTCATATGGTTTATTATGGCTAAGGAAATTGGCAGAGGCTATGGCTAAGGCATTAAAGAGGAAAAAATTATTTTTGGTACATTTATTTATGAAAATAATGGAAATTAGGAGAAAAGGGAGGTAAAAGGTCATAAGTTGCATGTGAGGAGGAAAATGAAGGAAAAGTAATGAAAATGAAGAAATAGAGGCCTCTTCTATAAAAAGGCTTCTGAGGATTAGTTGGTACCTTTCTTCAATGCATTTTTGGAGCTCTCTCATTATTCTCTCTCTCTCTCTCTCATACTCTTGGATACTTAGAGTTTTCTTGGAGAACTCTTAGAGAGTGTGGATACTTGGTGATTTGGAGAAAGAATGCAAAGGAAGAAGAAGAAAGCGCAAGTGGACATTAGGATCAGCAACTACAACAGGATTTGATTGCAAGTACTGAGTTGCATGTATGTTTTCCTCACTAGCTTTGGCATGCATGGTGTATGCATGTGGATTTTCCTAGCCTTGCCATTTCCTGGACAACCATGGTATTGTGGGTTTAATTCCATTGATTTTTTTTTGGTTGGTTCTCATGATTCCTTTAGCTAGGGGGTTGAGTTATTGGTTACTGGAGCCTTGGTTAAACAAACACTCTGGGCGTAGCAGGGGAGAAGTAGCCCCCCTGCACGAGGTCCAGTGAAACACCTGGAGAAATTTTTTTTGGACCCTATATTATGTGGGCGTACCCGTCTATGGTTTTGTGCATGAGTTTGCACATGGTTTTGGGCATGATGGTTTTCTGCTCATGGTATTTTGTAGATCCGGTCAAGGGAACTATAGTTATGTTCTAAACCAGGGTTAATGGATCAGGGTTTATGAATGATTGGATATGTATATATACGTGTTGTAACATTGAAAGGAAAATAATGAAAAATCAAGTTAGTAATCTCGGTTTTGGGATCTAAGGGAAAATATCTATGTATATCTATTTTATATATTATGCTCTCGCTATTTTTTTATTTTCTGTTTTAAGATTTCGTTTGCAGATAATTTCTGTACAAGGTTAAAACCTACATTGGCATGCCCACAACTAAGGCTCAAATTGGTAAAAAAGCCAGTCCCCTCAGGGTTTAGGGGTCTGGGAGGTTGGGATTCCTCCTGGGAATGTTGCTAATGCTATGTAAGGTATGTTTGTTCTGTTTCCGTCGGTTCCACTTCCTCAAGGTCATCTAGGAGGTTTAATGTCATATTAGTAGCCTCTTGTCACATGTTTACACCGGTTTGCAGTTACTTGGGTAGATGTAGGAAGAGGGTATTAGAAGGAATATGCTACTTCAAGTGAAGTGGTAGAAGCTACCGTTTACAACAAGCTTGTAGGTTCACTTATGTAATTGGTTAACACACGACCATACATGTGTTATGCAGTTAACCATCTTAGTGAAGCAATGGGTAAGCCAACCAAGCTGTTATCACCCATTAAATTGTGAAAATTTTCTTGATAGGGTCATATAGGTCACTCACCAAATGGATAAGGTCTCCTAATCCATCTTAAGGTGGTATAGGAAAAAATTTGCATTTTTAAGCCTATCCTAAGTTTTGAGATCACCTTCATTTATGCCATTTCATGTTAAATCAGTCCCATACCATGTCAGTTGTCATTACCAATGAATTCAGACTCAAAAAGATGAATCTGCTAGTTTTTCAAATTTTCGTAGCGTTTTACACAGGAAAACAACAAAAAAAACTACGAAAACACATAATAATTTCGAAGCGAATATGAGGATTTCTGTGTTTTTTGACTTTTGAGAAGTCAACTTCAAAGGCGGCTTTTGGGAAAAAAAGAAGTATTTTAAGAAACTGAGAGAGGTTATTTTCAGGAACATATCAGATAACATTAACCTCTTTCACTTTTCTCAAAGGTGCTACAAATTTGGATATTCAGAGATGTATTTCAGCCCTATTTTCAGAATGCATAATTTTCCTGTTTTATACATGTTTTTAGAATGTAGATTCAGTAAAACTAGAGATGGTTTTCAAAAACCCAAGAGAGGTTTTTCTTCAGAACATATTGAAATAGCCATCTAATTTAAGACCTAATTGAGAAAATCATTAGATAAATTGAGAGAGCCCTCTCAGACTGGAGAGGCTAATTTCCAGTTGCAAGTGGTTTGAAAGAGTTACTCCAAGTTGACCATTTAAGTAGCCTAAGAGGACTCAATTTGGTGATAAATTTTTTGCGCCATTTCCGGGGACCGAAGGTGTAAAATTTTCCCTGGGAAGAATGACAAAGTTTTAGTTCTAAGGTCTAAGAGCAGTAGACACTTAGACACATATTGGTTTTATTTCTTCTGTTGAGATTCAACAAGATGATGAGCTTAGTGAAAAGAGTCGCCTTCACTAAGTGGGCCCGCAGGCTATTTTTGGCGCAAGTCTATTTTTAGACATGGTGATCATATTTCAAAAGTTGCAGGATGCTATTTTTGGATGGTTGATCAATTTGAAAAAATAGATGAAATTCTATTTTTAGAATATTGGGCAAAGTCTATTTATAGATCGTCGATCTAAAAATAGAGTTGTTGATTATTATTAGCTCTTAATAATAATTTGACAATAAACAACAACTTATTTTCTTGGAGAACTTAGTTTTAGTTCACATATTTGGAAAATCAGTGGGCTGAAGGAATTACACAATTCCTAGGGTTTACTGGCGGTTCATGCAGGGAGGACTCAGTTAGAACTGAAGTGGAAAAGTTATGACAGAGTTGGAAGAGTAGTTCATGGAGTTGTATTCAGTTTAATTTAGTTAGAGTTAGTTAAGCTAGTTGTATCTAGTCTAACTGAATGATACACTAGTGAGAGTGGAGTGAATTAATTAGTTAATTAATTCACAAATAATAACTCATTAATCAACTGAACAATACAGCAGTTAACTACAATGCATGGCAGTTCCAGTGGAGACCCAGTGGAGAGATAGGTGAAAGGGCAAGATGGACTATCAGTTGTGACTATAGTGATGCATTGATTGCATCTACATATAAATTGGAGTTGCCAATGACAATTACACAGTCAAGGAGAGTGGGATTGCATCGAATTGGTATTTGTAATCAACTTGGATTGTGCAATGGAGGTAAGCTAGCAGGAGTGCAGATATCGGTGCATGGATTTGCAAATTTCTTCTATGTTAGTGTGTGACGATTGATTGTACTAAGAGCTTAATGTACTAAGCTTTGTATGAGATTGTTGCATGATCTCCATGATACATAATATATGATAGTCTAGGTTTTCAGCTTCAGGCTTTCCTGTTAAACAACTGTGTTATGTGTGATTGTTTTTATTTATGCTTCACATGTGTGTGCAATTAATTTTCCACAAAAGATTTACAGTGGAATGATTTTTTATTTTGAAAGAAGTTAAATATTATGAGATCAGGGGAATCTGGATGTATGCATGCATAGTGTATATTAATTTCTACATGGTATCAGAGCAGTGTTAATTCTTGAAGATTGCAATTGTGAAGAATTTTTGAGTTTGTGCTGGTGGGCAATTTGAATTTGCTACATAAAATTCTTGGTGCAGAAGTTGAGTATACATTGAAATGTCTTTCAATGGGTTGTGATTGTAGTATGCCCTTGATGGGAGCTCGAATTACATAGCCTGGAAGGATAGGATGGAGGCGGTGTTGGAGGATAATGGTCTGAAGGAGTTCATCGATAGCGATGTTCCTAAGTGATGCAGGGGCATTAGACACTCGCCAGCAATGTAGGAAGTTGTCCACATGTTAGTGGGGTTCGAAACATCTGAATTGTAACAGCTAGGTTTCAATACCTCAGCTGACTGTATTATTTAGATTAGTTAGAACTTGTAGGATTCGAACAGTTAGGCTCGATCCAGCTGTCAGTTCAGTTATTGAATAAATTGTAATTAGGCTCTTGAACTTCCATAACGGTCCTCGCAGAGGAACCGAAAGGACATATGTTTATGTATATAAATTGTAATCCCTCGGATGAAAATAAGAGGGAGGGGAAAGGAGAAGAGAGATTCTACAATAAAATTTGTTCACAGTTGCTTCCAATTAAATAGTTTCTGTGTGCATTCACCATAGAGTAGTTCGAATCCTTAAGTGTGAAGAGATTGTTTAATTGCGAAGTGATGAAATCTGTGCATGAATAATTGAACGCCTGCATGAATTCCACTTATCTCTGTCGGTTGTTTATCTTAACTCATTCGAATAATCCCTGCGCATTCAACCCCGCTCGTAGGCGTGGTCTATATAGAGAATCCTGGTTAATATTGGTAAAATTCCCGTATAAAGAGATAACCTTGTTTTACTGTTAGTTGAAGCCCAGAACCCGGGACTAAACCTTGAGTTAATGTACGCAAAGGAGATCGTAACCCGATGTAACCCGGGTCAACCTCGTACGAAAACCGGAAGCGGAATCGCAAAAGTGGATTGCCCCATTTCGCACCGCTTTTGGTGCGGAGGCGGTATTGCTGGGTCGAGGAGCGATTCCATAGAGGAATCGACACGTGGCGGAGTGGACCGTTCAAAAAACCACCTTCCCGTACTTTTCACGCGTTAACGTCAGTACGAGGTCGCCGAGCGAAATGTGTACAGGCCATTGATTTGAGAGAAGGCCATCGGACGGTCTTCGTGTGACAGAGATACACGATGTTTAACAAGGTATGACGCACACATTTGATTGGTCCATTGACATATATGTGGGGTCCGGGACGAGAGGTTATTACGAAGTCATTTGGTTGTAAAGTGTTAACTATTAATATAATGTTCGGAAGGTATAGCGAACACATTTAATTGAACCCCGTGATTGTATTTGTGGCCCGACAGAAATATATAAATCTGAGCTACGAAATTGGGATATCAAAGTACAGGATTATGTTTAATATTTGATTGATAAACTCCATAAAAAGAAGAAGAAGACTACGGGGAGTAAAGCACAAGGTTTCAAAGGGAAAAGCTGACAGAGACACGAAATTGTTGACCAGCTCACCTTGGGCAGACTTTTGGTCCCGAAGCATCATTTGTGGTATCAAAGCTATTGTCTGGAGCTGTTTTGCTGACATGGCAATCCGAGTTGGAAGAGGTGCTGGCAGAAGGAGACCTCTTGCCAACGCTGAGGTGTTGGGGATGTTGCAAAGGGTCGAGGCCATAATAGATGCCATGGAGAGAAGACAGCCCAGAGATCCTGAAGACATCAGGGAACCTGAAACAGAAGAAGCAGAAGAAAATGTTGAAATTCCTCCTGACTTGAGGCTCCTTAGAACTATTATGGGGTCTGTAGTTAAGCCCAGAATTGAAGTTTCGAGTTATGCAGGGGGACTGAATCCAGAAGAACTAGTAGACTGGATTAATGAAATGAACAAATGCTTCGATTATGAAGAGATAAGCGAAGATAAAAAGGTCAAGTTTGCAGTGAAAAAGTTGAAAGGACATGCTGCACTTTGGTGGGATGGAGTGCAGGCAGAAAGGAGGAGAGTTGGCAAGCAACCTATCAAGAGCTGGACCAGAATGATGGCCAAATTGAAAGGTAAATTCTTACCTAGTGATTACCAGCTGACATTGTATAAACAAATGCAGAACCTGAGACAGAGGTTGCTGATAGTAAAGGAGTACACAGAGGAATTCTACAAATTAAGCATAAGGGTTGGGCAATTCCAAGACACACCAGAGAAGATTGCCAGATATGTGAATGGTCTCAAGTTGGAGATCCAAGATGAGATTGGTCTCCTGTCTCCTAAGACAGTGGAAGAGGCCTATCAGATGGCCTTGAAAGCAGAGGAGAAACTCCTGAGGAAACATTCTTCCAAGAAGAGAGGTACTTTCCATGGGAAGGGAAGTCAGGGTGGTAGAGGAAAGCCTACACCCAGGAATGGAGCTGACAATAGCTCACCTCAGAATGCATCTACAGAGGATGATGCAAAGGGTAGAAGGTGTTCTTATAGAGGAAGAGGAAGAGGAGACAGAGGCAGAGGTAGAGAATTGAGGTGTTATAGATGCCAGCAAGTGGGACATAAGCACTATGAGTGTCCAGAGAATGTGGGTGCTGGTCCAAGAAATGCTGTTGTTGCCCAGACTGGAGAAGAAGCAGAAATTGAAGAAGAAATTCTTCCAGAGAGGGGAGAATCCTTAGTGGTAAATAAGGTCCTGTTGAAGCAAGCCAAAGAGGTCACTGAGCCTGCACAAAGGAAGACTTTGTTTAGGAGCATATGCAAAGTCCAAGGGAAATGCTGCCAACTAGTCATTGATAGTGGCAGCACAGACAATCTGGTTTCCACTGAGGTGATAGAAAAGTTGAAGTTGAAGACAAGGGAGCATCCAACTCCCTACAGGGTGTCCTGGCTGCATAAAGGGCACCAGCTAGTTGTAAAAGAACAGTGTGAGATAGAACTGCAAATGGGCAAATACAAGGACAAAGTTTTGTGTGATGTAATGCCCATGGATGTGTGTCATATACTGCTGGGTAGACCTTGGCAGTTTGACAGAGCAGCAGTGCATGATGGCAAGAAGAACACTTACAAGTTCTTCAAATATGGGGTACATCATACATTGATACCCATGGAAGAAGGAGAGCCATCCAACAGAGTGATTGATCCAAAGACCTTGTTGCTGAGCGGGAAGGAATATCTGCAGCAGATAGAAGAAGAAGAGGTAAGTTTTGCTTTAGTTTGCAAACCTAAGGTAGTTCTTACTTCTACAAAGATTTTTGATTTGCCAGTAGAAATCCAAGAGATGTTAGATAATTATTGTGACATTATTGTGGATGATTTACCTGATGAGCTGCCACCTGTGAGAAAGATCAGCCATCAGATAGATTTTATCCCTGGTTCAAATCTGCCAAATAAGGCAGCCTACAGAATGACTCCCAAGGAAAATGAGGAAATCAAGAGACAAGTACAGGAATTGGTGGACAAGGGGCTGATTAGAGAAAGTTTGAGTCCATGTGCAGTACCAGCAGTATTGAGCCCAAAGAAAGATGGAGGCTGGAGGATGTGTACTGATTCCAGAGCAATTAATAAGATCACAATCAGGTACAGATTCCCTTTGCCCAGAATTGAAGATTTAATGGACTGTTTGAGTGGTGCTAAATATTTCTCAAAGATAGATTTGAAGAGTGGATACCATCAGATTAGAATAAGAGAGGGTGATGAGTGGAAAACTGCCTTTAAAACAAATGAAGGACTATATGAATGGATGGTAATGCCTTTTGGTTTGTCAAATGCACCAAGCACTTTTATGAGACTTATGAATGAAGTATTGAAGGAATTTATTGGGAAATTTGTCATAGTATATTTGGATGATATATTAGTTTTCAGCAGAACTAAAGAAGAACATTTAAGGCATCTTAATCATGTTTTGAAGAAGCTGCACCAAGAGAAGTTGCTGATAAATTTGAAGAAATGCTCATTCATGAAGGAAGAGTTGGTGTATTTGGGGTTTGTTGTTTCTGCAGAAGGATTGAAGATGGACCCAGAAAAGGTTAAGGCAATTGTGGAGTGGCCTTCACCCAGGAATGTTTTTGAGGTAAGAAGTTTCCATGGACTTGCTAGTTTTTACAGGAAGTTTATAAGAAACTTCAGTAGGATTAATGCACCCATCATTGAGACAATAAAGAAGAGCAAACAACCATTTAAGTGGACTGCTGAAGCAGAAAGAAACTTTAAAGTTTTGAAGCAAAAGATAACTGAAAAGCCTGTTTTGATTCTGCCTGACTTTTCCAAGCCATTTCAAGTAAAATGTGATGCCAGTGGAGAAGCCATTGGAGCTGTGTTGAGTCAGGATGATAGGCCTGTAGCCTATTTCAATGAAAAGCTGAATGACACTAGGAGAAAGTATTCCTCTTATGAGAAGGAATTCTATGCAATTGTTCAGGCATTGAAGAAGTGGAGACATTACTTGATGTCCAGGGAATTTGTATTATATTCTGACAATCATGCTTTGTAGTATATTGTACAGCAGCTCAAGTTGAAACATAAGCATGCTAAATGGGTTGAGTATCTCCAAGGTTTTAATTTTGTTTTGAAACACATAAGTGCCCAAGCAAATAAAGTAGCTGATGCTTTGAGTAGGAGACACATGCTTGTTCAAGAAACTAATTTTGAAGTTGTAGGGTTTGATTTTCTCAAAGAATTGTATAAAACAGACCCAGATTTTAAGGAAGCATTTGAGACATGTAGTTAGCCTGTTTTAATGGATAGAAGCCAGTGGCTGGATTATTTTCTGTAGGAAGACTTGTTATTCAGAAAAATCCAACTGTGTGTACCAAAATGTTCCATGAGGGAAAATTTGATCAAAGAAAAGCATAGTTGTGGACTTGCTGGACACTTTGGTACTGATAAGACTTATGAATAGTTGAGTCACGGGCTTTATCTGTGATGAGAATGTGTAAGGACAAGTTCATGAAGAATGGTGCAGACCACAAGATAAAAGGAAGGAGCCAGACCACAGATTGTACACTTCTTGCTCATCCCCACAGCCTTGGGACATGTGAGTATGATTTTGTTCTAGGGGTTGCCCAAGACTCGTAGAGAGGAATGATGCGCTTCATTGTGGTGGACAAGATTTCCAAAATGGCACATTTTATTCCATGTTATGAAAATCAGTGATGCCACCCATATGTTAACTGAGCAAAGAAGCAGTGGGATTGCATGGGTTGCCCAAGAGTATTGTTTCAGACAGAGACACCAAATTTTTGGGTCACTTTTGAAGGACATTGTGGAAGAAACTTGGTACCAAACTGATTTTCAGCTCAGCTTATCATCCTCAAACTGATGGACAAACTGAGGTAGTGAATAGGAGTCTGGGAAATTTATTGAGAAGTCTTGTAGGAGAGCATCCCAAGCAATAGGACCATATTTTGCCTCAGGCAGAATATGCATATAATGACTCACCAAACAGGAGCACAGGGAAAAGTTCGTTTCATATTATTTATGGAATGCACCCCAGAGGGATATCAGAGTTAAGAAGTCTGGGGAGAGCAGAGCTGAGAAGTGCAAATGGTGAGGAATTTGCTTCAGAGATCTAGGCCATACATGAATAGGTGAAACGGAAATTACAAGACAGCAACATCAAATACAAAAACAGAGTAGACTTGAGCAGAAAAGAAGTTCACTTCGAAGTAGGAGATTTGGTTTTGGCACACTTGAGAAAGGAGAGATTCCCAAAGAAGCAGTATAATAAATTGAAGTTCAAAAAGATTGGGCCATGCAAGATACTTAGGAAGTTTTCTGCAAATGCTTATGAGATTGAATTGCCACCTGATGTTGGAATATCTCCCATTTTTAATATTGCAGATTTGTACAAGTATGAAGATGATGGTGCAGAAGAAAGATCAGCAAACAAGGAATAGATTGAGTGGAAAGAGTAGCTACCTCCAGCACAACCATTGCAACCAGAGAAGATATTGGATAGAAGATCATTCAGAAGGACCAGAGGACAAGAGTACTTTCAGTACTTGATCAAATGGAAGGACAAGCCAGAGGAAGATGCCACTTGGATGACTGAAGAAATGTTGCAGAAGATAGGCAGATCAGTGGAAGAGGTCATGGACAGGAGCCCATGAAGAAGATTGCCCTCGGGAGTCTCATGCAGGGGCATTAGACACTCGCCAGCAATGTAGGAAGTTGTCCACATGTTAGTGGGGTTCGAAACATCTGAATTGTAATAGCTAGGTGTCAATACCTCAGCTAACTATATTATTTAGATTAGTTAGAACTTGTAGGAGTCGAACAGTTAGGCTCGATCCAGTTGTCAGTTCAGTTATTGAATAAATTGTAATTAGGCTCTTGAACTTCCATAACGGTCCTCGCAGAGGAACCGAAAGGACATATGTTTATGTATATAAATTGTAATCCCTCGGATGAAAATAAGAGGGAGGGGAAGCGAGAAGAGAGATTCTGCAATAAAATTTGTTTACAGTTGTTTCCAATTAAATAGTTTCTGTGCGCATTCACCATAGAGTAGTTCGAATCCTTAAGTGTGAAGAGATTGTTTAATTGCGAAGTGATGAACTCTGTGCATGAATAATTGAACTCCTGCATGAATTCCACTTATCTCTGTCAGTTTTTTATCTTAACTCATTCGAATAATCCCTGCGCATTCAACCCCACTCGTAGGCGTGGTCTGTATAGAGAATCCTGGTTAATATTGGTAAAATTCCCGTATAAAGAGATAACCTTGTTTTACTGTTAGTTGAAGCCCGGAATGCGGGACTAAACCCTGAGTTAACATACGCAAAGGAGATCATAACCTGATGTAACCCGGGTCAACCTCGTACCAAAACCGGAAGCGGAATCGCAAAAGTGGATTGCCCCATTTCGCACCGCTTTTGGTGCGGAGGTGGTATTGCTGGGTCGAGGAGCGATTCCATAGAGGAATCGACACGTGGCGAAGTGGACCATTAAAAAAACCACCTTCCCGTACTTTTCGTGCATTAACGTCAGTATGAGGTCGCCGAGCGAAATGTGTACAGGCCATTGATTTGAGAGAAGGCTATCAGACGGTCTTCGTGTGACAGAGATACACGATGTTTAACAAGGTATGATGCACACATTTGATTGGTCCATTGACATATATGTGGGGTCCGGGACGAGAGGTTATTACGAAGTCATTTGGTTGTAAAGTGTTAACTATTAATATAATGTTCGGAAGGTATAGCGAACACATTTAATTGAACCCCGCGATTGTATTTGTGGCCCGGCGGAAATATACAAATCCGAGGTACGAAATGGGGATATCAAAGTACAGGATTATGTTTAATATTTGATTGATAAACTCCATAAAAATAAGAATGAGACTACAGGGAGTAAAGCACGAGGTTTCAAAGGGCAAAGCTGACAGAGACACGAAATTGTTGACCATCTCACCTTGGGCAGACTTTTGGTCCCGAAGCATCACTAAGCCTAGATCTAGTGATGCTGCATTACTTGACGCATGGAAAAAGAAGATAGAAAAGACAAGAAGAATTCTGTTGGGAGGTGTGAAGGACCATATTGTGTCCAACCTTCATAGGAAAGCCACTCCATTCTTAATTTGGAAGGCTTTGACAGATTTTTTCCAAAGCAGAAGCGACCAGAGGAAGTTGGCGCTTAAAGACAAGCTCAGAAAAATAAAAATGGAGAAGGGTGATAGTATTCCAAAATATCTCACGAAGTTTGTCCACTGTAGGGATGAATTGGGAAGTCTGGGGATTACTGTTGATGATGAAGACTTGGTGAGCTTGGCTCTCCTTGGGCTTCTGAAGAGTTGGCATAGCTACGAAGACTCTGTCAATGGACGAGAGAAACTGCCGGGATGGGAGCGACTTTGGTCGTATCTTGTGCAGGAGGAGATAAGGTGGGGTACCAGGGATGGCTCTTCATCGAAGAATGAAGATGAAGAGAATTTCACTTTGGCTGCCAAAGAAAGGAAAGGGAAGGGGAAGAAATTTCCTTCAAAATCCAAAGCTAAAGGCAAGAAGCAGGATTTGTCCAAGGTGAAGTGTTTTCACTGTCACGAAAATGGGCATTTCACCACTAACTACCCACAGAAGAAGAAGAACAAGAAGGCTACTGGAGCCATAGCTGGAGAGGCCTTAGCCTCAAAATTTGACCTTGATTTATCTTTGATCACATGCCTAGTTTCAAGCTATATGGGATCGGTTTGGTATCTTGATAGTGGTGCATCTTTCCATATGACGGGAGACAAGGAGTTGTTTAGTGACTTGGAGGAGAAGGACCTCCAGATGCATATAGAGATGGGCGACGATTGTCAATACAATGTGATCAACATTGGAACCATTACCTTTGAGAGGGAGTTCGGTAATCCATTCTTGTTGAAGGATGTTATGCATGTTCCAGGTCTGAAGAAGAACTGGGTCTCGGTCGCAATGTTGGAAGAAAAAGGTTATGATGTTGTTTTCAGTGAGGGAAAAGCCTTCCTTCGACATAAAACAACGGGTCAAACCAAGAAGATAGGGATTCGAATTAAGACTCTCTACAAGCTGGAGGTAGATGGCTACGCTGCAATGGTGGGCAAAGTAGAAGAAGTGGTGAGCCGGGATGAGGGCGAATTATGGCACAGGAGATTGGGCCATATTCACCATGGTGCCTTGAAGATTTTGCAGCAGATTTCTACTGGACTTCCCAAGGGCACTCTTGCACAATTAGATCAGTGCAAGGGATGTACTATGGGTAAGTTTGTGAAGACCACCTTTCATGAGAAGGAGAACCGTGCTTCGGTGATCTTGAAGAGAATTCACACAGAGGTGTGTGGACCTTTCTCAGTTGCTTCAACAAAAAAACACATATATTATGTTATATTTGTTGATGACTATTCTTGTAGATGCTGGATCTTCTTCATGCAGAAGAAAAGCGAAACATTCTAAAATTTCTGTGACTTCAAAGCATTGGTGGAGAAGGAGTCGGGGAAGCAAGTGAAAGCTCTACGAAGCAATAATGGTGGTGAATACATCTCGGGTGAATTCAAGGACTTCTATAGTAAAGAAGGAATTCAAAGAGAACTCATAGCGCCTCATAATACACAACAGAATGGGATCGCAGAGAGGTAGAACAGAACGATCGTGGGTGCTGCACGAGCGATGTTGCATGACCAGGGCCTACCGATGCACTTGTGGGTGGAAGCATGCAACACTGTGGTTTATGTGCAAAACTGTTGTCCTCGTAGAGTACTTGGCATGAGTACACCTGAAGAAGCTTTTACTGGTAAGAAGCCTGATATTTCTCATTTGAAGATTTTTGGCTCATCTATTTACATTCATGTGAAAAAGGACACCAGGAAGAAGCTGGAGCCGACTGTAGAAGTTGGGATATTTGTGGCGTACACAAAAACATCCCATAATTATCGTGTGTATTTTCCAGACAATCGGATGAATGTGGTGCGACGGGATATAAAATTCAATGAGGTGAAAGCCATGAAGTTGTCACTTGAGAGGGAGCTACACTTGCATGCAGAGGAGGAAATTCTTATTCCCAAAGATGAGCCTCTAGATGTGGATCAGCCATAGGAGGAGATTCATGGAGTGGAGTCATCCACTCATGCAGAACCAAACATCAGACAAGGCCAAAAGCGTACCATAGAAGCTGAGAGACTGAAGCTTGATGCGGCACAGAATGTAGGAGTCCCTACATCACAGCGTAGACAGAGACAGTCACCTGACCGGTTTACTGGATACATGGCTCTTATGAGCAAGTGCATCATGACAGAGCCATCTTCTTTTGAAGAAGCAATGCAAGAGACCACATGGGTAGATGCCATGGTGGAGAAGTATGACTCCATTGTTAGAAACAGTGCTTGGGAGATTGTTCCAAGGCGAGTGGGAAAATCAGTTGTAGGATCAAGATGGATCTACAAGGTAAAGCAAGTTGCTGATGGGAGCGTCGAGAAGTATAAGGCAAGATTTTTTTCCCGGGGCTTCTCACAGATCGAGGGCATTGATTATGAATAAATCTTTGCACCTGTCACATGGTATTATTCCATACGAACCATCCTTGCTCTCTCAGCGCAGATGGGTTGGGACATTAATCAGATGGATGTGAAAATTGTGTTCCTTAATGGGATCATTGAGGAAGAGGTGTACATTGACGACCTAAGAGTTGAGATCTTATTGATGGAGTCACATGTGTACGGGCTCAAAAGAGTGTTGTATGGGTTATTACAAAGCACCTCGTACTTGGTACACTCGGATCGACTTGCTCTATTTCTTGGACCAGCTACGAAGTGGCGGATACAAGCTGTACCAAATTGTGGTGGAGGGTAAGCTTTTAATCGTTGTTCTTTATATTTGATGATTTAATACTAATGGGTGATGATTAGTTGATACACTCATGCAAGGCAGATCTTGCAAAGGAGTTTGAGATGAAGGATTTGGGCCTCCTTCATTATTTCCTTGGATTGGAAATATGGCAGTGGGAAAGTGACCTGTTTGTGTCTCAAGGAAAGTATGCCTGGGAGATACTGGAGAAGTTTCACATGCAAGGCTGCAAGCCTATCGACACTCCTCTTCTAGGAGTATACTCAAATGTGCCTCCTTTGAGTATCGACACATTTGAGGAGTATCGACACATTTGAGTATACTCCTCTCCTATACTCAAATGTGCCTCTGACACTCCTCAGATATGTCAGAGGCACATTTGAGTATGGTTTATGGTACAGACATATGGATGAGGTGAAGTTGCATGGCTTCACGGATGCAGATTGGGCAGGCAGCCCAACAGACAGAAAGAGCACATCAGGAGGGATTTTCAGTATCGGATCTACGACAGTTTCTTGGTAGAACAGGAAACAAAGATTGATGGCACTCAGTTCAGCAGAAGAAGAATACATGGAAGCAAGTCAAGCTGCATGTGAGGCTATCTAGATGAGGAAGATCCTCGTTGGTTTGTTCGGTTCACATTTAGATCCCACAGTGATACATTGTGATAATCAGAGTTGCATTAAACTCTCAATTAATCCCATGTTTCATGATAGATATAAACATATTGATATCTGGTATCATCATATCAGAGATTGTGTGCAGCGGAAGATCATGTTGCTTCAGTACATTCCTACAGAAGATCAGGATGCAGATATTTTGACGAAGGCGCTCACCAGGAGAAAATTTGAATACCATAGAGGCAGGATCAGGGTGAAGCATAATCCCTATCTTATTGAGAGGGAGTGCTGAGATTCAACAAGATGATGAGCTTAGTGAAAAGAGTCGCCTTCACTAAGTGGGCCCGCAGGCTATTTTTGGTGCAAGTGTATTTTTAGACATGGTGATCATATTTCAGAAGTTGCAGGATGCTATTTGTGGATGGTTGATCAAGTTAGAAAAATAGATCAAATTATAATTTTAGAATATTGGGTGAAGTCTATTTGTAGATCGTCGATCTAAAAATAGAGGTGTCGACTATTATTAGCTCTTAATAATAATCCGACAATAAACAAAAACTTATTCTCTTGGAGCACTTAGTTTCAATGCACATATTTGGAAAATCAGTGGGTTGAAGGAATTACGCAATTCCTACGGTTTAATTATGGTTCATGCATGGAGGACTCAGTTAGAACTGAAGTGGAAAAGTTATGACAGAGTTGGAAGAGTAGTTCATGGAGTTGTATTCAGTTTAACTCAGTTAGACTCAGCTGAGCTAGTTGTATCTAGTCTAACTAAATGATACACTAGTGAGAGTGGAGTGAATTAATTAGTTAATTAATTCACAAATAATAACTCATTAATAAACTGAACAATACAGTAGTTAACTATAGTGCATGGCAGTTCCAGTGGAGACCCAGTGGAGAGATAGGTGAAAGGGAAAGATGGACTATCAGTTGTGACTATAGTGATGCATTGATTGCATCTACATATACATTGGAGTTTCCAATGATAATTGCACAGTCAAGGAGAGTGGGATTGCATCAAATTGGTCTTTGTAATCAACTTGGATTGCGCAGTGGAGGCACGCTAGCAGGAGGGCAGAGATCGGTGCATGGATTTGCAGATTTCTTCTATGTTAGTGTGTGACAATTGATTGTACTAAGAGCTTTATGTACTAAGATTTGTATGATATTGTTACATGATCTCCATGATACATAATATATGATAGTTGGGGTTTTCAGCTTCAGGATTTCTCATTAAACAATTGTGTTATGTGCTATTTTTTTATGTATGATTCACATGTGTGTGCAATTAATTTTCCGCAAAATATTAACAGTGGAATGATTCTGTATTTTGCAAGAAGTTAAATATTGTGAGATTAGGGGAATCTGGATGTATGCATGCTTAGTGTATACTAATTTCTACATCTTCTCTGGCTACTCCACACATCAAATAATCAATTGAAAGGTGACTCCACTGCTTGAGGATTAGCAGCTTGATGAAGTTCCAAGATGAGTTCCATTGCAAGAATAAATGCCAGGTATGCCCCTATGAATCGGTCTCACATTCTTGGTTTTCCAAATCCTATGCCAAAGGTCGATTGGTTAACTGATCTTCCCTTATTTAAAAATGAAAATAATGACAATTTTGTTGGGAAAAATACTGAGAGGGGGGGTGAATCAGTATTTAGGGCATACTCAAAACTTTTTCTTTTTCATGCTCTAAAACCCATACGCTACTTTACTGAACCAGACTCACGTATATACGCAGATACCCTTCACAAAACTCGCGTATATACAGAGATATTATTATGCCATTAATTCTTTACTTAGATCTATGCAACATTCATTCTTCTGATGATTAGATAACAGTAAGCATGTGCATTAATAACAGAATAAACCATCATACATAAGCATCACACAAGAACACCAGGATTTTAGGTGGAAACCCAAGTTGGGAGAAAACCACTGCTGCCGTTGTCTCAGCCTTCAATATTTTATTATAAAGAAAACATCTTACAACTATGTCTTAATGATCCTTACAGATCTTAAAGACTTTGTCTGTGCTTGTTTGGGCATTTCATCTGGAGGGCCTCAACTTCTGCTCTCGGTTGCAGCTCCCTGGAAAGTGTACGACCCATCTAGTAAACCTCACCTAGAGAAAGACTACAACCCCTTAGAAGGCTACAACCCTCAGTACCACCATGGACCACGTTTCATCAATTTTCACACTGGATCCAAAAGCTTTCTTTAGAGCACAACTTGGAGGCCACTTTTCATCATATTTTCAGACTGGACCCACTCCACACATTTAAGCTCAATCATACATCAAAACTGATACTTATCAATTCAGAAAACCTAGAACTGTAGAATATAGATAGCAGTAACATAGCAGAACAGATCAAACATTTCACACTTCATACTTCAGCAAAACCCTAGTTTTCATACGCGCTTTCCTTTCACTGATACTGCGTATATACGCGCTTCCATTCACATCAACCCGCGTATACATCTGCACATTACAGAACAACCCATACGCACTTTCTCTTCATCAAACCCGCGTATATACGCACTTCCGCTGCGACAAACTTGCGTATATATCTTCAGACATTATAGGGCAGCATACTTCTTCAGATCAGATATTCAGTTCAGATTTAACCCTTTACTTCAGACAGATGTTCGCCTCATCTCAGATCAAAGCATTCCATAAACATATCTAGAAGATACAAATACATTTCAGATCTAGATTCCCTTCTTCATCATTTTCTTCATAGGTGCATCACAGATTCAGATCTATCATCAGACTGTTACCCTTTTCATTTAGACATACTTCAGAGTGAAGTATCCATTCAAACCCAGACTCATGCACACTCCTTGCACAATGATTTTCTTCTCCTTATATAGGTTTACCCTTTTTCAATACCATGAGCCAAAACCACAGTACTTCCAATGGTATTCCTGGACGGGATCACATAAACATACCAGCGCTCAATACAATGGGTCAATACCATGGTAGTAACCCCTGGTTTTACATATTTAGAGCGCATTTGACCATACGCGACTTGGCACGTTATTTTCCGCGTGCATACACTACTTCTATTAAGCAAACCCACGTATGCCTTGTGACATACACTTTTCATCATTACTTTTGCACATACTGATATTTCTTACTTCTGCAACTTCTGTACTTCTTGTAGATTTACATCATTAATTAGTATATCAAGTCAGTTTCCATCAAGTACAACTTCATCAAGTAGGTTGCCATCATCTTCTTCAAGTGTTGCCATCATCATCATCAAGTGAGTTGCCATCAAGGAAAACACATTGCATCATATTTCCAACAATCTCCCCCTTTGGACTTGATGGCAACCATGATGGTGTTTGATCACAACAGATAGATACATTAAGCATAAAGATATTCTCCCCCTATTCAAACACCATGTCACTCTCCCCCTTTGACATCAAGGGCAAAGGGCGGATCTAAACCAACACAAGGTTTTTCTCCTCATGTAGATAGAAGAGCGCTGTAGATCTGATGTGCACTGAAGTGACCATGCCCCCCCTGAGTTCATGCTGAATCTTCAAACATATTTTTCAATTAATTACATGACTCTATGACCAAGGACTCATACTTACATCAAAGATCCAACCAAGTGGTTTTACATATGTGACTCAAGTACCCAACCAAGAGGGTTTACATATTTTGACTCAAGTACCCAACCAAGTGGGTTTACACATTTGAACAAGTCCTTACATGACTGAATATTACAATTTTACATCATAGGTCTCAACATGACCTTTTCATCAAATTACAAATATGACTTTTCATGACCAATACCAGAAGGACCTCAAGAGAGATCATATTTCAGAATCATCATAATGCCAACAATGCATTATACTCAGCAAGACTAATGCTCCCCCTGAAAATGTGCATCCAAGCATCCTTTCCATATGACCAAAGCTCCTCCTTAGCTTGTGCAACCTGAACACCTTCAATAGCAAGTCATCAAGGCATCTTTACCCAATATCAGAGAATAATACAGAAATATAAGAGTTGAAATATCACCAGAGACTCCAAATAGCATCAGAGATACCAAACAGCACCGCAGCTTGTGCTGAAGAAATGCTGACACAGAGAAATTGTCAGCAACCACACATACACAGTTTTCTGTGTATGAACTCGCGTATATACGCGACTGTGTTTAAGGAAATCCATGTAACCAATTCCATCTTCTGCATTTTACTCAGATCTGATCCTCTGTGAGGCAGAGACAGTTTTCAGCTTCTTTCTGAGATATTTGAATGCTTCCCTGGAATATATGAGAACAGATAGATAGGACAATGTAGTTGTGTCTTCAAGTTTCATCCAATGGTTGTAGCATAAGCACATTAGTAACCAAGCCTTCAAATTATTTGCAGCATCAACATATTCTTCCCAAGAGGAATTATCATACCAGAACAACTTCTTCAATAGATAATATGTGTCAAGAAATCATCCATGTGATCTCATATCACCAATATCTTCAAGAATTATCATGATGTAACATGTGTAATATTTAAAAGGGGTCTCAACCAGCAACAAACTCTGCATGATTTATCCTTATCTCTGAATCATAAGACTTCCATCTCTTCCAAAAGCAAAGAGTACTTTTCAGCAAAAAGCAAACAGGGCTCATCCACAATCTCATCATAAGAAACCATGTAACATATCATCATCATTTAGAACTAAGAAATAAACTGATACAGTGCCAGTAATACAATCATTAATAGTCAGACTGATGCTCCCCCTGAACCTGTGCTCCTAATCTTCAGCTGTCATACTAATTTTCTTATCATAAATGCATACGTGACTGTCTCCACTGGAACTCACGTGTATACACGGATTTAGTTCATAGAACCCGCGTATGGAAAGTGAAACATTGAAAACTTCACATTCCTTCATCTCCCCCTAAGTTTGTACCACCTGTACCTGTCTTTTTTACATCAGATGCTCTGTCAGAAATAAGCATAACCAGAATAACCAAAACCATCATGGGAATCACCATACATTGCTCCCCCTATGACGATACATTACTAATCCCTATAATGTATCTCACATCTCTCCTGCAGTCATTAAGAGAAGTAAGATTTTAGAAGCGGATGACTGCAGTAGGGTCAATATTCCCTACGTTTCTGACCGGTCCTCCTTCCTCTTCCAGCTTTGCTTGAAATTCCTAATTGTGTGCTGGGAATTATCCATCTTCTCAAACCTGTTCATCCTACATTCTGTTTCTACATGTCCATACTTGTTACAAGCATAACATCTTATGTGACCAGAAAAGTAAGCATAAGGATCATAGTGAGTTTTTCTATTCTTTCTTCTATTGCAATCAGCTGCTTTATGACCATACTTGTTGCATGAAAAACAATATCCTTTAAAGAAACCAGAGTACCTTTCTGAGTAGAATCTGTTTGTTTGTGGCTGAAACAATCTGCTTCTGCAATTGGCTGCAACATGCCCATAATTATGACACTTAAAGCATTCAATAGTATTGAATGATTTCCTTTGAGAGTTCATGACTGCCGGTTGATCTTTTGTCTCTTTCAATACTTCAGGTTTTGCATTGACATCCTTTGAATCTTTAGCACTTCCTTGTGAACTAGATTCTCCTTTAACAGTTTCATGAAAACCAAGACTAAGTTTAATAGTAGGAGATCTTTGATTACTAAGAATATTGTCCAGAATCTTAGTACTATCTTGAAACCTCAAGAGTTTATCCTTTTCTTCTAATTTACCTTTGAGAATGTTTACCTCAACCTCCAATTTTTGGCATTGCTTCTTCAAGCTTTCTTCGACCCTTTTTCCTTCTTCTACCTGATCATTCAAATTTAAAATCTCTTCTTTCAACCCATTTTCTCACTCTTCAAAGATTTGTAAAAGTTCTTCATTCTTCTTATTTGATTTTTCCAGATCTATTTTGAGAGAGATGATTTCTTCTTCACGTCCTTCCTTTTCAAATGATTGTAGAAGTTCTTCATTCTTCTTATTTGATGCTTCAAAGTCTGATTTCAGAGAGATGATTTCTGCTTCAAGTCCTTCACTGTGATTGGTTACTTTGTCATGCAGTCTTTGATACATTTCTATCTGTCCGTTCATTGTTTCTATCTGTTCATTCAATCTAGAGATCACATCCTTGAGGATAGATTCCCTCCTTTTAAATTGATCCCAAAAATTACTTTCATCATTGATCTTGAGATTTGCTTCTAGACTTATACTGTTATTTTCACTATCTTCATCATTGCATGCACAAGTGAGTGGATTACAAGAACAACAATCAGTACCTGTTTTATCTTCTTCATTTTCTGTTGCACATGTTTTCTGAGATATTTCCTTTCCTTGAGTAGCCTTCTTCTTTTTCTTCTTTGCCATGAGCACTAGCAGATCTTGGTTAGAATCTTCTTCATCTTCACTTGACATTTCATTATTATCTTCATTTGCATAATAACTCTTTCCCTTTTCAAATTGTTTCCCTTTATCATGATTTTCTTTATAAGGACATTTAGCAGCATAGTGACCCACTCTTCCACAATCAAAACATTTGAAGGGAAGCTTAACTCTGAATCTTCCAGTACCTGGTTGGAGTCTTCTCACAAAGTTTGCTTCTTCTTCTTCTGATATATAACTTGATTCCTTGACAACTTTTTTTTTTTTCCTTTTGCACACGCCTTAAAAGCAGCTTCTTTGATTTGAGAGGGACCTCCTTGTCTCATTTCATAAGCAGTCAGAATACCATGTAGTTGAACAATAGTAAGAGTTTGCAGATCTTGCCTTTCTTTAATAGCTGATACTTTTGACTCAAATTTTGAAGTCAAAGATCTTAAGACCTTTTCTACCAGAGTAGTATCAGTTACGGTTTCACCCAAACTTCTCATACGATTTACGATATCATCTAGACATAAAAAGAAACTGGCAATACTCTCATCACTATGCATCCTTAAATTTTCATATTCAATTCTGAGAGTTTGGAGTTTTGCACTTTTTACCTTTGTATCTCCTTCATAGCTCAGAATGATTTTGTCCCATATTTCTTTTGCTGAATTTAGCTGCATCACTTTAGCAAATTCTGGTTCAGACATGCTTCCTAATAAAACATTGACTGCTTTGGCATTGATTTCATATTTCTTCCTTTCTGCTGCATCAGTAGGAATACTTGCCGGATACTGGTAACCTTCTTCCACGATTGCCCATACTTCTGCACCAAGACTTTGCAGATATGCTTTTGTTCGTATCTTCCAGAATAACAGATTACTTCCATTGAATAGAGGAGGCCTTATAGACATTATCCCTTCATGACTTCCCATTGAGACGGATCTCCTTCAAGCGATCAAGCTTCTGTAGAAGGACCTGCTCTGATACTAATTGTTGGGAAAAATACTGAGAGGGGGGGGTGAATCAGTATATAGGGCATACTCAAAAATTTTTCTTTTTCATGCTCTAAAACCCATACGCTACTTTACTGAACCAGACTCACGTATATACGAGGATACCCTTCACAAAACTCGCGTATATACAGAGATCTTATTATGCCATTAATTCCTTACTTAGATCTATGCAACATTCATTCTTCTGATGATTAGATAACAGTAAGCAAGTGCAGTAATAACAGAATAAACCATCATACATAAGCATCACACAAGAACACCAGGATTTTAGGTGGAAACCCAAGTCGGGAGAAAACCACCGCTGCCGTTGTCTCAGCCTTCAATATTTTATTATAAAGAAAACATCTTACAACTATGTGCTGACGCAGACTCATACCGATTGCGCGAGCACCCTGCGCTTTTGCAGTGACCTCTCTGCAGGTAACAACAACCCCTTTGCTCTCGTTTTGACCTCACGGAGAAGGGGCTCATTTGCTCTGCTTTGTTGACCTCACCAGAAGAGCTACAACCCCACCAGGCGAAGGCTACAACCCTCGATACCACCATGCCACCATGGACCACGTTTTATTAATTTTCACAGATCCAAAAGATTTCTTCAAGAACACAACTTGCAGGCCATGTTTCATCATATTTTCAGACTGGACCCACTCCATACATTTGAGCTCAATCATACATCAAAGGCGATACTTATCAGGTCGAGAAAACCCGAAGCTGTGGAATACGGATAAACGTGCTGCAACGAACGGTCAGGACATTTCACTTCATACTTCGGCAAAAACCTAGTTTTCATACGCGCTTTCCTTTCACTGATACTGCGTATATACTTGCTTCCATTCACATCAACCCGCGTATACATCTGCACATTACAGAACAACCCATACGCGCTTTCTCTTCATCAAACCCGCGTATATACGCGCTTCCTCTGCGAAAAACTAGCGTATAGATCTTCAGCCATTATAGAGCAACATACTTCTTCAGATCAGATATTCAGTTCAGATTTAACCCTTTACTTCAGACAGATGTTCGCCTCATCTCAGATCTAAGCATTCCATAAACAGATCTAGAAGATACAAATACATTTCAGATCTAGATTCCCTTCTTCATCATTTTCTTCATAGGTGCATCAAAGATTCAAATCTATCATCAAACTGTTACCCTTTCCATACAGATATACTTCAGAGTGAAGTATCAATTCAAACCCAGACTCATGCACCCTCCTTGCACAATGATTTTCTTCTCCTTATATAGGTTTACCCTTTTTCAATACCATGAGCCAAAACCACATCACTTCCGATGGTATTCCTAGACGGGATCAAATAGACAACCCAACGCTCAATACATTGGGTCAATACCATGGTAGTAACCCCTGGTTTTACTTATTTAGAGCGCATTTTACCATACGCGACTTGGCACGTTATTTCCCACGTGCATATGCTACTTCTATTAAGCAAACCCGCGTATGCCTTGTGACATACACTTTTCATCATTACTCTTGCACATAATGATATTTCTTACTTCTGCAATTTCTGTACTACTTGTAGACCATCAGATTTACATCATTAATTAGTATATCAAGTCAGTTTCCATCAAGTACAACTTCATCAAGTATGTTGCCATCATCTTCTTTAAGTGTTGCCATCATCGTCATCAAGTGAGTTGCCATCAAGGACAACACATTGCATCATATTGCCAACAAATTTTGCTCTTCATTTGGTTAGATTCAATATGCATGTACACATACTTATGGTTCAGTTCCCTGAGGATTGTCTCATGAAGATGTTTATGGTCACTTTAGAAGGAAAAACATGCTCTTGGTATGAAAGCATGCCAAATGGTTCCTTATATTTTGTTGCTGATTTCCATGTTGCATTTTATGAGATGTATAAATAATGTCATTCCTCCTTATTGCCGGTCAAAGACTGCTGTAAACATTGTGTGAGTTTTATTGAATATTTGGAGACTTTTTATGAAGATGATGAGTTCATGGATGAGGAAATTTTAGAGGCCCTTCATGATAATCCCATTCATCACCAAGAAGAAAGGGTAGCCTCTCTCTTGGATGAAAATGAAACCCAACATGAGTTTATTTATGGCAATCATGTTACATCCTCTAAGTTTGATGAAAATTTGCAGCATAATTGTTAGACTTTTGATCATCAGGAATATGAGAATCATTTCAGACAACAAGAGGAAATACTGGAAGATAATTGCTATAATCCTCAGGTAAAAGAAGAAATTTATTCTTCATGTCATTCCTCGCATTAGCTTACATCAAATGAAGAAAATTATGAAAGAGAACTTTAAATAATCAGATGGGTATGCTTGTTAAATCATATGAAGAGTTACCTTTAGAAATTTCTGCAGTACATGCTGAGGCAGTTCCTTTTGAAAGTGTCCAAGAGTTCTCTAAGTATTCTTTTCGCCTCAAATGAAAATAATGATCAACAAATTTTTCCTTTTTTATTTGACAAAGGTCACAAGGGTTATAATGAAGAATCTAAACAAGGAACACCATCAAAGGATCATATTTACTCACACTTTCTTGTTGATCAACAAGAAATATTTGTGCATACTCTCAAAGATCCTTTCGCAGCTCTTCTAGAATCTCTTACAGGAATGAATTTCAATATGATTTTTAGTTATGTATACAAATTCATATGGTGGAAAAAATTGTCATCTCTCAAGAATGGCTTTATGATTAGAGAAGTGGAATGTCCATTCCAACCCAATACTCAACTTCTTGATTGGCTTCATTGGAAGAGTGAGATCACTTGATTCAGTTTTTATGCTGAGCAAGTAGAGTAGGATCATTTGTATATAAATAAGCTTGAAGATCAAGAATTTTGTCAGTTTTAGTTTTAAATTCAGCATGTGTACTTTCAGTTCTTTAGCAGCTACTGGTTTTTTTTTTCAGTGCCAAGGTTATAGGTCAGAACAGGTTGCAAGTTTTCATTTTGAAGATGGGAGCAGCCCAATGGAGGTGGCACTGGAACTACTAGTTCTTTGTTGTACCACAGGGGCACACCATCCCAAATGGAGCTACCATTATCACCCATTAAATTGTGAAAAATTTCTTGATAGGGTCATATAGGTCACTAACCAAATGGATAATGTCTCTTAATCCATTTCAAGGTGGTATAGGAAATTTTTTGCATTTTTAAGCCTATCCTAAGTTTTGAGATCACCTTCATTTATGTCGTTTCATGTCAAATCAACCCCATACCATGTCAATTGTCATTCCCCATGAATTTAGACTCAAAAGGATGAATCTGCCATTTTTTTCAAATTTTCGTAAAGTTTTACACAGGAAAAGAACAGAAAACGCTATGAAAACACATGATAATTTCGTAGCGAATATGAGGATTTCTCAATTTTTTTACTTTTGGAAGTCAATTTCAAGGGCGGTTTCTGGGAAAAAATAGAAGTATTTTAAGAAAATGAGAGAGGTTATTTTCAAGAGAATATCAAATAACATTAACCTCTTTCACTTTTCTCAAAGGTGCTACAAATTTGGAGATTTAGTGATGTCTTTCAGTTCTATTTTCAAAATGCATAATTTTCCTGTTTTATACATGTTTTTAGAATGCATATTTTGGACAGATGGAGATGGTTTTCAAAATCCCAAGAGACATTTTTATTAAGAACATACTGACCTACAAAAACCTCCTTTAGTTTTACAACATCTATCAAGGATAGAGAGATAGGAACTCATCTCTACACCCTATTTTTTTATAGAAAAAAACAGTTATTGTATTGGAAAATTAACTTGCTTAAGGTGAAAATAATGCTTTTTGAAGAGGGTAAGAGGAAATTTTGTGTTATCATATTTCATTATATCACTTTTCAAACCTACAAGAGAAATGTGGAAGAAAAAGGAGAATTTTGAAATTTTCTTCACTTTAGGAGTTTTCGTAGTGCTAGCCAGGCTTGAAGCCCAAAAAATGCTACTAGATTTCTGAATATGATTTTTTGATAAAAAATTTGGTTAAAATTGAAATTAAAGCTTGGGAAATTTTTTTATTAGCTCTTTAATCCATGAAAGAAAAGAGAGCTAAGAGGTGGTGGAAATTGGTAAATTAAAATTGCTACCAAAAGTTGTTACAAAATTGCCTTGTTTTCCCCTGTTTTGGTAGCAAGTTGAATTTTGAAGGAATTGTAATTTGAAGTGTGGCTCAAGGTCGTTTAATCACATGTGGAGGTCAAATATGGTCAAGAATATATTTTTATGCAGGTTTGGTCCATGAAGCTATTTCATCTCATCTTCAAATTATCAATTCATCATGGAGGTATTTCATCATGTATGATGGCAAAAACTCCTTAAAAGTAGGAAGACATGTTCCATGAACCCCTCATAACATTTTTTAAAGTCTCATGGAATTATAAAGTAAAATTTATTGGAAATTTTTTTTAAAACAAAGACGCTACGAAATGAGCGCTACAAAAATTTTTGTACATGACTGTTTTAGCAGTCAACTTCAAGTTTTATTTCTGACCAAATGAAAAAGTTTTGGAAATGTGAAAGGGTTTTTTATTCATCACAGGCCTATCTACAAAAACCTCTCTCATTTTCTGCAAATCCATCAGGGTTTGGAAATTATACACTCATCTTTGAAGCCTAGTTTTCATAATTTTCACTAACTAGATTTGTGAAAAAATTGTAAAATTCGACTTGGAGGAGGTCCAAATCAGCATCCACGTGGCATAATGACACATCAACACTCAATTACACTCAGAAAATTAGTTGGTTGCAGTTGATAAGTGTTATTAAATTTATTTGTTGAACTATTTATTAAAGAAGAGTCCTTTTTGTATTCAAACTCTGCAAAACAGAAATATCCCTAAGAAGTCTCGAAGTGATGGAATCATGTTTGAAATAGGTATCTGAGGTGGGAATTCGAAGCTAGCAAGGTGGAAAAACATTTCTATGAGTCCTCACTATATAAATGAGATATTTTTAGAGTTATAAAGGGTTGGGATATGGTGACTTGACACTGCTACTATTGTAATTTCTGATATCAGTAATATAGATAGACTTTGTTTTTGCTTCACCTGTGATTCTTGGAATGTTTCAATGAGCTTATATTTTATGTTTCTCTTTATCTTAATTACAGTATCTTGAGGTTGAATTACTTAGAATTTATGTCACACATGCTCTGACTTCCTTCTAACATTGAGCTATTGAATATTTCTCTGTGTTAATATTGTCCTTCCATTGAAACAGTAAAGGCCTCAGCTTCCAAAAGTAGATTAATTTGTCACTGAATTCATTATTACTGAATCCATGAGCCCAATGGTAGTGAAATCTATCCCATTTTTCACCTACAATCAAATACATTAATATACTCACATAATTAGCCATATGATTTAAGAACTAATGGAGAAAATCATTAGATAAATTGAGAGAGCTCTCTCAGACTGAAGAAGCTAATTTCCAGTTGCAAGTGTTTTTAAAGAGTTACTCCAAGTTGACCATTGAAGTAGCCCAAGAGGAATCAATTTGGTGATAACAAAATCTATATTGGAAGGCAACCAAACATGTGTTGATATACCTCAGAGGAATCACTCAGTTTGTTCTTTGGTACATGCAGATAGAGGGAGTGAAGCTACAAGGATTCACAGATGCATATTAGGAAAGGAGTCCATTTGATGGGAAGAGAACATCATGTGGAATATTTAGTATTGGGTCAGTAACAGTTTCATGGTACACTAAGAAGCAACATTCAGTTGTGCTCGATTAAATAGAAGCAAAGTACATGGCTACTACTCAAGAAACTTGTAAGGCTATCTTGATGAGGAAGATACTTTTTGGTTTGTTTGGTCAAAAAAGGGATCCTACAGTGATTTTTGTGACAACCAGAGTTGCATAAAACTCTCATTAAATCCATTTTTTCATGATAGGTCCAAGGATATTGACATATGGTACCACCATCTCAGAGACTATATGCAAAGGTGGATCATGATTCTAGAGTACATTCCTACATAAGAACAAGATGCAGACATATTGACGAAGGAACTATAAAGAGGCAAGTTTGAGTTCCATAGAGGCAGGATCGGGGTATCGAATAATCCATTTCTTGCTGAGAGGGAGTGTTGAATCATGGCACCAAAAAAGATTCTATTTTTTTCCCCTTGAATTAAATTAGAATAAAAAATTGTAATTCTACATCACAAGACAACTTCTAAGAGTTAACTAAGTTAGTATGACTTAGTTGGTTCAATTAATTCAATTTGAGGGTCTAACTTGAGTCATGTAGAGTTTCTCCTACATTATAGGAGCCCTCTTGAGTTTATTTTGAGTAAAAATTAATTAACTCACTTCATCTGAGTTAAAATTAATTTAACTAGTTCTAACTAATGGAGGAACTATTGAGAGGTAAAATATTGGAACTTTGACTTGAACCACATCTAGTGATCAATAATATAATTGATGATTCACTCATAAATAACTCATGCATGTCAATTATGAGAAAAATCCAATTGATATTGGAGTTCAAAGGCAGTGTGTTACACAAAATTTGTCACTATCCCTGCAATCCCTGTCCCACACATTGGAGGATCATTTTTGTGACTAAAACAAGGTGTCATGCCTTGCAAAGACCATCATTGCATCCCTTTCCATGAGGAAAACATCCCTTATATTGACAATTTCCTGAGAAGACCATCAGAAACACATGTTTTTTCCTTGGCGCTAGTAGACTGTTATGCCCTCGCACCAATGAGGAAGATTAACACTGGGACCTGCGCCCATTGGTGCTCTATCTCAGTGAGCTACCCGCACCAACCTGTTTATGGATTGTTTTTTAAAAATAGAGGTGAATTTTCCATCATAACAACTTTGTGGGCGAGTCATTTGGAGTGGTTTGACTGAATAACCACGTCCTCCCTCCTTTGGCCTCTTGTTTCCACCTTTTGGGGAAACCTGCCAAGGGATAAGGTCTCCCTTCCACCATTGTATGGATCCCAACCTCTTCCTCTCCCTCTATAAATAAATCCATATTCCATTGATGAGCTAGCCGAAATGAACATATTATAGCTGAAATGCTGAAGAGAATTCCTAAACATTTTTCTAGAAAGATAGAACGAAAGAGACCTTTGTTGAGAGAGCTTAGGCTTGTGTCCTCACCCCATCCAAATTCCCCAATGATCCTTCAAGACATGCTTCGACTGAACCCCGTTGAAGGATGCTATGACGTAAAGGCTCCAGTTGTAACTCTTTCTTCTATTTATACAGATACATGACTATTTTTTGGTTCCCATCTTGCATTAATGTGTTTTATTTGATGCAATATGCTTAACCCTCCTTGACTGGTTAGTTGATTATGAATGAAATCATTGTTTTGTATGCTGTTGTTGTTTTCTGATCTTCATGCAGGTATCCGAGCATTGTTGCAGAAGGATTGTGACCCGTCGAGACAGAGATCAAGAGGCCACCACCACTACAATGATGACATCGTTCGACTCCAGGTAGGTCAATCTACCCTGTCCTTTTCATTCATCAATTAGGAACCTACACTTTAGCTTGTCCCTTTGTTGCTAGACCCACTCTAGGGCTAGAGGGATCATCTCTGTCTGCAGAGAAGATTTACCTTCCCAAAGAATTGGCAACTCCACTGGGGATCAATGTAATTTTGTCGTTTCGTTGCCTTTTAGGAGTTTGTCCTGTCAAGTCAACTTCGGTTGTTTGCTTGCTTATCTATCTTTCTTGGATTGTTTGAGTGTCTAGAATAACCTGGTTCATCTCCAGGGTGTTAAGGTTAACCTTTTCTCACTGGTTCTTTCCTCCTCCCATATTTATCCGGCTTGGTGCGCTTTTTGTTTGAACAGTCGCGCCAATTGGCACAGGTTGCTTTTGTTGCAATAGCGCCAACCCCTGTTTGGAGTGGATTACCGCCTCACAGTCGTGCAGAATATTGTCGGATTTGGTTTGACCCTTTTGCTGAGTTTTTGGTCAGTTGTGCTTGACTCTAGATTTTTTCTTAATTTGCAATTGGTCTTTTTGGAGTTTTATTGATCGCTTTAGGCTTTCTCTTCTTAGTTGGTTGTCTATTCTCTTATTGGTGCAGTTCATAACCCTAGGGTTCTAGGTGTCTTTCACTCACTGAGCCTTCTGATTGAAGTTTGAGTCTTTTTTCCTGTCAGTTCAATTCCCTGATCAGTTGCTTGAGTCTTTATTAATCCTTTGAGTTTTTAGTTTTTTGAACGATTACTTTTGTGTTTGTTTGACTCTCCATCTCTTCATTTTCGAGCATAGATTACATTGCTCGTTTGGGTAATTTAGAAGGCTTTCACTTTGATTGAAAGAGTGCATCATTGGTTTGAGTGAATTTGTGTTTGTATTGCTTTTGAATCATTCATTTTGAGATCTCTACATTCATAGTGCTCTAAACTAGTGTTTGATTTTATTTTTGATGTAATTAGTGCATTGTGTGCTTGATTCATTCAAAAAACAAAAATTTCATCCTTTCGTTTGCATTGAGAATGAAAAGTTCTTTTACATAACTAGCGCTTTCATCTAGGAAAGAGTTTTTCGTTTCTTGTTTTTTATTGTATTAGATGCATTAGGGGACTTCTACGTATGATTTCATTGTTTGCTTCTTTATGAAAGATCTCTATCCTTCTCTTAAGTTAGCATTTGTCGAATGGAAAATGGTGTTCTATTACATGTAGCTTTCATTTAGGAAAATTGAGATCAAATTCGGTAGGGCCTTGAAACTGAAACATTAATTCAAGATCAACTGTAAAATTTATTTAATTAACCTAAGGAATCATTTTAACCTAATGCAAATGTTCTTAGAAGTCTAGGCTAGTGATGTGTTCCGGCATCGTTAAACCAGTAGCTCTCGTTTTCCATCTGGCTTTAGACAACACTAGTACGGACTTGTGCTCCCCGTACTATCGCGTATATAAAGGGAGACCCTCATAGGTTCAAATACTTTATCCATAGGAAGCTAAGTCTGCCGCCCTGTAACCCAGATACACCGAACACAACATTTGGGGAGACTACTTGCACGTACCTTAAGTCCTTAGTCATTTCTCTTTCATTTGATCACCAAGGTGTATATGGCAGTTCACGGAAACTTGGTACACCCTCTTGTTTAGATTAACTGAGTAGTCATTTTGATCTTTTCGTGACTCCTTAAAAATAGAAGAGATCATCGAGCACTTGTCCTTTCACGCTCGTTTAAAATTGAAAGTGACTAGGTTCATATTTTTCTTGTTTCTCGACTCTTAAAACATGAAACAAAAAAGTTTTTTTCCAGTGTCGTAAAATTAATCACCCACGATCACATGCCTGTTAAAATTTCTTTAATTGGCTTGTTTTTTTCATTCCTTAGAGTTTGGTCTTGAAGCCTTGAATTGGCTATCTCATTTTCCTTCCTGTGTTGACATACTGTCACAGTGGCGGAACCGCCAGTTTCGTCTTCTTCTTCACTGCCTCCTAGTGGTGGTTCTTTTCCTGACATTTCTTTCAAAACCCCTCAGTGCACTAGGTCTACCAAGGTTGCGCAACCTATTCTCTTGAGTGTTCAAACTCTTGCTACCCAATCTCCTCCAAAAAATTCATTTGAGTTCAATTGGCCTCCTCAGGGTGCTTGGTCTGGTTTTGGGAGTGAGGAAGAATTCCCTCCTCTTACTTCAGGATCACCTTGTATTGCTGCTGCTGTACCTCCTATTCCTCGTCGTCTTTTCGAAGATATTACAGCGTCGTCAGACATGGATTCTTCAAGTCCTGTTGACATTGAAGAAATGCTTGTTTCCACAAGGGAATATCAAATTTTTCCTGAAGATCTCTCGCGTATCTCTAATCAATATTCTCCTCCATCGGTGTCACTTCCACCCGATTATCGGACTGTGAGTCAGATTATTTCTGGTGTTGCGTCCATAGCACATTCTAGTACTTCGACTCCTCTAAGGATTTTGGTCCTTCCTTCAATAGGATTCTCGCCTTCGACACCTAGCTCGTCAGTCGTTGTTACATCTGTCCCAATCCAACCTACCATTTGTGTGGCTTCATATGCACCGGTCGTTACGCACCACTTGTCAGGGTATTTTCACACTCGGAGGTCTATCTTTATTAATCCTATGTGGCCTGTCAATCCCAACCTGAGTAAATCACAACCTCGCATTGTAGAGACTACACCTGATTCTAGTGTGGCTACAAATTCCTCTGCTATTCCTGGCGGCCTTACTTTTGAAGAGTATCAGTTGGCTGTTCAGTAGCAGAACTCTCAGGGTTTTCAATAGCCCCAAGCTCCTGTCAATCCTCCGCATCACTATGATGTCTACGGTAACCCCATTTATTTGCCTCCTATTGATCCAAATCAAGCTGTTTATTTGCCTCCGGCTGATCCTTATAGGACCGTCCCTCATAGAGGGCTAGTAATACAAGGACAACCCTCTGGTCTACAAGGAAAACATTTACAGGGACAACCTTTGATTCAAAAGGGAAAACATTATGGTCCACAAGGACAACCCTTATAGGGTCAACCTTCATTCTAGCAACCCTACGGTCCTTCCAGTCAACCTCAATATCAATATCAACCAGGAGCATCTTATGTTCCTAGGGGCAAGTGTATCCACCACAGGGACAACCTTTTATGCAACAGCAGTAGCCTTACATACAGCAAGGCCAAAAATTTGTGCAACAAGGACAATCCTACGGTCCTGCTCTGGGTCAACTTGGTTATCAGAGACAACCTGGTCCATCGCAACCATTGGGCCAACCTCTTCCGAAAGGGCAACCCTGTGACTCCTAGTATCCAGGCCAACCTACTCAGCAGGGACAACCTGCCCAGCTTCAGCAACCGATTCAACCTGCTCAGAAGCCGATTCAACCCACTCAACAACTGGTTCAACTATCCCAACAGTCATTTCAACCTGTTCAACCAGCTCAACAGCCCGTTCAACCTGCTCAAGAGGGTCCACCTTCTAAACCTCAAGGAACTACTTACCCACCTCAAGGAAATGCTTATATTCCACAACAGAATCCATACATTTCTCAGCAAGGACCTCAATGGTATGCTCAGAATCAGTATCCTGGTCCTCAACCCTAGTATGGGTAGAACAATTAGGCTTATAACCCCTATGGTCAGAATCCTCTGGGACAAAAAAATGGGGGTTGAATTTCTCCCAGACAGGGTGGAATGCTAACACGGGTCCTTATCAAAGGCCTCTGGTGCCTTTTAATCCTCAATTACCATTTATCGCTACGTTGGAATTGCCAGATGTGTCAAAGTTAACGAATGATCCGATTCTTCATAACCTATATTGGCCTTCAATTCCAACTAATATTCCTGGTGATTTTCCTAAGTTTGAGGGCAAGTCCGAAGAAGACCCCCAAGTGCATGTTATGACATGCCACTTGTGGTGTTCCTCTAACTCTTGGGTTGACAATTCCATCCGACTTCGTATTTTCCAACAGACTCTTACTGGTGTCGCTGCAAAGTGGTACATTGAATTATCTCGTGGAAATTTTCAGGATTTAAACTCTTTATCCATGGTGTTTCTTACCCATTTTTCAGTTACCGGTTCACTATGATACTGGGACGCACCTCCTCACATCCTTGAAATAAGACTGAGCTACTCATATCTCAGATCATATTCATGAATGGAGGTGTTGTCGTCGCTTGATCAAGTTTGATATTCCTGATCTGCTTCTAGCTGATTGGCTCACTACCTCATTTTTCAATCAAATCACTAAAGACATATCTATGGGGCCATGTGTAACCGAAGAACAGGCCATTTCTTGTGCCCATTACCTTGATCTCGTGTACTCTTAGTCTGGCACGTTGTATGATATATTGCCTGATGCTCCTCAACCTGTAACTTCCAAAGCACCAGCGGTCCTATCCATTGATGGTATCATCGGTTCTGTGTCTCAGACTTCTCGGAAGTCTTCTCCTTCAAACTACAGGAAGCAAAAGTGTAATCCTTCCAATGATACTGCTTCTTAGTCTACCCCAAATCCTGGAAAAATCGCGGAAGTCAATGCCGTTCAGGACGATCCAGCAGATAAGACTTCCAAGGGGAAAAATAAGGGTAAAGGAAAGGCCAAAGCCGATACCCCGAAACTAGATTTGTCTAAATCTCGTGCTGATGATGGTTCACAGCGTAAGCCGAAGTACCCTTGTTTGATTTGTGATGAAGAGCACTACACCAAGGACTGTCTTCGACAGGCAGAAGTAAGTAGACTACTCAAAGGCACCCAGGGAACTACGGCTATTCTCAAGGAACCTTTTCCATAACAGCAGACCCTGATGGTAGAGAAACCTCAACCCTCTACCCCATTTGGCTCTCAGGTTTTCATGATGAATGGTTCTGCATCCGTTTCTATCGCTATTTGGTCAAAATATTATACCAGATTGCATCAGGCAGCAAGGAAAGAGATCGCTGATGGTCCTCCTCCTCCGCCTGCTCCTGGCCCTCTTCATATTGAAAGGCCCAGTACTGAGCCCGTTGTATGGCCACCTTCCAAAGGTGTACTTCGTAAGTCTTCTTACAATCCCAACGCCGTTGCCCAACATTATAGTATTGTTGAGGATCTAAAATAGGTGCCATCTGCAATGTATGCATTAGAAGTACTTCAGAGTTGTCCTTCCCAATGGAAGGCTTTGTTATCTGTGATCAGTGGGGTTGATCTTGCCGATACTAGCCTTCTCACTTTCGACTTGGAGAATTTCATCCCTCGACTCCCGCACCAAATTGCGCTCATCATACAAGTTGTTATTAATGGTATGAATATCCATTGGGCGGTTGTGGACGAGGGTGCGTCTACGTGCGTCATGTCATCTTCTTACTAGAAATCCATTGGTTTTTTGGCTCTAAATTAATCACCAAATGCCCTTGAAGCATTTGATGGAATAGAATCAAAACCCCTTGGTGTTCTCGTTATTTTACTGATTACATTAGAAGGGAAGACAGTCTATGTCGAGGTTGAATTAGTTGACTCCAAGCTTAATTAAAATCTTCTCCTTAGTCGCAGTTGGACTCACGCCATGCTGTGCATTCTGTCCACTCTCTTTTGTGTTTTGAAATTCTCACATGAAGGAAAATTGTTACTGTTTATCAATTGTCATTCTTCACTTCTTCTTCCGAGAACAACATTCCGTATGTGGATCAGATTCCTACTCCCTACGAGAGCGTAGGGCCGGGTCTCTTTAAAGATCCTGCCCTCATGGGTATCTTTACTCTTCCTCCACTCCATACTATTCAAATTAATATGATCTCTCGACCTAATGACCCATGGATCATCCCTTCGCCTTAGTAGATCGATTCCTTCGGAGATTCAATGCCGTTGAGTCCGATCGAGATAGACTATTGTGAACTCATTTTGGATTCAGAACCTCTGCCTTCAGATCATGCTCCTTTGAGCATGTCTTTGGACACTTATTCTCAATCCCCTTGGCTTGGCGATTCAGATTCGCCCGATCCTTTGAAAGAGAAATTTCCCTCCGATGAAGCCATCGTGGAAACTATGTCTCTCGAGGATCTTCCGTGGAATGATAGTCATCATAGTTCCTCGTTCATGCCTGGTCTCGGGGCCATGTATATGTGTTTTGAGAGGTTTTCATCTCAGGTTCCTTCTCCTCCGCTTCAAACGCCTATTCTGATACATGAAGTTTTTATGGAGGGTAACTTGAGTAATATCATGCAAACGATGCCTATCGACATTTCCGTGAAACCAGGAATTGTCGAGAACATCCATGTCGGGGCCACCTGTTCTTCAGATGAAGTTCAGGTTTATAATATCCTTTTCTACGAGTTCCACGATGTCTTTTCATGGTCCTACGAAGAGATGCCCATCATCGATCCTAGTATAGTGGTGCATGAGATTCCTACCTACCCTGGTTCGAAGCCTGTTCGTCAGCGTCTTCATCCTGTGCACCCTAGAAAGGCTGCTACCATTAAGGGTCAGGTTGAAAAGCTTGTCAACGTTGGTTTCATATATCTGATTCCCTTGACAGAATGGGTGTCCAACATTGTCCCTGTAGATAAGAAATAGGGTACTATTCGGGTCTGTGTTGATTATCATGACATAAACCGGGCTTGTCCTAAGGATAATTATCCTACTTCCTTTATCGATAAAATCATTGATGACTGCACTGGGAGTGAGATATTTTCCCTCATTGATAGATTTTATGGCTATAACTAGATTAACATCCTTCCGACCGATCAACATAAGACTGCCTTCATCTATCCTTGGGGTACTTTCACGTACAAGAAGCTCCCTTTTGGCTTGAAAAATGTCAGGGCCACATTTCAACGAGTGATGTCATATGATTTTCACGATATTAAGCACATCGTTCAGCCTTATCTGGATGACCTTCTGGCTCATTCAACCAAACGTAAGGACAACCCCGATCATCTTCGTCAGATATTTCTTCGTTGTCAACAATATAAAATCCAGTTAAATCTGCATAAGTGCATCTTCTGCATCGATTCTGGTAGACTCTTGGGGTTTATTAATTCCAAATACGGGATTCACCTTGATCCACTCAAATTTGAGGCTATCATTAATCTCCCCTCTCCATCCTCATTACATCAACTGTAGATTATGCAGGGGAAGGATAATTTTTTGCGCAGTTTTATACCTAACTATGTTGAAGTGGCTAAAGGATTCACGCGATTACTAAAGCAGGGTGTCCCGTTCCTTTGGGATGAGATCGCCCAGAAGTCTTTCAATGCTCTCAAGGCGTTGCTTGTCAATGCTCCTCTGTTGCGTCCTCTGAACTACCATCGTGATTTTTCCCTCTAATTAGCCGCCGCTTTCAGCACGATTGCCATGGTTTTGGTGCAAGAGGATGATGACGGTGACGAGCATGTTATTTAATACCTTTCTCGTAGCCTTCTTGATATTGAAATGCACTATGCTCATGTCGAGAAGTTAGCGTTGGCTACGGTTCAAGTAGTTCAACGTTTTTGTCATTACATTATGCTGCATACTGTGACTGTGATTTCTGATTGCAACCCTATGAATTATATATTGTCTCGACAATTTCTAGGGGGAAACTACTTGAAGTGGATTGTCATTCTCCAAGAGTTTTATTTGGAGTTTACTACTGCCAAGTTGAAGAAATCGCTAGTCTTTTCCGATCTGATCTACTCCCTCTCCTCTGGCTCCGCTCCGTCTAGTTCTGAGGAATGCATTCCAGATGATTCGCTTTCTCTAATTAGCACCCTCGATCCTTGGTATGGTGATATCATCATATATCTTCAGACTTCTAATTTTAGATTTGAGTTGACGAATGATGCTCGCCGATGCATCCACCATCAATCGTAACCTTATCATATAGTCAGAGATACACTCTACCGCATCAGAGTAGATTCCATTCTCCACTGGTGTTTGACTCTGGAGGAGGCTGAGAAAGCCCTGAATGACTATCACAGTGGTGCCTGTGGTGGTCACATGTCTGGTTATGCCACTACATAGAAGATTCTTTGTGCTGGGTATTTCTGGCCCTCTATCTTCAAGGACTGCATTGTTGCTGTTCGAAAATGTCATGATTGCCAGATCTATCAGCGCAAGATGCACGTGTAGCCTGCAAATCTCCACCCTATCATTACCATTGGTCCCTTTGCGAAGTGGGGCATCAATTTTATGATGTGTAACCCTCAATCGGTCGGGGGGCATGCTTATATCATCATAGCCATTGACTACTTCACCAAATGGGCGTAAGCAATGCCTACACTTGTCGCCGACGGTAAGACAACAACTCAGTTCATATTCAATCACATCATTTCTAGGTTTGGTGTCACTCAAGCCATCGTTACGGATCATGGTTCCCATTTTTGACATTATATGGTGGTGGAGTTGACTTCCAGGTTGGGATTGTGTCATGAAATCTCAACGCCGTACTATCCTCAGGCCAATGGCCAGGTTGAAGTTGTGAATAAAGTTCTTGTCACTATGCTTCAACGTACGATTGGGATGCACAAATCAAACTGGCATCTCATGTTATTTTCGGCTCTCTGGGCATACCGAACCTCAGTTAAGGATGCGACTGAATTCACTCCATTTAAGCTTGTCTACAGTCTGGAAGCTACCCTTCCGATTGAGTGTGAAATACCTTCGCTCAAGTTAGCTTTTGAATTTCTGCCCAACACTTCACCAGAAGAAGAGCGTCTTCTCTACTTAAAAAGGCTGGATGAAACTCGTCGCTTTGCTGCTTTGGTCATCGAGGCACAGAAGAAGCGGGTCAAAGCTCATTTTGACCGGTTGGTTTCCCCTCGCTCCTTCATAGAAGGAGACCTCGTCCTCCTGTACGACCAAGCTCGTGATAAGTTGGGGGAAAGAAAATTTCAACCCATGTGACATGGACCCTACATTGTTAAACATGTCTTGTGGAATGGGGCCTATGATCTCATTTATTATGAAGGCCATCCTCTGGATCAACCCATAAATGGGTTATATCTCAAAAAATATTATGCATGATTCATTCGTGCATGTTTTTTGTACATAGGTGTTCTCTTCATTTTTGTACATTTTTGGATTGGTGTGCTTTGCGAGCATTTTCCTGCTTATTGGGTCATTGCTTATTGTGCAGATGTCTATTACCCCTTATTTCGGTTTCGCGGATGGTGCTTCCCACAGTACCCAGAACTTGTCTTTGCAAACCTGGGTGATTTATGATCCTGCAGGTGAGTTGGTAGATCTACAAGGTATTTGTCTAGGATGAACTATAAACAATGTTGTTGAGTATAGTGCTATCATTGAACTATTAACCAAGGCGATTACCCTCGACATTCGTGCATTGGTTGTAAATCTGGACTGACAAATTGTTGTTCTTCAACTTAATGGACATTATTCAGTTAGAAAACCTCAGATTTTAAGGTTGTATTTACGTGTTCATTTGCTGGAAAGAAATTTTAATTATATCACATATCAACATATTCCTAGGCGAATGAATGCATTAACTAATACAATGGCTAAAATTGTATTAGATAGACATTTGTGTAATCTATAAAAACATCATCACATAAAAATATCCATATAGGAGAATATATGTATATATATATATATATATATCAAATGTTTGCATAAGTGTGCATCATAAGTTCAAAATATGTGTGTTTCTGTTACGTCTTGAGACATCATGTCTCTCAAAAATATGCAGGAATCACTAGTGAAATATGATTCCATCTAGGAGTGGGAGGTCTGAATCACCAGTGGAATCGAGTCCTTCTAGGAGTGGGAGGTTCGAATCACCAGTGAAATCTATGCCAGAGTAGGACCAATCCTCCACGACTATCAGCTTTCAGCAGAGCTAATCAAAGAAATCCGGTCTCCAGGACATATGTTGATCGCCCCCTGACCTTGGCATCAACGCTGCCCAACGGGCCATCCGTGGCTCCTGTGCTGGTGGTGTTGGGACTATCACTTCCTGTCACTAGAAAATTGGTAATATTTCTAGGAAGAATGATATCAGGACCCATATCCGAACTGCTTTAGTTTTTTCTTCTTGCATTTCGTCAGTTGACGTTTCATATTGATCGTCACTTCCTCTGCCCAATTGTAGAGAGTTGGTGTCATACAGTTTACTGCAAGAAGCAACTGTGAATTTGTTGCTTCGTGCGGTGCTTGTTATCCCGCAGCTCGCGTAATGGTGTGTAGCACTACTTTTAGTGCCAAGTCTGAGATAGTTTGGATATCCACTTTCCCACTTCCTAATCCTTTCTGTACCCCTCGACATACTCTGTCGATCACCATGCTCATGTTCTCCATGGTGGGCCGGGTGTCGGTCAGCACTAGTATCGCCCCCCTCCGCAATAGTCCTGTTATGAAGTAAATGTTTAAAACATCAATTTCGAGTCCCTGATCATGAAGAATAAATTTTTCCTGATCCTCATCCCAGATACTAATCAAATATTGCAGCAGCTCCAGTTGAGCTCTGAGGCACGGTGCCATGAAATTTTTTTTTAGTCCACAGTCTCTAAGAGCTTCCGTGCATCTCTCATTTTCCATGGCAAGCTCGTCTTCTTCGCTGTATTCCCGTTCTTTCCATTTGATCACCATTTTTCCGCTTTACACCTACAAACATGTTCATATGAACTTCATTAGCCAAATTGAAAGCTTTGAATTTGTGGAAATTGGGCCTGATTTCTTGCATTGTAAGCTTAAAAAGGTTTGTGTGGTTGGTGCGACTGTTTGGGAAACATTCGCGCCAATGGGCGCACCCCAGTTCAGAAATCTGGGCAATTAGCGCGAGTTCGTGCCCGATACTCGCACCGACCGCCGTGCCCTATTTTTTTACAAATTCCCCCACATAATTCCAAATTTGGGGTTGCAGGTAATAAAAGAATAATTAAAACGCAGGGAAGGATGTCGTCTCTTACCCGGAGTTGAAAGATTTGAGATTGATCTGTTGAATCACCCGCTATCGTTGCTACAAAATCACAATCTAAAATGGGTAACTATTGCTCCACAAGAGGTAAAAGTGAAAAGTAATTATTTTTTACCATTTTTGGCATTTTATAACTTTTCAGAACCCTAATTAGGTTTTAAGACATATTTTTTCGATTATTAGATTATATTATTTCGAGAAATGGGTTTTACATTTGTCTCTTGTGCATCGACATGTTTTTAATGAGATACCGATGAAGTAACGAGTTGTATTTTATACTTTTTCGGACTCGATAAAAACACGAAAAATTCACTGCTGGAGTCATATTTCAGCTCTTTTTTGACTCTCTAAAACTGAAAATATTGTAGATATTCTTTTCATTTTGAACTCATTAAATGGCTGCGAAACGATATCTACCCAGTATACGTTTACCCCTTTTTTGGGCTGGTGATGCCGAGATTCTGCTAGAAAACACATCCTAGCATATAAAAACTCACTGCTTCAATCCATTTGAAAATGCTCCAATTTTCTTCAAATAAAACCATGAAAACATTCAGCTTAAAATTTACATGAAGGAGAAAGAGCCATTCAATCAACTACAGATATAAAAATATAAAAATTCTCTGGGCAAATATTACATTGGGCGGCCTCTTGGCTCTTGGCCCTTCAAACCACTCCTCACTCTGCCTGTACTCCTCATGCACTCAACTCTCTTTTTCTTCCTCACAAAAACACTACTATTTATAGATAAATAATGTATTTATTTCACCCCATAAATTTCTCCACCCAATCCTCAACTAAAGCTAATTTAGATTCATTTTAGGTGTGGACTCAACAAAGTCCCGTACATAGAATTCCTACTCCCTAAATTAGCTACCTAACTCATATCCTTTTAATTATTAAAATAATATATACATTAATCCTCACCTTTACATTTTTCTCTCTTAAATTTTTAAAATAAACAATTTAATTAATAAAATAATTAAAATGTCTCCCCCCCCATTACATAATTAAATAATGAAAAATTGAGCTTGATGCTCTTGCATAAGACTCCCAAGGTTGAAATTAACCATGATCACCTGATCATGTGTTGCGGATCTTTGTTTTCCTGGATCCCATATTTTGTGCTACAATTCTCCATTTGTTGCTGCTTCTGTCTGTTGTTCTTCTCCAGGTCTCCACACTTTATTTTGCATCGCCCCACTGGCTATGCTTTCACAATCTTCTGATGTCTTCCTCTTGCTACTTCGTCTTTGTTTTACTACTATTGGCTTCTTTTGGAATACTTTAATCATTATTCGCCTTATTAGTTTAATTTCTATGTTCAATATATTTCCTCCAGCATATGCAATAAAACTTGTACTCACAAAACAATTGTTAAAATAAAAAACATAAGGCCTCAGTGCCTCTTTTGGCAACATTTCAAGATGCTGCTCTAAAATTTCCTCGTCCATCAGCACATCAGTATGCTAATTTAAATTCTCTATGAGACTATCAGTTAGTCCCTCCTCCACATTATCTATTTCAAGAATGTCTCCCTGTTCTGGTTCACAATAATGAACTTTTTCGAATTTTTGAGTCATTCCTACCTCCTTAATCCCTATTTATTGATTATTATTCAAAACAATTTCTTTGTCTTTCTCTTTCAACAACTCATCCTGAGTATAAATCCTATGCTTTTCCAACTCTCTTCTCTGAAGATCAAACTTTATATATAACTTAACAATCTCAATTGGAGTAGAACTTGGAAAATTTACACAACTTTCCATGCCTTCATTTGCTATTGACTAATCATCAGATGGTCCTTCTTCTTCTGCTTCAATATTCTGCTGAATATTTTGATGAGACCCCTCTGTCTTCACTTTTTTCTGAGATCCTACTATCTCAGCATCATTCTGAATAGATTTTAGATTCAACTCTTCTTCTTTAACAAACTTCAAAGTTTTTTCAACACCCTGTGATGTACCTGCAATCACACACAAATCATTAGTCTTAAAAACATAAGACCTTTTGGTCTCACTAGATGTTTCAGTCGACATCTCTCTTTGCTGCTCTGAATCCTTCATTTGATTCATTTCTTATGTAGATTTCTCTTTTGTCTCATCACTACTTCCACTCTTCCTTTGGAAATCTTCCTGAATTGTTCTAGTTTCAGCATCATTACATTGTAAATTTTTGTCAACAATTTCATTAAATAAATACATTTGTTTACCTCCTTGTAATTTTTCTTCAGTATTTCCATTTTGTTCCCATTCCATAACAACTTCGACTTGCTGTCTTACCCCAAATAAGAATTCATTTATGATTTCTTCCTGTTGTAACCAATCAATGCTTTCCTTCTCTGAAATGAATTCTCTACCAGACTTTACCTCAAGAGTTTCATTCTCCTTTGTGACAGTTCCATCAGACTGCTCATCCTCTTCCACACATCTTGAAAACATACATAAACCGTGAGAAAAAATGTAACGATTCATGGCCTCATCTGTTTCTCTCGCCAACACATCTTCAGATGCTTCTGAACTATCCCAATAGTTCATGAGATCTTCCTCACTGATCTCTTCACCCAGAATTGCACCATGTTCTGGGCCACAAATGGAAATATCCATTTTTAACTCAGCCTCTCTGAGTTCTTCACAAATCAACATCTGTTTGAGCTTCCTCATCTCTTCCATCAAATATATGTTTACCTGCTTTTCCTTCTTTGAATGTAGCTTATGCACTTCACCTTATTTCTCATGGTCCAACCATGTGTCTGGTTTTTCACATTTTCCTGCAAAAACTTCATTAACAATTCAAAGTCAATTGTTATCTCAGCCTTCTCCCGCTCCTACCCTTGATCCGTCAATTGTTCACATATGCCACTTACCTTGGCATTTTCCTTCCTCTCCCCTTTGCTGTGATCTTCATCATATCTTCGGAAATGACTATCAATATTCATCTTCCCCTTCTTTTTGAACTGCATCTGCTCACGTGTGGACTTCATTTAATCCACTTCTCAGAAATCCTTCACACTTGCCATTCATCAAAATACAAATTCTCTTTTTGCACGTGGCCTCTCTTGGTTCTCTGTGTTGGAACCAATCTCTGCAACCCTCTTGTTGCAATTTGCTGCAAACAACAATTTAGTAACGCATGTGTTACAATAACCAATTCTTTAGGTGTCGGGCTCTGCCGATCATGCACCCAATTACATTCAAACTTTGGACCTATCTTATGACTCTTTGACTTCAAACTTACACCAATTTTTCATTTTGGATGAAAAATACTCAATCTCAATTCAAACTATCCAAACTTTCATTTGACTCTAACATCTATTTTCACTTCAAGCTTTGTCCCAATAACAGTGATAGTGGATATTTTGAATTAATTGAAGTTATACAATTCTTCAATAAACATACACCCCTAATACATTTAGGATGTAAATCTTCACCCTCTTTCATACTTCATTCTTATGAAAAATCATCAATTTCCTTATCATTTCACATGATACCAAAGTCTTTAGTTGAATTGCAATTTAGGTTTTCCAAGATTTATTTTAAGGTGAAAATAAATAAACCATTCAATCTTCAATGTTCAAAAATATCTTCCTGAAATATCATACCTCATGCTCATGTTAAGGTTACTAAAAAACCTTTTTTTTTTGCAAACTCAACCCTATGGTTTCCATTCCTCTATGTCATCTTTATCACTATCAATACTTGCATGCTCACAAGTTCGTCATCTTAATGCAAACATTTCCCTACACTTATAGACACCATGAAACATCAATTCACATCTCTTTACCTATGTACAGAGAACAAGCAAATTATTCGATGAATGATGTACAACTCATACATTGTGTTCATCCTGAATATATCCTCCTTAAATGCCGTCACACGATGGTAAAAACAAAGGTTTACAACATCAAGCAATTATATTTCCAATCACCAATAAAAATAATTCTTCTTTTCCCACTACAGGCTTTGTCCAAAATAACTTAACTAAACTGTGAAGAATCCACATTATGCATAATAAAGCATCACACTATGCATAATAAACCTCCTCAAATAAACATGCATATTTCTCTTTATGTCATCCAGGATTAGCACATTTTCATTCACTTTCAATTCAATTTTACCTCAGTATCTGCAACAGTAGTCTTCCCTGCTGCCACTTACCTCACCAATCCTTTCTCTAGACTTGGTCTTTGGCAATCACTGGTTCTCTATTCTCTGGAACCTCTTTGAGCATCTTTGCGCTCTCTCTAGGCTTCAACTCACCTACACACAACTGTCCTTCTTATCCAATCTTTGTTGGAATTCTTCAAGGCTCTACTCCACACTTTACTTTCATTCATAAACTATTTCTAGTCTCTTTCATTAGTACTGTTAAAACTGTGATCCTTGTTTGCTGAGATATTCACCTGTCTACAACTTGTATTCTGCAAATATCGTCTTCAAGCCAAAGTTTAAAATAAAACATATCAACACACCTTCAAGATATCTGTGTGATCTTGTTCCATCGCTCATCTACATTGTATCTCCATGTGCAATAATCTTTCAGACTCAAAGTTTGAACCCCGTTTAATTCCTTTATCAATCATGCATTTTCTATATAACGAAATCATCAAACCATACCATCATTTGACAACCATCTCTAACTCCCTTACACAAGCATCTTATCACAAATGATGTAAATGTCTCGAGACCACATACCATCTATGCCTTTCAAAATGGTATTTCTTTTCGAACCCCACTTGAACTATATCATTTACAAACTGGAATCCACTAAAGGATTTGAATAACATGAATTCTAAATCAAAAATATAGAACAACTTGAACCTTCATAGTTACATCCACATAATTCATTTAACTTTGACCACATGCATACAATGTTGACAAGTATATGATGTTAACGTTACCTTGGCTCAAACCGTATCTCAACAAAGTTCAAAATCATCGTAAGCCAGATTTTATTTCTGCCTTCGTATATATAATTTGACCTGCACACATATGATATCAATGTTTATTCAATGATAAATTGCGGCATATATATAGTATCAACCCTTTGCAACCCAACCAAACTTGCGTAGCCTCCACGCACGCATTTTGATTTCGATTTTGAACCTTGTATCGATAGCAGAGTCTCATGCAAATCGATTTTGGTATTTTGACATCGTCACTGTCACGGATTTGATTTCGGAACACCAGTTAATGCATTTGCATTCCAGAAGGCCGTGGTTCCTTGTGACTTCAGCTACACCCGTCAACACCATCCTTCAACTAGACATTGTGGCATTCATACATATCAAGGCATTCATTCAAGCTTCTGTTTGGTGATCCGGCCCTGGATTAAACTCTTTTACTCACGTCTCTCCAACATTCGAGTGCTACATGCACACGAAAGTTGGTGATCCACTTCATGCTTGTGACAATGCTCCGGATGAGCATACAAGCTCAACCCTGCGTCCTTTTGGAATTATTTGGTGTTGTTACATCTATGTAAATCTTCTACGTTATGATTGAATTTGTTTGGCTACATAAAACATCAAAGCAATCTAATTACCATGATCAAACCCAGTTACAAATTGATTGCAACTTTGTTGAATCACTTGTGTCGAAGGCAGACTTTAATCTTCATTCCTTACGTCAGGCATCAAATTGTTAATGTGTCAAATTCAACAATCTATGACTGAATCTTAACAAACAGAGAATTTACAGTCAGGATTTACTTACATCTGCACTGTTGCTCTACCATTCTAGCATGAAAATTGATCTCATGTGTAACTCCCAATAAAATGCTGTTACCTAACTCCGCTTCACAACATTTATCAATCCCGTTCTTTGCTTCATCTTGTTATCACTCGAGCGCTGCATTCACGCGATTACTACCGACTGATATTGCCTCATGACTGGCTTATGAACACTCGGTTCTGCGTAATAATCTTGCGTTGGTCCACTTGTATGAGTGTCCGTATTGTTTACCTCTAAACAAACAGTAACGTTTTGATACGCTGAGGTTTTCACTTTGTTCACATGCGTTCAAAATGTATAGATACATACCATATACATAATTGAAAATTCAAAACAAATATCTTTTCCGGCTCTGATACGAAATGATGCCGGGATTCTGCTAGAAAGCAGATCCTAGCATATAAAAACTCACTACTTCAATCCATTTGAAAATGCTCCAATTTTCTTCAATTAAAACCATCAAAAAATTCAGCTTAAAATTTACATGAAGGGGAAAGAGCCATTCAATCAACTACATATATAAAAATATAAAAATTCTCTGGCCAAATATTACATTGGGTGGCCTCTTGGCTCTTGGCCCTTCAAACCACTCCTCACTCTTCCTGTACTCCTCACGCACTCAGCTCTCTTGTTATTCCTCAAAAAAACACTCCTATTTATAAATAAATAAAGTATTTATTTCACCCCATAAATTTCCCCACCCAATCCTCAACTAAATCTAATTTAGATTCATTTTAGGTGTGGGCTCAACAAAGTCTCGTACATAGAATTCCTTGTAGAAATTTGAATAACTGATATATTATTCACCGAGATTCTCCTGATCACACACTATTTTAGCTTCATGCATAATACAAAATATCTTCTACCATTGATCATCACATGTGGAAATAAAATCAATTGCATGCACACATTAAAACCACAAACAATCACACATATGAACACAGTATTTAATGGGAAAGCTTAAAGCTGAAAACCCCAACTATCTGTATATTATATGTCATGGAGATCATGTAACAATCATGGTACAAAAGCTCCTCACAAGCTCTCATGCACACCCTCAATTGCTACACACTATCAAGCTAGATCTAGCAAAACACATGCTCCAATATTTTGCCACTTGATAGCCAGCCTCTATTGCGTAATAAATGCTATGGGATGGCTTCATTAAATAGATAAACCACCTAGCTTGTACTGCACAATCCTCATGGGCTTCTCCACCTATCTGTGTGTTGCAAATAGCAACAGTATAGTCACAACTGATAGTTAACTTGCTCTTTCACCTATTTCTGCACTGGTCTCCACTGAAACTGTCCATGCACTGAAGTTAACTAATGCATTATTTAGTTGATTTATGAGTTTATAATTAGTGAATTAATTAATAATTAATTCACACCACTCTCACTAATTGTATCAATTAGTTAAACTGAATACAAATAGCTCAACTATGTTTAGATTAGTTAAACTGAATACAACTCCACTAACCTCCTCAATCAACTCCACCAAACTCTGTCACATGAGTTCTAACTGAAGTATCCATGCAATAGCTCCACATAACCCTTAGGAATAGCGTAATTCCTTCTGTCAGCTCCTGTGCCACATCTGTGCACTTAACTGAAGTGCTCCAAGAGAACAAGATAATGTTTATAGTCCAAATATTATTAAGAGCTAATAATATTCGACATATCTATTTTTAGACTGGAAATCTAAAAATAGATTCCGCCCAATATGTCTAAAAATAGAAGTCCATCTATTTTTTCCGACTTGACCAACCATCCACAAATAGAATCCTGCAACTCATAGAACATGATCCATATGTCTAAAAATAGACATAGTCTAAAAATAGACTTTGCGCCAAAAATAGCCTGCGGGCCCACTTAGTGAAGGCGACTCCTTTCCACTAAGCTCATCATCTTGTTGCAATCTCAACACTCCCTCTCAACAAGATATGGATTATCTGCAAATTCTATCCTACCCCTGTGGTATTCAAATTTTCTCTTGGTGAGTGCCTTCGTCAAGATATCAGCATCCCGATCCTCCGTAGGAATGTATGAAAGTAACATGATCTTCCGCTGCACACAATCTCTAATATGATGATACTGTATGTCAATGTGTTTAGATCTATAATGAAATACTAGATTAACCGAGAGTTTAATGAAACTCTGATTATCACAATATATCATAGTAGGCTCTAAGTGTGAACCGAAAAATCCAACCAGGATCTTCCTCATCCATGTAGCCTCGCATGCAGCCAAACTTGCTGCCATGTACTCGGCCTCTGCGCTGGGGAACCGGGTGCCACGGATCTTTGCTTTGTTGTGCCAAGAAGCTGTGTCGACACGATGCGAAAATCCCCTCCGGATATTACTTTCTTTCATTGAATTTAGGCTCACCGCCCAATGTTGCATCCGTCGAAGCCATAGCCTCACCTCATCTAATTGTCTACCACATAATCCATGTATCCCGATGTGCTACGAGATACCTCAATACATGCTTGCCGCGCCTTCCAAAGAGCTTGGTTGGTAACCATAGCTTGTGGCTGTTTAACCTGCTTGCTGTAATAGGGTCGTGTATTGACAGGATACATAAGCGACCCCCTGCTTGTCAGAGTAAACGGTGGCATCCACTACCTCCGGCAGGGTAACCGCATCCTCCCTCCTCCTCCACCGGGAAGAGGGTATCGACGAACTTGGAACCATGCAATGTTGAGAAATTCTCATTGAAAAACCAAGAACGCCCTTTTGAAAATGACAGGTCCACCAACGCATTGCCAAATTTCCAATCCCAGGAAATAATGAAGGAGGCCCAAGTCCTTCATCTCAAACTCCTTTGCAAGATCAGCCTTGCATGAGTGTATCAACGGTTCATCACCTGTCAAAATCAAATCATCTACATAAAGTACAATGATCAACAACTTACCCTCCACCACAATCTGGTATAGGTTAGGATCTGCCTCACTCTTGGAGAATCCAAGTCCGGTGAAATAACTGTCTATTCGTGTGTACCAAGCACGAGGTGCTTGTTTCAACCCATACAATGCTCTCTTGAGCCTGCACACATGCGACTCGCTGCTGAAGATCTCAAAACCTTCGGGCTGCTCTATGTACACCTCCTCCTCAATGAATCCGTTGAGGAATGCAGTCTTCACATCCATCTGATGAATGTGCCACCCCATCTGCGCTGAGAGAGCAAGAATCATCTGTATGGAAGAATACCTTGCGACAGGTGCAAAGGTCTCTCTGTCGATCCCCTCAATCGCGCAAAGCCTGGGGCAAAAAATCTTGCCTTATCGCTGCCTCCCACCTCCCTTGATAGCTTGCTTCCTTGTAGATCCATCTCGAGCCCACAACGATTTCCCCTTCGGCTGGAACAATCTCCCATGCTGCTTCATTTCTAAAAAATGAATCATACTCTTCCACCATGGCATCTGCAGGGTGCGGGGTCCTCCACGGCTCGCGGCGAAGAGGACGGCTTGTCATGATACACTTGCTCATAAGAGCCATGTATCCGATATCTTGGTCGGTGGCCATCTGCCATGTTTGTGATGTAGGTGCTCTGGCATTCTGTGGAGCCGGTCGCTCGACACGTAGTGTGCTTGGCCCTGCGGTGGTTGGCTGCACAGGCGAGTCTCTTCCACTCCATGAACCTCCTCTTGTGGCTGATCCACATCCAGAGACTCATCCTTAGGAACTAATAGCTCCTCATCTGCATGTAAGTGTGGCTCCCTCTCAAGCGAACACTTCATGGCTTTCTCCTCATGAAATTTGATATCTCGTCGCACAACAGTCTTGCGACTGTCTGGAAAATACACATGATAGTTGTGGGGTGTATCAGTGTACCCCACAAATATCCCAACCTCCGCAGTTGGCTCCAGCTTCTTCCTGGCATCCTTCGTCACATGAATGTAAACAGGTGAACCAAAAATCCACAAATGGGAAATATCAGGCTTCTTACCAGAAAATTCCTCCTCGGGTGTACTCATGCCAAGTATCCTGTGAGGACAACGGTTCTGCACATATACTGCAGTATTGCATGCCTTAGCCCACAAGTGTATGGGTAGGCCCTGATCATGCAACATCGCTCGTGCAACACCCACGATCGTTCTATTCTTCTGCTCAACACCCCCATTCTGTTGTGGGTTATGAGGTGCTATGAGCTCTCTTCGAATTCATTCTGTGCTGCAAAAGTCCTTGAATTCGCCAGAGATGAATTCACCATCATTTTCGCTCCTAAGAGCCTTCACCTGCTTCCCCGATTCAGTCCGTGCCCCTGGGCCCAGCGCCCTGAACTCACGAGAACTTTGAGTATGTCTCGCTCTTCTTCTGCATGAAGAAAGATCAGCACTGCGAGAAAATCATCAACAAATATCACATAATACACATGCTTTCTTTGTGTTTGCTAAGAAAACGTGGGGAATTTTGAGGTCTAAAATGGGCCTCCTAAGAAAAATGTATAACAAAAATAAAATTTATAACAACCAATAGGATTCAAGATGATGATGTCAACCATGGGGGATGATTTACCATTTTTTAAATAAAAGGGTAAAAATATTAAAAAATAATAAAATAATAAAACTACTTTTTCAACTAGTATTTTCAACTTATCTCCCAAAATTTTTACTCAAATTTCGAGTGGGAGTACTCGTTGGATGCAAAATTTAATTCCTCATCCAAGGAGTACCCATGTTGCATACTTTCTATGAACCTTGCTACATGAAAAATGAGAAATACATAAAAAAAACGTGATTACAATCACGTTTTTCATGTATTTCTTATTTTTCGTGTAGTAGAACCCATCGAAAGTATGCAACATGCGTTAATTGAATAAATTTCTCATCCAACGAGTACTCCCGCCCGAGTTTGATAAAGTGCAGGGAGGGATGAAATATGAGTTGAAAAATAGTTTTCCATTTTTTCCCTCAAATTTGATGATGTCATCAAATATTTTGATTTTTCCACTATTTATAATTTTACGCTTAGAGAGGCCATTTTTAGACCTCAAAATTCCCCTAATGGTCCACACACGTACGTAACGAATTCTCTCAAGGATCGTCATGGCACGACTATCCTTCTCGTGAAAGGTGGCTTTCACAAATTTTCCCAAGGTACACCCCTTGCACTGATCTGACTGCGCAAGAGTGCCTTTAGGAAGCCCAGTAGAAATCTGTTGCAGTATCTTCAAAGCTCCATGGTGAAGGTGGCCCAATATCCGGTGCCACAACTCGCCATCATCCCGGCTCACCACTCCTTCTACCTTGCCTGCCATTGCTGCACAAACATCTACCTGCAATTGATAAAGGTTCTTAACTCGAACCCCTATCCTTCGGGTCTTACCAGTTGCCTTACTACGCAGGAAAGCATTTCCCTCACTAAAGACAAAATCATATCCCTTGTCTTCTAACATCGTCACAGAGATAAGATTCTTCTTCAATCCTGGAACATGCATCACTTCCTTCAATGTGAAGGGTTTACCAGACTCCCTCTCAAAGGAAATGGTACCGATACTGGTCGCACTGTATCTACCATCATCGCCCATCTCGATGTGCACTCCAAGATCTTTCTCATCCAAACTAGTAAACAAATCTCTATCTCCTGTCATGTGAAAAGACGCACCACTGTCAAGAAACCACACTGAACCCATCACACTTGAAACCAAGCATGCGATCAACAAAAAATCTAGCTCAAACTGCGAGGCTAAGGCCTCTCTAGCTGCAGTCCCAGCAGCCTGCTTATTTTTATTCTTCTGTGGACAATTAGTGGCATAATGTCCGTGTTGGTTAGAGTGAAAGCATTTCACCTTGGACATGTCCTGCTTCTTGCCTTTCGCACCGGATTGAGAAGCTTTATTGCTCTTCTGCTTCATTGCTTTGGAAGCCAAAGCACAATTCTCTTCATCAGAATTCTTTGATGAAGATCCGTCCCTGGTACTTCGCCTTATCTCCTCTTGCACAAGATCTGACCAAAGTCGCTCCCATCCTGGCAATTTCTCTCGACCATTGACAGAGTCCTGATAGGAGTGCCAAATCTTCGGAAGCCCAAGGAGAGCCAATCTCACCAAGTCCTCGTCATCAACGGTAACCCCCACACTTCCTAGTTCATCCCTACATTGGACGAACTTCGTGAGGTACTTGAGCATACTGTCGCCTTTCTCCATCTTTATGTTCCTAAGTTTGTCCTTGAGCGCCAACTTCCTCTGGTCTCTCTTGCTTTGGAATAAATCTATCAAAGATTTTCACATCAATAATGGAGAAGCCTTACCATGAAGGCTGGATACTATGTGATCCTTCACACCTTCCAACATAATCCTTCGACACTTTGCTGTCTTCTTTTGCCATGCGTCAAGTATGGCAGCATCACTAGAAGTAGGCTTTGGAATTTCTGCATCTATGAACTCCTTCAACCCATTGTCATCCAACACCGCCTCCATCCTGTCCTTCCATGCAATATAATTCAAGCTGCCCTTAAGGGCATACTCCAATCGCAATCCTTTGAAAGACATCTCAACTTCGACACCAAGAAAACACTGCTGCAAATTCGAATTCCACCAGCACAAAACTCAACCACTTCAATGTTTTGCAATTGCTCCAATGATCAATATCGCTCTGATACCATGTAGAAATTTGAATAACTGATATATTATTCACCGATATTCTCCTGATCACACACTATTTTAGCTTCATGCATAATACAGAATCTCTTCTACCATTGATCATCACATGCGGAAATAAAATCAATTGCATGCATACATTAAAACCACAAACAAACACACATATGAACACAGTATTTAATGGGAAAGCTTAAAGCTGAAAACCCCAACTATCTGTATATTATATGTCATGGAGATCATGTAACAATCATAGTACAAAAGCTCCTCACAAACTCTCATGCACACCCTCAATTGCTACACACTATCAAGCTAGATCTAGCAAAACACATGCTTCAATCTTTTGCCACTTAATAGCCAGCCTCTATTGCGTAATTAATGCTATGGGATGGCTTCATTAAATAGATAAACCACCTGGCTTGAACTGCGCAATCCTCATGGGCTACTCCACCTATCTGTGTGTTGCAAATAGCAACTTTATAGTCACAACTGATAGTTAACCTGCTCTTTCACCTATTTCTGCACTGGTCTCCACTGAAACTGTCCATGCACTGAAGTTAACTGATGCATTCTTTAGTTGATTAATGAGTTTGTAATTAGTGAATTAATTAATAATTAATTCACACCACTCTCACTAATTGTATCAATTAGTTAAACTGAATACAAATAGCTCAACTATGTTTAGATTAGTTAAACTGAATACAACTCCACTAACTTCCTCAATCAACTCCACCAAACTCTGTCACATGAGTTCTAACTGAAGTATCCATACAATAGCTCCACTTAACCCTCAGGAATAGCGTAATTCCTTCTGTCAGCTCCTGTGCCACATCTGTGCACTTAACTGAAGTGCTCCAAGAGAATAAGATAATGTTTATAGTCAAAATATTATTAAGAGCTAATAATATTCGACATATCTATTTTTAGACTGGCAATCTAAAAATAGATTCCGCCCAGTATGTCTAAAAATAGAAGTCCATCTATTTTTCCGACTTGACCAACCATCCACAAATAGCATCCTGCAACTCATAGAACATGATCCATATGTCTAAAAATAGACATAGTCTAAAAATAAACTTTGCGCCAAAAATAGCCTGCGGGCCCACTTAGTGAAGGCGACTCCTTTCCACTAAGCTCATCATCTTGTTGCAATCTCAACATTCCTACTCCCTAAATTAGCTACCTAACTCATATCCTTTTAATTATTAAAAGAATATATACATTAATCCTCACCTTTACATTTTTCTCTCTTAAATTTTTAAAATAAACAATTTAATTAATAAAATAATTAAAATGTCTCCCCCCCTATTACGTAATTAAATAATGAAAAATTGAGCTTGATGCTTCTGCATCAGCTGGGATGGATTATTTATGAAAAATAAATACCTTAGCCTATCACGACTAAGAGGTTCTTTCAGATATTGTTTTCTACTTTTTCGGATCTAAAATACTATTTATGAAAAGGGACTTGCTGGAGTTTTCTTTTCTGCTTCTTTTCAAACTCTCTAAACATGAAAAGATTTCGAGTTATTCCTTTGTTAGACTCGTTAAACTGTGATGAAATCGGAAACCGTCACCATGACGTACCCGAGTTCCTCCTTCCTAGGGCTCGTAAAATGTACTAGGATGGATTTTTCTAAAGGAAAAACTTACATCACAAGCATATGCTATCCCCTTCAAGCTTGTTTTTCAAAAATAATTGGGGTACTCGCCAGATATGGTGGGGGAAAATGGAACCAGTTTTTAGTTATGTTGGCAGTATGTCGCTATTGAACATGACACTCATCTGCATTCGTGTCGGGTTGGGGACATCTAATTTCGTCATGTTTTCCTCCATGGGTTTGGGAAATCTGTTTTGACCTCTCATCTACTCTTTGCCACGTCATCATGACCTCAGATCCCTTGATGTCGAATACTGCCAAATCTAGTGTCATGTCGTCGATATGTTCAGGAGAATTTTTTCCTCTGCAATTTTCAACCTTCCTCTGATTCTCTGTCGGTCCTGATTCAATATCATCATGTTCCTCTGTCTCATGTCGATGATGTGGGAAATATGATGGCCCTCCTTCGACCGGGTCACTTCCTGTCGATTTCAGCTCATTCTTCGGGAAGTTGATCTAGAGACTCCCTTCCGGTATCTTGGAGCTTGCATGCCTCAATGGAAAGTTCTTCACATTCGACGACAAGTCCACATCATTGGCCTTCGATCGAGTGACTCTATGGGTGTTCGACACCAGATCACTGTTCACATTCTGTGGATTGTACCTATTGTACCTTGAGAGCCATTGTCATTATTGGTGGTTTCTCTCGTGCCTGTTAACAAATTTCATCATTAGCTGGTAATCAGGTGATTTTCTTGCATGTTCGACTTCAGCTCACATATTCGCATTCTTGAATTTGTACTTGTTCAGGTCAAGATGGAGCGCAAGACTCTGGATTTTTTTTGATAAGATCCAGGCTGCGGGATATTGTGGTTTATCATGACTTATTATGACTCTTTTGATTGGATGGTTGTGACCATACCTGAGTCTATTTTTTTATCCTTACTGCTGGATGGCTGCGTCCATACCTCAGATATTAGTTCATATATGTACTCTATTATGGATGGTTGCACCCATGCCACATGTTCATGTATCAGAGATATCAGTGGTATTTGTAACTGCAGTTCTTCCAAAAATGGTGTTTGGTTCGAACACATTCTCATAAATAATTTCACCCCTCCCTCTCTCTTGAACCTCATGCTTTAAGGGGCATCTGTTACACAACATTTTTTCACTGTCCCTACAATCCCTGTACCGCACATTGGAGGATAATTTCTGTGACTAAAACAAATTTTCATGCCTTAAAAAGACCATCATTTCATCCCTTTCCATGAGGACAACATCCCTTCTGTTGACAATTTCCTGAGCAGACCATCATAGACACATGTTTTTGCCTTGGCACTAGTAGACTGTTATGCCCTCACTCCAATGAGGAAGATTAACACTGGGACCCGTGCCCATTGGCACTCTGTCTCAGTGAGCTACCCGTGTCAACCTGTTTATGGAATTTTTTTTAAAAATAGAGGCGAATTTTCCATCATAACAACTTCGTGGGCAAGTCATCTAGAGTGGTTAGACTGAATAACCACGACCTCACTCCTTTGGCCTCTTGTTTCCACATTTTGCGGAAACCTCCCAAGGGATAAGGCCTCCCTTCCAACAGTGTAGGGATCCCAACCTCCTCCTCTCCCTCTATAAATAAAGCCATCTTCCATTGATGAGCTAGTTGAATTGAAAATATTATAGCTGAAACACTGAAGAGAATTCTTGAACATTTCACTAGAAAGATAGAACGGAAGAGACCTTTGTTGAGAGATCTTAGGCTTGTGTCCTCACCCCGTCTAAATTCCCCGAAGATCCTTTGAGATGTGCTTCGACTGAACCCTACTGAAGGAGGCTTCGGTGTCAAGGCTCTGGTTGCAACTCTTTCTTCTATTTATACATATACATAACTATTGTCTAGTTCCCATCTTGCATTAATGTGTTTTATTTGATGCAATATGCTTAAACCTCCTTGATTGGTTTGTTGATTATGAATGAAATAATTGTTTTGTATGCTGCTCTTGTTTTCTGATCTTCATGCAGGTATCCGAGCATTGTTGCAGAAGGATTGTGACCCGTCGAGACAGAGATCTAGAGACCACCACCACTATAGCGACGATAGCGTTGGAATCCAGGTAGGTCGATCTACCCTTTCCTTTTCATTCATCAATTAGGAACCTACACTTTAGCTTGTACCTTTGTTTCTAGACCCACTCTAGGGATAGAGGGATCGTCTCTGTCCGCAGAGAGGATTTACCTTCCCAACACAGTGTACTATTAGTTGTATAATCATACAAATTGTACAGGTGGTGCATGCATAGTTTTCTATGGTTGGAGAAAATAATTGTAATATTCTAATATTTTTTGACTTATGAAATATACATATAGTGGGATTTTTAGCTGAGGGTTTCCCCAAGAAATCATTGTGTAGTGTGTGATTGAAATTATTTCTCTTTTATGCTTTGTGGTTTCATAATCATAATTTCCACAATTGGTAGAGTAGATTCAAGTATATTATTTTAGCATATTACAATTAGCAGTTTGAATTTATGTGGCTTTCTACAGATGTCTTGATTCTTTATGATTGAAGAGGCTTCCCATTCATAGGGATAGACTCTCCATGAGATCCCAACACCTATTATTATTTGTGATGGATGATTGTAGAATAAAGCAAGGCTTCTAGACATGAATATATGATCATTTGATGTTTTTGAAGGAAGATACCATAGTGACTTCATGATACATTACATGATTCTAAGAGACATGTTCCCACCAAAACGTCCTATAGAGAAAGAAAAAAGGTTTGTTGATACCATGAATATGTTGTAACAATAAGCTTTAACATCTAGGATTAACTCCTACCTTTGAGGAATTTGTGATAGAATAAGTTTGGAAGTATGCCATGGTTTAAGAATATGAATAAGTTATGAAGAATTATGTATAAGATGTTGTCTCGAGGCCTAAGGGAAGTACAAAGGAAGGTTCATGGCTTGAGGTTTCTCCCATAAAGAGGAAGAATAATATGACGATATATTTTCCCCTGTTTCCCGCTACGCTACTATTAGATTGATGTTTACCCTTACCACTAGCCAAGGATAGACACTTCACCAGATGGATGTAAAGACAAGATTTCTTCGTGGAATACTAAAATAAGAAGTATATATTGAGAAGCCCCAAGGATTTGAAGTTAAGGATATAAAGACTCATGTTTATAGGTTGAAGAAAGTATTATATGGTTTGAAGCAAGCTCCTTGAGCTTGGTATGCCCACATTGACAATTACCTGGTGAAGCTTGGATTCACAAGAAGCAGTGATGACTCCTACCCCTACATCAAGGTGGTCCAAGGTATGTCTTTGATTTTTGTTTTATATGTTGGTGATATATTATTGACAGGTAGAGATCCTCTGATGATTGAGTGTAAGAGGGAGCTAGCCTCTGAGTTCTAGATGAAGGATATTGGTATGATGCATTACTTTTTGGGATTAAAATTTTGGTAGAGACCTAGAGAGATTTTCCTTTCACAAGTAAAGCATATTGTGAATCTATTGGAAAGATTTGGAATGATTGAATGAAAGTACCTTGCCACACCAATGGAGATTAATTTCAAGAAGTTATGCAATGATGTTATTGGATCTGATTTGGTGAATCCTTCTAAGTATTGAGAATTGAATGGGGCACTGATATATGCTTTGTAGTGAATTTGAGCCAATTTATGACTAATCCCTTTCATGCACATTATATTGTTTACAAACGCATTCTGAGATATTTGCATGGCACGATCAATATTGGTTTGATATATACTTATAAAGATGTGATACTACATGGATACAATGATGTTGACTAGGCTATAAATGTTATTGGAATAAAGAGCACATCTGGGTATTGCTTTATCTTGGGACCTGCCATGATATCTTGGATGAGTAGGAAATAGAAGTATATAGCTTTAATAAAGACTATGGTAGAGTACAATGTTGCTAGAACAGATATATGTGACAAAATTTGGTTAAGTAAGCTCTTTGGAGAGTTGTTTGAATAGGTTCTTGATACTACAATCATATATTCCGACAAAAAGGGTGGGATATGATTGGCCAGGAATCTCGTATATAGTTGTGATAGAGATATCTTCATTGAGAGAATGATTTTGTATGCGACAATATTAGGCTTTTGGTTTCTGCCTCCGTGAGAGGAAGAAAGGATGAATAAGGTATCCTTTTTATGAAATGTATTTTCTATAACATAATATTTTATTTTATGTCCCACATGAACAATAAAATATAAAACTACTACTCGAAAGTACTACATAAAGCAATGTGATTGAACTCTTTTGTGGATTGTTTGAGATAGTATTGGATATGTGCACTTTGATATGTTTTGAATGTTCAAAGAGAAGCTTGAATTGATGGATGTGACCCTCCTGGGTAAGGATCATGGCTAATCGAGAACATTGAGATATGCTCACTACAAGGAAAAGGCCCTCTAGCAGATGTTTTTGAGGAACCCCTTATAAAAATAGGCCAGACATCCATTTTTAGTGGAGGATACTAGAGGAGGTTGGCGGGTGGAGGTTTTTAAGGAACCCCTTATAAAAATAGGCCAGACATTCATATTTAGTGGAGGATACTAGAGGAGGTTGGCGGGTGGAGGTTTTTGCAGATTTTTTTGTCCAGTGATTTTCTCATCCTAAACCGCACTGGTGTGTTCCATTAGAGAAAGCACCGGTGCGTACTACAAATTGGCACATTGGGACACTGTGCGCTTGGTACAAACCTACTTGATGCGTCTAATTACTGTAGCGCACTGGTGCTATACACATATTCGGCCCTGATGCATCATAAAAACCCGTGCCAAAACTGAAACAACCCAGTGCGACTATAAGAAACCGCCCGATGTGCCTCAAAAAATCCACGCACTAGAACATGGTTAACTAAAAAAAAATTATGGAAAAAAATCCACATTTTTCACTTTTCAGTGCTCTAGAGCTCTCAAGCATCGGTGCAACTTTACCTTTTCTGAGGCACCCTTCCATCGGTGCTCCAATTGCATGCACTGCTGCTGTCCATTGCCCACCATATCCATTTCAATTTTTGCAAAACGATGGGAAAATCTAGTTTTGCAAATTCTACAACAAATATGCCTCCTCGAATCCCAAATGTATAGGTATTTTACTTGTTTTTCCATAATTAAACCTATTAGTAGATTAGTTTTGCAAAATATCTTAAGATTCACCTTCTTTAATTTTTTTTTTCCCGTGCAGTGCACTCGAGCTGTTCGGCTCGCACCAGTTCACAGTGCTGTCTGTAGATTTACAGGCCCCACCGCGACCGGTGCTAAATATATCTTCACCGGTTCCGGGGCAGTACTAAAATGACGCACTGTGCCTTTTTTAAATTTACAGAAATTTCGGTGAGGTTGGTTACCTGGCAGCACCGTTGACCATCTCCAAGTGCGAGAGGGTAGTGCGTTGACTGAAATATGCGCCCTAGGGCAGATATTTTGGTCAGCGCACCGCCCTCCCAAAATTGGACATAGTTAACGGTGCGGTCATGTAAACGACTGCACTGTTGACTATGTAGTGATGTTAGGAGGGTGGTGCGCTGCCTAAACTATACGCTCGGGGCGCATAGTTTGGTCAGCGCACCGCCCTCCCGAGACTGGTACATAGTCAACGGTGCGGTCGGTTACACCACTACACCGTTGACCATGTAATGATTCCAATAGGGCGGTGCACTGATGTAACTATCTGCCCTGGGGTGAATATTTTGGTTAGCGCATCGCCCTCTCAAATTTGTTCATAGTCAACGGTGCAGTAACGGTGCGATCAGTTAAACGACTGCACTGTTGAACACTAGATGATGTTTGGCAGTGCGTTGATGGAATTATCTACCTCGGGCTGGATAGTTTAGTCAACCCACCACTTGATAATTTACAAGTCATGATGTGTGGTGCACTGAAAATTTCGAAGCGCACTGTAGCCAGTGTGTGATAAAAACAGACGCAGTGATATCGGTGCATGCCTGTTTTTTTGGGCACACCGACTGTATTTTTTTTCAATATATATATATATATATATATATCTAAATATATGTCTCATTTAATAAAAAAATTGTATTTAATATGTCAATAATTCAGCGACGTCAAAGGATATAAGAGAGGGAACATCAGCAACATATGACATACTAGTATAACGTGGTTTGCCTATGGGAGGCACGAGAGAAGGAGAGAGATATGTACCCTCACCCTATTATAGTAGCCACCAAGGTGCTCCTAAGGGAGGTAGGCCTCCTCAAGTTCTATGAGGAGGCTGCATCCCTTAAGGGCCATGGTGGGTTATTGCGACAACTTATCTTTAGGTGGAATTCCCACCGACATGCTTTCCGGGTTGTTCCTAACCAGTGGTACGCGCCCATTGAGGAGGACATCTATTTTATTACTGGATTATCGAGGAGAGGGAAGGATTTTCCCTCATTCCCAGAGGTTCCCGTCGACTATGAAACAAGGAGTCAGTTGGTGTACTCCAGAGATACATTAGCACTGATATACTATCTCCTGCAACTTTTCAGGTCTCCGATGGTCAGTTATGGATTACTTCATTTGCTGGAGAGGAGGTGAAGTGCCTCTCACTACTGATTTCGACCATTTCACACCATACCAGTGATGGGAAATGCATTAGTTGCCAACTTTTATTTTATTTCAGTTCTTTATTACAAGCGCCATGACTTGTGAGGTGGTCTGCCATTTTTTGTGGCAGTTCTGTGCAACTTTAGATAGATGTCATGCTCAAGCACAAGGGAGGGTGAACTTCCCTTTTGCTTCAGAGCTATTTTGTTTATTTTTTGAGAGGTTTCCAGAGATGAGGCCTACTGTTGTTCGACAATATTGTAGGTCGATGCTGCATGTATGGATGCAGATGTGGGGACAGATGATGCCCAAGAGGGGTGAGTTAGACTTTTCTGTGAGGATATCACATGATGTAATGGAGTTGCTAGCCAGTGTTGATGATCATGCCTTCATTCTGGTCCCCTGTCCGTATGTTGGTTTGGATTGGCGAGGGTGTGCCAACATCCTCTTCACAGATGATGAGCCGCTAGATGATAGAGGTAATATTAGTGTTTTCTTTAAATTTATTCTAACATGTTCTTTAACTTGTTTTTATTAAATTGTTTAATGAAATTGTCTAATTATTGTTGTGTACTTATATATATTTTGCAGACATTGGGTCATTTGATGGCGATGATATGCCACTACCACTAAATGATCTAGGTGTAGATCCTGATAACGATCAGGAGATGGAATATGCCGAGGATCAAGCCAGTGCAAACAGACCTGGTCCTCATGTTGCGCAAGTACCGACTGGTGTGAGGTGTAGGCCTGACACTAGATTTAGGATGGAGTTGGGTGACCAAATCTGTGGACTGATTCTGGAGGAGGGAGTTAGGTCGGCCACTATGAGAGAGATAAAAGCCAATGCTAGGCTGATAGCGATGTCAAGAGGCATGCCATGTGACATGTTGACCCTGATGCAACATGTCATAGGAGCTACCAGCTTAGTGGCGCGGTTGAGGGGGGACCTTTGAAATAGGCATGGTAGAGATGCAGTACATCGACAACTGAGAAACGACACATCATCTGATGATCATGACTAGGGGAGTGATCATCGTTCACCTCGGGCCGCAGATGAGCAGCCTGCAGCATCGACCAAAAATCATGAGCATGACCGGGCTAGACCATCCATGTCGAGTTAGCCCTCTCAGCCTGCAACATCCATCATTCATGATCATGAGCAGGGTGGACCATCCACATCGATTCATCATGTTCAACATCCTATAGCATCCAACAGTACTCATGATCATGAGCAGGTTGGACCATCCATGTTGAGTCATCATGAGCAGTCGACAGTTGATCCTGATCAACATGAGGTACTACTAGATCAACATGCACGTGATGATTGGTATCTATCTGATCTTGTCGAGGTTGCACCATTGACTGAGCAGGCCTCAAATATTACTATATTGATGGTGTGCTACCAGCTGATATTTGACATTTATATTACAATTGTATATTTTTGTATTTAATTTACATGTTGGCGATCATCATGATGTGTATATTGTTAGGTCATGCTATATATGTTCATTTAATGTGCAGCTTGCAGATAGATTTATATGTGATAGCAGTTATTTGACATGATATGTATACTTGATGTTTGTGTTGGGATGATGTTATACAATGCTTGTGTTTTGTTAGATGATAATGATCACGATGATTAGATGATGTTAGCGAATATGAATGTGTTTTTTAGTCGAATATGATGTTTGTACGATGGTTATCATGATCGTGATGTTTATTTTTAATATTAAATCATGATATTTATTAAATAGTATGCTGTGATTGTAATTGAAATTTTAATTTTAATTGTATGTAAAATTGTATGTAAAATATTGGTAAAATTTTAATTGTAATTGTAATATTTAATGTTGAAGGTTGCAACAAGAAACAATGAAATTGGCATCAGGAAACAACATCCTTGATCCTAGTGAAAATTAAGCACCTACACTAGGTGGGGCCCACACATGCTATTTTTAGGTGTATGTCTATTTTTAGAATGGTGAGAAAATTATAATTATAGTGGGAGTTTATTTATATATGGTTGAGAAAATTCTATTTATGGACGGGGTTCTATTTTTGGAATGCATGTGCGAAGTCTGTTCATAGATCGCATGTCTAAAAATAGAATGCATGTCGATTATTATTATCTCTTAATAATAATTAAACAATACGTAATAATCTATTCTCTTGAAGCACTTGATTTCAGTTAAATAATGTGGCAAACCATTTGAATGAAGGAATTATGAGTTCTAAGGTTGGTTGGTGGGACATGCAAGTGGACTTCGTTGTAACTGAGATGGATGTGTAGTTATGTGAGTTGTAAAGTAGTTTAACTCAGTTAAGTGAGTTAAACTTAGTTGTGGTAGTTGTAACTAGTTGTAACTAAAGATACACTAGTGAGAGATCAGTGAATTAAATATTAAATTAATTCACATGGAGTGATCTCCCATGCAACTAAAGATTTACTACTGTTAACTACATGCATGTCAAATCCAGTGGAGACCCAGTTGAGAGATAGGTGAAAGGGACAATTTGACTATCAGTTGTGACATTAGTGGGTTCACTCATGCAACCACACACACATTGGATGTGCCTATGAGTATTGCACAGTCAAGGTAGTCTAGAATTAATCATTCAGAGGTTCTTGACCATCAGGGATTGCGTAGTGGAGGCAGGTGTTCTGGAGGCAGTAAATTGGTGCATGAATATGCCAATTTTTGTATGACAGTGTGAGACGATTGTATATTGTATTGAGAGCTCTTGGATTAGATTTTTGTATGAGATTGTTTCATGATCCATGATATATACATAATATATGATAGTGGGGTTTTATCTTTATGCTTTCCCGGTAAAAACATATGTGTTATGTGTGATTGATCTTTCTTCATGTGTTTGCAATTGACGATTAAATTTCCGCAAAGATTTTAGTAGAAGGATTCTGTATTTAACAGTGGCATATAATTTTTAGATCGGGAGAATCCAGGAAATACATCATAGTATTAATAAATTTCTACATGGTATCGGAGCAAAGAAGATTGCAATTTTGAAGCAGGAGCTAAGTTTGTTGGTGGAAATAATTTGAATTTGCTGCAAGAATTTCTTGGTGTGACTATTGAGTAAACATCGAAATGGATTTCAATGGCTTGTGGCTAGAGTATGCACTCAAGGGCAGCTCGAACTATATTGCTTGGAAGGAAAAGATGGAGGCGGTGCTTGAAGATAATGGCTTGAAGGAATTCATCGATAGAGATGTTCTTAAGCCTAATTCGACAGATGCTACATTACTTGATGCATGGAAAAAGAAAGTAGCAAGGGCGAGGAGGATTCTGTTGGAAGGCGTACGGGAATACATTGTCTCAAGCCTTCATGGGAAAGCCACTCCATATGCTATGTGGAAGGCTTTGAAGGATCTTTTCCAAAGCAGTAGCGACCATAGGAAATTGGCGCTGAAGGATAAACTCAGAAAGATCAAGATGGAAAAGAATGACACTATTCTAGTATACTTAACAAAGTTTTTCCAATGCAGGGATGAGCTTGGGAGTGTAGGAGTAAGTGTTGTTGATGATGATTTGGTGAGCTTGTCTCCCTTGGGACTTCCTAAGAGTTGGCACAGTTATCAAGACTTTACCAATGGATGGGAAAAAATTTCAGATTGGGAACAACTATGGTCGGATCTAGTTCAGGAGTTCAGGTGGAACACCAAAGATGGCTCTTCATCAAAGCATGATGATGAAGAGGATTATACTTTGGCTACCAAGGCGAAGCAAGGTAAGGGGAAGAAATTCCATTCTAAATCTGAGGCCGGTGAAGATGGCAAGGAGCACAACATGTCCAAAGTGAAGTGTTTTCACTGTCACGATTATGGACATATTGCCACAAATTGTCCACATAAGCAGAAGAACAAGATGGATACTAGAGCTGTAGCTAGTGAGGCTCTTTCCTCGCAATTTGAGCTTGACTTCTCATTGATCGCATGAATGGTGTCTAGTGCATTGGGATTGGGGTATACTTGGATAGTGGTGCTTCCTTTCACATGACAGGAGGTAAGAAACTTTTCAGTGACTTGGAGGAGAAATATCTCTAGATGCATATTGAGTTGGGTGATGATGGACGATACAGTACTACTGGAATTAGTACCATTACCTTTCAGAGGGCGTCAGGTAAACTCTTTCATTTAAAAGATGTTGTGCATGTTCTAGGTTTGAAGAAAAAATTTAGTCTCAGTCGTAATGTTAAAGGATAGAGGCTATGATGTTGTCTTTAGTCAAGGAAAATTTTTCCTGCAACACAAAGCAACAGGGTAAGCCAAGAAGGTTGGGATTAAAGTTAAGAATCTCTACAAACTTGATGTAGATGGGATTTCGATTAAGCTTCCTACCATTGGGAAGTGTGAGAAAGCCACGCAATTGATGCTTGAGAGGGAGCAAGATTTGCATGAAGGTAAGAGTGAACCTCGGGATATGTAGCAACCACAAGATGAGGATCATGGAGTGGGAGCAACCACTCATGCAGAGAAATTTCGTGCTAGATGGGCAAAGGGAGTGCATGCAACTATACCACCAGGTGAGAGGTGGGGTGACATGCATGAGTAATCCCAAGAATAAATTTATGGGCAGGATTCATTGAGATGGCATGGATATCATGAATTGAACCAGGCTACGAGGAGCCCACAATACAACAGTAGCAGGATCAGTTGGATTGATGCAGAGAGATGTCATGAGGACATGAAATCAAAGTGACAGTGTCGGATACTGGAGTGCAGATCAAAGTTGAAAATAAGCGTAGAGTGCATGGATGCAAAGGCCAGCAGCGCAGTGATTCCTGAAGACATGTGCAGTTGGTACCAGCAGAAGTCAGAAGACTTTGATGATAGATGCAATATACTGATTCATTTTTTTGGAGGCTATTCAGTTTCGGAAGTGTTGCATGTGTGAGAAACACTAGAGAAGTGTTGCATGCAAAGGTTGCAGGGTGAATGCATGGAGCTGAATGTCGCATGCAAAGACATTCCTTTCTTGTTGAGAGGGAGTGTTGAAGGTTGCAACAAGAAACAGTGAAATTGGCATCCATAAACAACATCCTTGATCCTAGTGAAAATTAAGCACCTACACTAGGTGGGGCCCACACAGGCTATTTTTATGTGTATGTCTATTTTTAGAATGGTGAGAAAATTCTATTTATAGCGGGAGTCTATTTATAGATGGTTGAGAAAATTCTATTTATGGATGTGGTTCTATTTTTGGAATGCATGTGTGAAGTCTGTTCGTAGATTTCATGTCTAAAAATAGAATGCATGTCGATAATTATTATCCCTTAATAATAATTAGACAATAAATAATAATCTATTCTCTTGAAGCACTTGATTTCAGTTAACTGATGTGGCAAACCAGTTGACTGAAGGAATTACGAGTTCTAAGGTTGGTTGGTGGGACATGCAAGTGGAATTCATTGTAACTGAGTGATACAAAGTTGTAACATAGTTGGATGTGTATTTATGTGAGTTGTAAAGTAGTTTAACTCAGTTAAGTGAGTTAAACTCAGTTGTGGTAGTTGTAACTAAATATACGCTAGTGAGAGATCAGTAAATTAAATATTAAATTAATTCACATGGAGCGATCTCACATGCAACTGAAGATTTACTCTTGTTAACTACATGCATGTCAGATCCAGTGGAGACCTAGTTGAGAGATAGGTGAAAGGGACAATTTGACTATCATTTGTGACATTAGTGGGTGCACTCATGCAACCACACACACATTGGATGTGCCTATGAGTATTGCACAGTCAAGGCAGGTTGTCTGGAGGTAGTAAATTGGTGCATGAATATGCCAATTTTTGTATGACAGTGTGAGACGATTGTATATTGTATTGAGAGCTCTTAGATTAGAGTTTTATATGATATTGTTTCATGATCCATTATATATACATAATATATTATAGTGTGGTTTTTAGCTTTATGCTTTCTCGGTAAAAACATTTGTGTTATGTGTGATTGATCTTTCTTCATGTGTTTGCAAATGGATATTAAATTTCCACAAAGATTTTAGTAGAAGGATTATGTATTTAACAGTGGCATATAATTGTTAGATCAGGAGAATCTAGGCAATACACAATTGTATTAAAATTTCTGCATTTAATTTATTGTGAAATGATTGTAATCGTAATTTTAATTGTAATTGTATATATGTAAAATTGTAAAATTGTATTTGTAATTGTAATTTTAATTTTAATTATAATTGTATGTGAAATTGTAAAATTGTAATTGTAATTCTGATTCTAATTCTAATTCTAATTCTAATTTTAACTGTAATTGTATGTAAAATATTTGTAAAATTTTAATTGTATTAATGTGAAATGATTGTAATTGTAATTGTATGTAAAATTCTAAAATTGATATTGTAATTGTAATTTTAATTGTAATTGTATGTGAAATTATAAAATTGTAATTGTAATTGTAATTTTAATTCTAATTGTAATTGTATGTAAAATATTTGTAAACTTTTAATTGTATTAATGTGAAATGATTGTAATTGTAATTATAATCGTAATTGTATGTAAAATTCTAAAATTGTAATTGTAATTGCATGTGAAATTGTAAAATTGTAATTGTAATTGTAATTGTAATTGTATGTAAAATATTTGTAAAATTTTAATTATATTAATGTGAAATGATTGCAATTGTAATTTTGATTCTAATTGTATATATGTAAAATTGTAATTGTAATTGTACAATTTATGTAAAATTCTAAAATTGTAATTGTAATTGTATGTGGAATTGTAATTGTAATTGTAATTGTTATATGTAAAATATTTGTAAAATTTCAATCCTATTAATGTGAAATGATTTTATTAAAATTTGTAAATTTGTAAATTTGTAAATAATTGTAAAATCATAAATCTAGAATAATATGATTTTTTGTAACATAATAAAGTTTAGAAAATAATGCAAATAAATTAATGTAGTTTAGAATTAGCATTATTTTATTATGATATTACATGAAAAAAAAACTTTATACATTACGTCATTGTTTCTGAGATCAACATAATTTCAAATTATCAAGTGAAATGATTTTAACATTAACACAATGAAAATAACCAATTAATTCAAAATACATATTATAATGTTTTGAAAAAAAGAGCCTTAGTTATAAGGTAATTAAGACCTCTTTTTTATAAAAACCCATCTTAAAAAGTATAAATGACGAAATAACACATGTACCATATCACTCTCGATTCTCATGATCACCCTTATTATCTTCCATCTCACTTGGCATGATAACACTATTGTTCTCAAAAATATGTTTTGATCTAGGGTCATGTCTCAATACGAACCACCAATCCCTATCCAACACATCTGGGTAAAAAAACACCTATTTGCAGCGTTTGGGGAAAATATAGGGCTCCTTAGCTTCATCACACATCTTTCTAGAGTTTATACATATCAGCCTACTATCGCGATCTTCCTTTACATTATTCCGTTCAAAGGTGTCCCACCACTTGCACCTAAAAATAACACATTGAAAAGAAGAGAAATCCACTTCAATGATATCTTGTATCTCTCCGACGTAACCTAACGTCCCTCGTACTAGGTTTTGATCACAGTGGCTAGATCGACTAGATTGTTCGAAATCGACTTCCATTCCACAGTCTTGTGTCATGTGTCCATCATCAGCATTTTCTATGAGAAAATGGTGTCCATATGACCATAAATGCACCTATAAAAAAGGTTAAAAAATCATAGTGTCATGTGTCTTATAATAACCCAACAGTTAAAATATGAAATATAGATGTAATTACATTTGAAAGGTGCATTATTAATTTTCAATTGTACATAATTAAATAGATTATTACCGAGTGGGTGCACCCAATCCCTACGTTTAGCGCATCCTCTTCAACATGTGGGTAACGACTGGTTACACCGTATTTTTCTCTGACTTAGCCAACAACCCAACTGTTGGGGCATATTTTTGGCATATTTTCTATTAAATGATCAGGATAAGGCACACTTATACCATTCAACCGTCTGAATTCTTTCCTATCACTATCCAATTTCATCCTCTTTTGTTCATACAATGCGACCCACGGTTGTCGCTTCAGAATTGTAAAGAACGAATTTATTGATTTATTCAATTTCTGCATTCACTGATGAAATCAAACCAACATATAGTACATATGAGATGAAAATATACATTATATCGAAGTTCAAAATGAATATTTACGGTGTGTAAATTTGAAAAATTATAAGTTTCTTACTCTTTATTAAGTTCCTTTTTCCATTCGTTTGGAGCAACTCCCCTTCTCTTTTGTCTTCATCCCTTTCATTATCCAAATCACCGCACCTGGTTTGTTGTTGATATTCTTTATGTAATCACTGGCATAATAGAAAGACTCATACAATATGTACCCCTCTGCCATAGACCCCTCAGGTTTTTCCCTTTTTCAAACAAAACCTTTCAATTTGTTCATGTACCTCTCTAAGAAGAACATCCAACGATAAGAAACCACTCCAACTAATTCAACCTCATCTACTAGATGGATTAGAAGATGAATCTGCAAGTCCATGAAACTCGTCAATAATTCCTTCTCAAACATACAAACAATCTCAACTATCTCTTGATGCCACCGTGGAATTCTAGCCACATGAATCTCCTTTGACGTGATCCAACATACAAATGCAGATAATTTAGATTTGGTATGTCCTAGGTCTTGGGGGAATTCATGTTTCACACACCCATGCACGAACAAAGGATAATGACACTGCAAAGTTATAAACACATGCAATAATATACAAAATTAGTTATGTTTTATGATCCCTGCATGGGATAAAATTTATTAATATAACAAATAATAAAATCATACTTTTGAAAATATACGTACTCTTAGAAGATTCAAATGGTCATGCGATTTCAACCCCGACAACTGGACATCCACAGTGAAGCAGCGCCACAATGAAGACCCATATGAAGATGGCACCCTCACATCCATTATAAATTCATTTTCCAAAGAAAGATCATATTTTTTTAAAATCCAATAGACATCACCTTCTTTGAAATACCATGAATTAGAGGGACCAACGCCTGCCTCTGATCCTATACTTTCTAATCGTCTTGGCTAATGTTTTTGTTTTGTTTTTGAAGTAATAAGATCTTTCCTAACACCCAATGTGTCACTTTGTTTCGATGAAATGTGCCTCCATAAAGAAGATGAAACATTTCTAAATATATGCATGGGATCTAATAAGTGGGTAATCTTAAAATGCTCCCAATATGGGAGGTTATAAAATATATATTTCCTTTTCATCCCAATGGGAAATTTCTCAACATAGGTGTCGAAGAATTCTAGATCATCAAACATAGGTTCCCCATTTGAATCGAAAATTTCTATGAACTCCTTATCCTTCTCTCTCTCATATGCTCTAAACTATTAAGCTGGTATCGTTATTGGAGGCCTTTGGGTTCTCTCTTGTTTACCATTGAAATTAGATGTTTCTCTTGTGTAAGGGTGTTCTTATGGGAGGAACACCCTAGAGCAGTCATACACTAACTTTTGTAGGTTGTTGGACCATCTATATTTCAGAGAAGGTCCACAACATTTACATCCAAAATACCCTTTTGTTACAAGACTTGCGAGATTATTGTATACAATTTATATGCATGGCACGTTAAAAAATATCATGAGAATCAGAACAATTACAACGAATTAAATAAATAATTTGTGAAAGAATATTTTTACGCATATAAACAAAACAATAAACATGTAATTTACCATAGAAAACTCCTAATCCTGGATAATCATGTGTCGTGTAAGCACATATGCCATACAACGTAAAAATCCTCTCTCCTGTGATGGGTCTTGATACATCGTATACATTTATCCCATCAGATAATTCCTTCAATTCATCTACCAGTGGTTATAAGTAGACATCCATATTATTCACTTGTCTTCTACCAGGGACTATGAGAGCCAACATAATATGTTCATTCTTCACGGACAACCATGGGGGGATATTGTTATTTATCACTACTACAGGCCAAACAAAATAGTTGGTGTTCTGGAGGGAATATGGGTTGACGCCATCCATGGCTATGCTGAGTCATAGAATTCATACTTCATCCTTGAATTTTTTGGGCCATGTATCCTCTATATGCTTCATGGCTATTGAATCTGTTGGGATTCACATAAATACAAACTCACTTCTCTGTAAGGCATGCCATCCCTACAACATAGCTAACTCTTTGCAACAAAAGAACCTTTGAATCCTTGGGATTATAGGCATGTGCCTCAATATATTAAAAGGAGGACCATGTGATTTACACTTCTTTTTATATTTATCATACCTGCCATGCCCACATTTCGTACATATCTCTTTTTCTGCATATTCTCCTATATATAGAATACAATCATTTGAAGATGCATGATATGATATGTACTCAACACCCAACATTTTCAACAATTTATTTGCCTCTTCGTAGCTACCGGATAAGACATTATCACTCGGAAGAACCTTATCTTTGAATAACCTGTAGTTGGTGATCATGGAAAATATTGAATGTACATTAATGCCGATATAATTATTAACATTCATATAATTGACCATTTTTAATGTTCATTGAGTGATTATATTTCTCAAAATATAAGGGAGGACTTTATGGTAATTATAACTTACCTCAAAATTTCTGAGATACATGCATTCGACAAGCCAAACTTTGATTTCAAGTTGTACAGTAACATCGTTGTCCCCAACTAGGTAGACTTTGACTAACCGCCAGGTCCAAAGAGAGGGGTGGTGGAAGAAAATTTAAGGCTTTCGAAAAAGGTGTCAGCGATATGAGCATCATCCCTTAGCTGATCATCGTTCTGGAATGCATCTAACAACATTGTCTCCATGACAGTCATATCCTTTAAGTAATCATCCATTCCAACCTCTATTTAATTGCCTTCATTTCCAGCTTGTGAAGAACTACTATTGTTGTAGTCATTCCTAATTGGTGAATCCGGACGTAGTGGGAATTGAATAGGTGGTTGATTCAACCATTCTTGGTATTGTTCCTCTTCAATTTTTTCTCTTAATTCAACCTTCTCTCGATTTGACATTGTCATGGGGTGCAATGGAAGATGGTAGGTAGGTCGCTCATCATCACTAGAATCCTAATAATTTCAAAAAATATATTTGAACATGATTAGTACAAAATCTACGATATCAATTAGTAAGCATGTTGACAATGCATGATTAATTGGTTTGACGTTGAAAAAATTACATTAATATACCAAACAATTATTATTACCACCATTGTCCCAGGATTGTGGCTAGAAGATGTAATATTATTACAATTGGCAGGGTGGAGTGGCTGTCCATTTTCATCTACCAAATGCGCCTTGCGGTATGCTGCTCCTAATAAGAGTTTCCGACGTTTTGGAGCTGTTTGAATATTTTGTGCATCTGAACTCAATTCTGAATTATCTGCATGAACCTCCAATTTTGTATACATTAATTATAAATTTTATTAAGCTAATTGACATGGATAAAAAACATAAATTTAGTTAGATAATGAAAATATAAATAAAATCTGAAGTAAATATTATGTCTCGAGATGGATAGGGAGAACTCTGCGATGGAATTTGAGAAATATAATGGAATGAACTGGAGTTTGAAGAACTTTCCATTCGATATAATTATAATATTTTCTCCCTGCATTTGAGCAAAATCAACAATAAATTTTGGTGTACACACCTAAAAGTTATTTCCGTGCCTTAAAAATGGAATTATTGTTATCGGTGCTAATGTACAGATAACCACACCGATGCCTTTTAGTTACTGCACACTAGTGCGGTGTTATTAATTGACACACCAAAGCCGAATAACCACAAATAAAAAAAGCGCAACTATATTTTTTTTAAGTGAAAAAAAAAAGCAGTAAATTGAAAAATGGGTGGCAAAATATTTTTGAAAATATAATTTTGTAAAACAATTCTTTAAATAGTAAACACTTTTCATTATTTTTGCAAAAATTTTCAAGCTGAGATTTGCACGAGACATTCCTGGAGGAGAAAGAGAGCACGAGACCACTGTGGAGCAGCGAAATATTTTCGAACAGAAATATTCAAATAATCAGAATTCCAAGCCCTCTGGTGATTCAAACCCCTGTAGCATAGAATTTCAAACGAGGTGAATTAATTTTACAGTTTTTTTTACATTTTCTGTGGTATTTTTTACGCAGTAAATAAAAAAAAAAAATTGCTGTTCATTTTTAGAAAAAAATAAAAATAAATAAATAAATAAAAATAAATAAGAATAAATAAATAAATAAAATAAAATAAATATTAAAAAAAAATTCCATTTTACGTTAAACCCTTGATTCTTTTTGTTTCTACCCTTGCTTCTTCCTGTTTCTGTGATTTCAAAATTAGGGCTTTTCATTTTACATTTATAGGGTTTGTATTGCTATATATAGGCCTATGACATATAACCCACAGGACGACTTGCATAGTCGGATCCCAATCCATGTCGGCCCTTGTGTGAATTTTTAAAAAACTAAATCTTTTTAATCGGTGCGATGTCTTATCACAACGCACTGCACACGTATTGTTTGATAAAAAACTTAAAAAAACATATATATTTTTTTTTAATCTGTGCGCCATATGTAAAATAGGGCACCGGTGCGCTATTTCATTATAGCGCACCGCGCACGTACTATTTGGAAAAAACATTTTTTTATATTATGTGTTAATCGGTGCATCATTTAACATATAATGCACCAGGTCTCATTGTTGATCGAGAGAACCGTATGGTGGTCCCTTGTTTTTGCGGTGCGTTTATAAGAATAGGTCGCACCGCGCCCTCCACGACACCATATGCTACAAAAAATAACACTAGAGTATTTTATTAATTTGTCTGTGTTAATCGGTGTGTTGGTTAAAATATAATGCACCGGTGCTCCTTGTTGACATAGAGCATTGTACAATGTTTTATACTGTTTTGGCGGTGCGTTTATAAGAACACAATGCATCGACGTCGGTGCATACAACATTAAAGGTGCACCCGTTTCTTGAAATTTTTTTTTACCTGAAAATTTTATGATTTATCTATAAAATATATTAAAGAATGATATGGTACATGTTTCATATTAATAAAGAAATGGTTGACAAGAGATCAAGTAACAAAAATACTGATAGCACATCAAGAAATTAGTATACGTATATAAGTTCATTTTAATCCTAATATAGTTTTCATGAGAATGACCAAAATAGTACATGTACTATTAATACTGGGAGGTCTAATTCATAATATGCGACGAACATTCCTTGATAAGTGTTATCTTTATGTAAGCAATGAGAAAACCAATGTACACTTATGTACTTTGAAATTTATAATAATTATGTAAACGGGGATGATAACCAAGTCTATTATCATAATATGGCCTATTATAGCAATATATTAATGTTGTTGACCAGACTAGATGCATGTGGATAGTTTTTCGGATGCAAGGGAAAATTTGGCAACACACATTCAACAGGTAAATGGATGTGTTGGTTGCAAAAGTATGATTGCTTCAAAGTTATGTTATCACATCAAATGTAATAAAATGAGGCTTGAAAGTGGGATAGACCAGGAGTACTTCCTTAAAGAAATATGAAACTTCTTTTACAACGCAAGGAGTATAGGAAAATTATAAATCTTACCAAGTCGCCAAAATGGGAACAAAATTATTTCTCAGTTATATTGAAAAAATATTTCATTACTCTAGATATAGATCCATGACGTGACACCTAATTGATTGAAAAAAAAAAAATTCTACAGGTGAAGTTGAAGGAGACTTTCTAGCGGACTCCATGGTATCTTAAACAAAAAGTGATCTAGCCTTTGAATCTAATAGTGCAGAGGATACTTGGGTGCATGAAGAAAATATACTCAGCAAGGTTTCTAAGAAAGGAATCATCATCCCTCTTTTCCTTTGCCATCAGAGGAGGAGAAGATGGAGGAAGAAGTTGTGTTTTCAGTAGTAGAAATTTGTCACACTCCGGTATATATGGCAGTCACCTTAGGGAATATTGAATTTGACTGTACAACTTGACTTGATCTTGACTTGAATTTCTTCCTACTACTTACTCATATTTGACCACTTACCATGACTTACTACAACATGCAACCATTAATAAGACCTCACTATACCCCCAGAGGGAAGGAAGTACCTTAACGAAGTATTCTAGGAAGCTGGATCCCGAGAAGGAAGTTGAGCTTACCTGAAATAGAAGGAATAATATGAGAGATTAGACTTCAGGGGAGGATAAGCTCTCTAAACAAAAAACACCAAGGACAATGTTAATAAAAGGGGAGGAGAATGTTAAACCCCCCCCTCCCCTCACTACTATAGTATGGTTTGACTAGACTAACTTACATTGGATAAAATGGCAGAAAAGCCATGAAGGAAAAATATATGGAAAAAAATTATGTAAACGAATAATTATTAATAAAAAATGAGATGTCAAAAATACTTGGGAATGAAACACTGAACATGAGATTCTTGGTAAAGAAAATCAGATCTCATTGATGAGATTGGAATATCCTTTCAAGATAAGAATTTTACATGAATTATATGTAGGCTTAATGGATGGGAGATAAAGATCCATTGAGATTTGCTTAGCTGGAGAAAGATGTTAAGCTTGGAATAAAAGAGTTGCGGGAGAGAAAGGGAGGCTTTTATGGGAAAATCCTAGGCAAGTGGATAAGAATATCCACAAAAGCAAGACGCCGCTAAAGGAAACTTAATCTTGAAATAAGGGTTTTAAATACCCATTAAAAGGATCAGCTAGGGGCACTTGATTCCTTGGCAAGATATTCTCAGCTCGAGGGTAAAATGGAGAAACAGTTCTTGGTTGGGTAGAGAGTGGGTGTGAATTTCCAAGTACCCTGTGTAACTGTGATTTTAGTCATGTTTATTGTGATTGAGTTATTTCATCAAAAAATAAACTCCAGGCATATATATATATATATATATATATATATATATATATATATATATATATATATATTTTTTTTTTTTTTCTAACAAGGTCAGTTGTGTTGTATTTCTAAAAATAAAAGAGGAGAGAAACTTCTCCATTACAAAATTCCCCAAGTTTGGTGCAGAGAGAAATCTGCTTGGGTGCTATTTCTTGGCATGTGTTACTTGTTTTCCATTTTTCTCTCCTCATTTTAGAATTGGAGGTGGTTACATTGGAGCTATATTGTTTTACAAACTGAAGTAATAACACAATACATTTGACTTTCATAATAAACTAAGTTTGCTGCTATAAATTAAAACTAGAACCATGGGTGATAAGAGCTTTGATGGGCTATTTATTGAAATTATTCTTGCTTCCACGTTGCCTACTTCCTTGATCCATTGAAGTGGAACCTTGCTCCGAATTTTTGTTCATTACTTCTTTAATAATATCGATTGTTTCCTGTAGATGACTGCAACTTTTCCTCAAAGTCCTTATTTCTTCGTTGCGTGTCTTCCATTGCAATCTTATATATGCCATTTCTGCTTTAGTTTTTTCTTTGCCTTGCAGAATCTGATTCTTGAGGATTTAATTCACAATTCAGCGTGACTTGTAGAAGGCACAGGGATGTGCTCTGTTCTCCATAGGGTCCATTTTTAACTTTCTGTTGTTGATGTTGTATGACTTGACTGCTCCTTCCTTCTTTGCTAGTGCTCACAACTGCGCTACTCCTTTTCCTTGTGCAACTCTATTTTTAAATGAGAAAGCCTACTTGCTAAAAGATAAAAAGTGAAAACTTTGGAGGAAAGGCAAGGGAGTATTCAGAGGATAGGTGAGTATCCAACTCACAAAAGATACTAGCCATGCAACTTTTAAGAGTGTGTTCAAAGGATGGGAAGAGGGGCTAGTGGGAAAAGCAAAGGAGATAAGGAATGGGGAGAAAAGGAATGGTGTCGAGCGAGAAGAGAGGATGGAAAGAGCACAGGTAAAGCCAAAGAGTGAAAAGGAAAAACGAAGTAGAGGATGCGTGAGGCTTATGGAGAGATGAAATCGAAAATGAGAGACGAGGGATTGTAAGGGCAAGACGCATTTTATCGAGGGGCATGAGTGTGAGAGGTTGCAGGGAGATCACATGAAACGTGATTCCATGGGATATTGAAGTTCTGTTTGTAATGATTCTATAGATTTTGCAGAGGTTGTAAAATATTCCAGATTTGTCCAAATGCTTGGATGTGAATTCAAAAAGGATTTTGGTGATAGCTTTGAAATCCTGATTTGATGTGATTTGAGTGTTGGTCATCATGGAAGTAAATGGATAGATTAAGATATAGGGATTTGTGTATTGATTTCTCCAATTTGAGCTTGTCCAAAATTTTTATTGACTCCTTTGTTTGCTTTCTCATCTGCTAATTTTTTGTTCTTCCTCAAAATCTGTAAATACTCTATATTACCAATCTGCCTTGATATTTTTTGTGCTCTATTCAAAATTTGATTTAGCCTTGCATTTTTCGAGAGAGAATTCGTTGTCATTTACTTGATAATAATAGTTGAATCCCCAAAAATGATGGCTTCATTGATTTTTTTTTTCTTTTGGAATTTTGAGTCCAAGCAAAATCCGATATGCCTCTGCTTTGTTATTTGTCATTTGTCCGAGGCCCCAATTGTAAGGTGTCTGCATTGACTGATTTTGTAGCAATATTATTCTTCCAGTTCCTGCTTTGCCTGGATTCTTTTTTGATGCACCATCAAAAAAGTGGCATGCTTTGTTAAGAGTTTTTACCCAGGCTTGGAATTCTTCTTCAGTTTTCCTTATTTTCTAGTTTTGATGTCTTATTGTATTTTTCACTTGAGGAGTATGGTTGATCTTGCTTACTGCAAAAATAATCCAATTCCTTTCTTCTTCTTGAAGTTGGCTAATACTGATTACTTTGACCCCTTTTGTTGTGAGAAATTCCACCATTAGTCCCCATGCTTTTGTAGTGACTTTACTTACTGTTGGAATATTGTCCTTGAAAATTACTCTGTTTCTGGCTAGCCATAGTTGCCAGCAAAGGAACGAAGGTAGGTTGTTCCATAGTCTCTTTATTGCTTGTTTGTTTCTGAGGGAGTGTGGATACCTACTTTTCCATCTGCTAATAAATTGATTTATGGGGACGTTGTAATTTATATTTGCTACTATGGGTATCACCATTGCCTCCCATCATTTTCTTGAGAAGGAGCACTCCAAAAATAAGTGTTGAATTGTTCCTTCCTCCTTTTTGCATAGTGGACATTGAGATAGCCCACTTATTCCTCTTCTTTTTAGATTCTCTGTAGTTAGTGATTTGTTGTGTAGTAAATTCCACATAAAAATTTTGATTTTGGGAAGGGATTCAACCTTCCATGCTAATCTCCAGTATTTCCAGTCTTGATTGTTTTGCTTCTCATAAATTTTTTGGTATCCTGTTTTGACTGTATAATCTCCTCCTGTTGGTTCCCATATGTGAATATCTTTCTTATTTTTTTCTATTGGAGCTGCCCCTGCTAATAAGCAATTAGTTTATCCCATTGATCAATTAGGTCGAATGGGAGATTGGGAATGTCCCATTGCTTCCAAACTCCATCTATCTCCCAGGTGGAGATGTTACTCAGCTTGTGGAGGCCTTCTTTTGTCATTCACTCTTTTAAATCCTTTATGCTTGTGTTGATCCCCAGGGGTGGGTGCCCCATTATGCTGTCTTTCCAGATGTTTATTTTCTCCCCATTTCCTGGTCTCATGGTGATATGATATTTGATGAGTTGTGTTGCATTGGTGATGGCTTTCCATATCTAAGTGCAGGGCCTTTTCGAAGGATTCTTTTCCAGAATTATGGATCTTGGTCCATTGAGATATTTAGCTTCTAGGGCAGCTTTCCACCACAATTTCCCCCCTGTTAGGAATCTCCAAGTTATTTTACTTCCCAGTGCTATGTTCATCAGTCCTGGAAGTTTTATGGATAGACCCCCCTGTTTGTATGTAGCTATTACCTGCTTCCAATTAATTTGGTTAAATTTCTTTTTTTCTCTTTTTCCTCCCTGCCATAAGAAATTTCTGATAATTATTTCAATTTGTTTGTGGATGCTTGCAGGGGCCGATATAAGGGAAAATTGGTATAAAGGAAAAGCTGCTAGAATGGACTTTATTAGCGTAATTCTGCCTGCTTGGTTTAGCCAGAGCATTCCCCAAGCCTGGATTTTTACTTTCATTTTTTCAACAAATTTGTTCCATATCTCGTTCTTCATATTTTTCTTGCTAATTGGCAGCCCCAGGTATTGAAAGTGGTCCCAACTGTTTTGAAAGGGGATGTTCAGGATTTGTGACATTTTCTGCAGGGTTCTTATGGGGGTATTCCAACTATACAAGCAACTTTTTCCGTTGTTGATCAAGCCTCTAGAGACCTCCATGAAGCTATCCAAAATGGCTTTGAATATTTTTTCCACTATACAGGATGCTCCTCCCATTAGAAGAGTATATTCTGCAAACAGAGAATCATTTATTCTTTTAGTGCCTTTGCTTATGGAGAGGCTTGTTAAAGTGGAGTTTCTTCTGCAATGTTCCAAATTTCTGTTGAGGGAATAAGCCGTTATGATGTAGAGGAAGGGGGATAAAGGACATCCCTGTCTTAAGCCCCTTGAAATTTGGAAGAATTTGCACGACCTACCATTGATGAGTGGGGCTATCCAAGGGCCCATTGTGCATGCTTGTATTAGTTCGACAAATTCTTCTGAGAAGCCAAATGCTTTTAAGACATCTGCAAGAAAGGAAAGATTCACTCTATCAAAGGCATTTGCCATATCCATTTTTAGAACAAATCATTTTTCGTTGTTGTTGAGACTGGTGTGAATAGCCTCTTGGACTAAAATGATATTATCCACTATCTGCTTGTTGGTAACAAAACCTCCTTGATTTTCAGTGATAAGGTTGGAAAGGAGGGGTTTCATCCTGCCAACTATAATTTTGGAAATGATTTTGTAGGAGTTGTTGCAGAGGGATATGGGCCTGAAGCGGTTTAGAGTGGAGGGACGAGAATCTTTTGGTATTAAGGCCAAGAAGGTTGAATTTGTGTATCCTCCAATCTTTATTTTTATCATTACATATCTAATCATTTTCAACAAATCCTTTTTAATGATTTTCCATAAGGTTCTATAGAAAGCTATAGGAAAACCATCTGGTCCTAGAGCTTTGTCTGGTTGCAAATTCCAAATAGCTTCCTTTACTTCTTCTTCCGTCACTTCCTTAGTGAGTGAAATGTTGCTGCTATTATCAATAATTCTTGGGATATGTCTCAGAAACTCTTCAGGATTTGCCTGACTGATTGGCGCAATGAGCAGATTTCTGAAGTGGTTGAAGGCCTCATTTTTTATTTCCTCTTGCCCTTCTCCTCCTGTAATTTTTTCAATGTTGTTCTTTATTGTTCTTGTTTTTTCCGAGTTATTGAAAAAGGAGGTATTCTTGTCTCCAGCATGCATCCATAACTGTCTAGACTTGAGCCTCGAAGTCTCTTCCTCTTTTTTGTTGTTTCTGTAGATTTTCCATTGAACTTATTTCTCTCTTGCTTGCTTTTCTATGGTGCTTTCGCTGTTTTCCAATTCCTCTTGGATCTGCTTTAGCTCTTTTTTGAGGTGCTCTTTTTCTTTGTATTTGTTTTTTGCCCAATTTTTCAAACTTATTTTTGTGGCTTTTATTTTTGTTTCCCAAATATATGTTGGGGAACCGCTGATGTTTTTCTCCCAAAATTTTTCCACCTCTTTTTGTGCTTCTTCGTTGCTGCCCCAAAGCTGGTTATATTTGAATGGTAGTGGCCCGTAGTTTTCAGCCATGCCCAGCTCCATCAAAACAGGTTTATGATCAGAGACTGTTGAGGGAATAATTCTTGAGGCAACTCTGCCGTATTTGAGGATCATCTTATCACAGATAAGGATCCTGTCTAGTCTTTCCTTAATGTTTGCCTTGCCTATTATTCTATTATCCCAGGTATATTTCCCATTTTTAGGAGGGATATCAAGTAGGTTGCTTTGTTCCATTATCTCTTCAAGAGTTTCTCTATTTATGTTCGGCAAGAAGTTCCCTCCTCTCTTTTCTTCAGCTTTGAGTATTATATTTAGATCTCCCCTAACAAGAAGGTTATCTTCTCGATCATCCCCAATGCTATCTTTTAGAGTTTCCCAACATATTTCCTTGTCCTTATAATGGTTGGGACTGTATATGTTGTAGATGATGGTTGTCCCGCCAGTTTCAACATTCTCTAGTTTAGTGTTTATCCAATGGTATTTCTTTGTGTGTTGTTGCAGTTTCCATTTCATTTTTTCCCATATAGTTCTTATTTCTCCTGAAGCTCCAGTAGCTGATATTGCTAGTCCTTCATAGATCCTAGATTTTTCTATGATCACATCAATTTCTTGGCTGCTTAGCTTTGTCTCTTGAATTAAGAGGATGTCGGGTTTTTCACTTTTTATCAGGTCTTTTAAAAAAATTATTTTGGAGGGGTGACCCAACCCTCTACAATTCCAAGAGACAACTATCATTATTTATTGTTTTGGGTTGTTGTAGGACCCCATCCTTTGTTTGCATGCTGTACTTTGTCTTTATTCTTTGGTCCTTTTTCTAGGAAATTCTCCAGTCCCTGTTCATTTCCCAATGAGATATATTTGGCTGCTTCTTCATCTCTTATTTCTTTATTTGATCTCCTTCCCAATTTTTTGATATTCTCAATGTTTTGAGGGGTTTCTCTTGTTTGGTTTCTTGTTAGGATTCGGTCCAAATTTTGGGGAAGAGCCTTGTCCGCCTGAAGAGGGGAGCTAGGAGGGGTGGGAATGGGAGATGAGAGGAGGGAGTGAATGGGGGAGGAGGTGGTGATCAGATTAGATGGGATGAGGGCTGAAGTGAGGATATCAAAAGGGTTTGTCCCCACAAGGGAGGTTGTTTGAGTGGGGAGCGTATATCCCAGTAGAGGAGGGGGATGTGAGCCAGAGGCGGGTTTAGATGCAGTATTTTTCTTTTTTACTTGTTCCCATTTTGGATCTGATGTTTCTTCAATTTTTTATTTTTTATTTTTTTATTTATTTTTATTTTATTTTTTTTCAGGTTCTTCTCTTTTACTACATCTATTGGCGAAATGACCGTATTCGTGACATACCTTACATTTGAAGGGGATTTTTTCGTAGTCCAATTGTTGAATGTGGATCTAGTTGTCCACCTTGATTTTGAACGCTTCTGGGAGGCCCTTTCATAGATCCACCTCAACACAGATTCTTGCGCATGCCTGCATGTTGTCTTTGGGTTTGCATCTGTCGATGTATTTGCCCACTCCATTTCATATTGCACGAACCGAGTCATCGCTCCAGTAGTGTAAAGGGAGGTGTGCCAATCTTACCCATACTGGTACTGCATTGGGGACATCTAGTTCTGGATCAAAGTTCGGAGTCCATCGGTTTAGATACAAGCCCCTTGTATCCATGAAGTAAGGCCTGCTTCGAAATATAAGATCTCGATCACTTTTAGTCTCAAAATGAAAGGTGTAATCTCCTCGGCCACAAAATCTTATGGCGATTTTCCCTTGAATAAACTATATCCAGTTCCTCTCAACCCACTTCTGCACTATTTTGGGTGATGGCCATAATCCTGTGAACTGGCCCACTAGTCCTTTCTCTGCCAGAGCGATTGTAGCTTTTCTTGGCACTGATGGAGGTAAGGAGATTTCTGGAATGGATTCTAGCTTTTTAACAAACTTGGAGGTTTCTAGTCTGGTTCGTTGGGGTCCCAGATATCTTATGAGAGAAGCGAAAACAGCTGAATCTTCATCTGGTTTTTGGCTATTCGATGTTGTAGTTGCTGCTGAAGGAGAAGGCAGACCCGGATTCAGTTCTAGGGTAGCCATGCGACCTTGTTGTAGATCATGATCAATCTTGCAAAATCTTGGCATTAGCTAGGGCATGAACGCACAGCTCTTCCTCGAACTTTCACTACTATTGTTATGTTTCAAGAAATTTTGAAATGTTAGTTAGATTCACTGGAATTGAACTCGGTGTGTACAACTGCCGTGAGAAACCTTGTTCTACATGTACACTTCATTGGTTGCAATAGTCTTTGGATTTTTTATCCCTTTGAGTACCATGGTTGCATACCAGTGATCAATCCACTACTTGTTACCTCTAGGATCTACACACAACTTCGAAATAAGATAAGATAAGATAAAGTAACCTACATGAGATGTCTGTTGCTATTATTGTTGATGATTGTAAAATACAAGTTCTATAAACCCTTGTGAACATATATCAAAATCTAATATCCATGTCATTCTACTCATGATCTATCCTGGGGAAATCCATACCAAAAATAGTTATCATTTTCTACTTTCTTAGGGTGGCTGGTTCCATGTACACTTTTGATTTTTGTGTTCCTTGTTATTTTGGCATTTGCTAATACAAATAGCCTACACTATGGTTCTACTTGTAGTTTTCAAGACTACAAAAGCCTGGTATCTATGGTTTATTCTTACAAAAATCATGCCCAACTTCTATGAATTATTCTAGCATTCCTAATCTACCCAATTTAGATTCTTCATGTACATGGCATCACTAGAGATGATTACCAAAAGACATATGAGCATTTAGGTGGCTTATGAATTGTACCCTATTGGCAGTGAAATCATCTTGAATCCAATAGAAAATTCTCAAAACGTCTTACATCCTTTGAAACACATTTTTTTTTCCAATTTAAATCATATAGACATAGATTGCAATAGAAACTACACGGAGGGGAAGATTCCAAAAAATATGTGGAGACACTGCTGCTATTCTGAGTTCGTATATTGTAGTTCAGTTAGTGAATTGTGGAAGTATTTCCCTCTACGAATTTGTAATTTTTACTAAAACTTGTTTATTAACTAGGTAGTTTTCAAGACATGCATGGCTGTAAATAATTTTAGGATGCAAAAATAGGGGTGTTATCTAGGAAATTTAACAATGGAATGAAATTTGAAGTTGTCCATTCACCATGCCCCCTTCATATATGAATATTGCACTTCATTAGGTGAAACTGGACTTCCCTTTTATTGCAAAGATACAGTGCATCAATGTTTTTATATACTTTAGTTTAGTTGGTGATATTTGGAAGTATTTTCCTCCTGCAAAAAAGGTGAGATTTCATGTTGTGCACAAAGAAATTGGATCAGTTCCACAATCCTTGTAATCTTCTCTTGGTTGCTTGTAATTCCATAAGATCTAGTATTAGTAAATGAGGTCACTCTATTTACCTTTAAAATTGTATGTGTTACAATTTTCTTAATATTTGAATGTACAAAGTTATTAATATTATTTGTGGGAGGTTCCTTTTTCCCCTGTTCCTAGGTCTTTACATGGCACTAGGATTGAATGGTGTAATCTTGATTCTTAGTGTGCTGTTGAAGCTTTGACAAGGGGTGGTGTAAAGGATAAACTTTACGGTGACATGCATATAACAACTTGATCTATTATTGAAGTACCTAATTTAGGGTTGTAATTATCTCAGAGTGTTTGGAATAAAAAGAAAAGAAACATTGAGCAGGATTTCAGTTTATGCAAGCTCCTTGCAATGTTGTTTCTTATATTTGAGTACAATGAACGACCAGTTGAAAAATCAATTTAAATAGACGGACAAGATAAAAGATGCAATCAAATTTTCTAGTTTGTTCCGGATTTCAATTTCCTCACAACTTAGAAGTTTTATTTAACTTGTTATCACTCCCCCCATCTTCCCAAGGCTGAGTGGGATTGAAGGAAGGTAACCACAAACTAGACTTTAGGTAAGGTAGCTAGCCGTACTAGGACCAGAGAGGGCTCTCTCGTTATCACTTTGAAATCAATGGAATGACTGAATATCTATTGATCTTAGGCTAGGTATGTAAGCTCAGTAAATAGGATTTTTGTTTGATGTTTTGAGTGTTAGATAGGAATGTCAGTGAGGAGGCCAGGTCTAGGGTTTTTAGGTCTAAATTTCAAGGTCAATTTGTAGAGAATGTGTGAGGCAAGGTAGGTAGTTTGAAATCATTTTAAATTGGTCATTGAGTATAGGATGAAGTGATAGAAATTCTGAATGAGCACTGAGGTGAATTCATTCATTTAGAAGAACATAAACATATCATGTAAAATTTGTCTAAGACATTGCATGAATAGACATGATTTCTGCTTATAAAATTATAAGATAAACACATGGAAGCATGTATATGAAAGAGGAAAACATATCATTCAACATGATTAGATAAACCTACAGATAAATAAAAAAATGCTCCAATGCATACCACAGGATTCTCAACACAAGTTCTGCAAGACTAATGTTGATTTCATTCCAAAAGGCTGTATAATAGCTCCACTGCAAAATAAGACTATGCAAACCAAACAAGACTAAATATGACCTAATTATATAAAATATGACCAATGACACCTCATAGGGTTGAAATTCCATCCAAAATTCATCATAATTACATGATATGAGTCACTTCCTAGATTCTAGGGAGGTTAGAAACCATTCCCTACAATTCATCTATGAACTATTAGTGTGTGTCCCCCACATTAAATTACACGTTCCCTCATGATAAGAGGAAAAAACCAACTCAATTACTCTAATTCCAACTCATAGGACAAAAAAAACTAGAAATTCTAACATTTTCTGGGCTTGACAAGTGTCTGGAGGAATCTTATGCGGATGTGTAACACTTTTTGACAGATGCGTAACAGACTTTTATAGATGTGTAACAGAAGTTTGCAGCCAATTTTGAGGCACTTTTAGGAGTCCAAATCCAATTCTGGAAGATAGGTCAACTAGCCTTTTGTGTCTAGTTTCTAGAACATCTTGAATTTTGAAAAAAAAAAAAGCACGGGAAGGCCTCCAAAAGTTCATTCTCCCAATATTACTCAAGATGCATAACAAGGCCTCCAAAAAAGTGGCAGAAGCATAGAAAATGGATGGTTTTTTGGAATTTTCTGCAAATTTAGAGCTTTTCATGCAAAAATGGTTCCTGATCTGTGATGTACTCAAAAAAATGCATCCAACCATATACACAATTCATCATTTGGATGCCCCTAAAACAAGCATAACAAATTCTTGTTACACATCTATGAGGAGAGAATTTCCAGATTTGTGCAAAAATCACAAAAAATACCAAAGTTTTTCAAAACTTCTCAAAATTGGTTTTGTAGCATGTATGAGTGATGAGCTAAAAAACCAAGGAAGCTTCAGCCAACAAATCTAAGTGATCCTTCTCTTTAAGCTTAATTTGAGTTTCTTTTCGCGTATTCTTTAGTTGTTTTAACCTTATTTGCGAAATTCTATTCATGACACAATAATGATTTTCGATGTGTATTTGGAGGTTATTGTATCTCTTGTCTCCCTTCAAGAGCTTCTCCAAATGTTCATTTACCCTTCCCAATGAGTACTCTTTTTCTTGGCTGATCTCCATGGCTATAAGCTCGTCAAAAGTCAACTGTTCAAGTGGATGAGTTGATTGTCTTTCTAGCTCCAATTCCCTCTTGAGGCATCTTTTCTTTGGCCTTCTTGGCTGTGTCTTGCATTTGATCAACATCTATGATTTTCTTCCCTTTACCTTTATTTGCCTCTAGGTCTGGCTTAGGTTTTCTTTGTATCAACTACTTCACCTTCAATTTCCAATTCTCTTGCTATAGTAGGGCTCCCATGGCATTAGCCTTGGATAATTTGAACTTAAGCTATGCAATATCTACATATTTCTCTGTAATGACCTGCTCAGCTAATTTGATCTCAACCTGCTCTACCACCTCAACCTCTAATGGTGTTGGTTCACTATGTTGGTGCAAAGGTGTTTCATTTTGATGCATGAGAGACTGCTCCTCTATTTCAATTTTCTCAACAATAGTGTCAAGTGTAGGTACATTTTTGATAGATTTGGGTCCAAAGACCTATCCCTTTCCCTTATAATAGGTGTGAGTGACCTCAAAAACCCTAGGAGTCTTTGAAATTTGAGTTTTCATGCTGGAAGACCCAACTTCCATTCCCTATGCTGATAGTGATGGTGATGGTGTGATATGCATGACAGGAGGATTAGTGGTGGGCACTGCCGCTACTCCCTCCATGAAGGCTTCCCAAGTCATGTTGATGGCTGAAAGGTGATGCAACACAATGAGTTTGACCAAAACATGGTGGAAAAGACTTGGGTAGTGATCTTGGTTTGAATCTTCTCAGTCATTCTAAGCAAGATTTTGTACAAGTAATGTGGCAAGTCAAGTGATTTGGTAAAGGTGAAATGCATAAACAACCTGATATGATACCTATACAACCTAGAAAATCTCCCTTCACATGTGAAATACTTCATTATTAACCTCATAAAAGGAGCATATTTTTCAAGGATGTGTCTGAAAGGGAAGATGTACTCAGGTTTCTCTCTAACATGGGGTTTGAGGAACATTTTGTAATATTCAAGGTCTATTTCCATGCCCTTAAACCACTTCTTCCCATGACTAGGTATTCCAGTTGCTGAAGAAATCACATTTGCTGATAGGTGTTACACAACAATTTGTCACTGTCCCTGTACTCCCCATTCCTTGATCCTGGAGGACCCATACCGTGACCCTTGTGGACTTTCCAAGCATGGAATGCATACCCGTGAACCACACTTTGTCTACCAATTCTGTAATATCCCAAAAGGGAGAATGCAGTAATACTAAAACACAATATAAGAAATACAGCAAAGTAAACAATAAATCTATATACACAACAGAATGCACAGAAATAGCTGAGCCATTTTATTAAATTGGAGGTGAAAAAGCAAGTACAACAATGCTCAAAATATGAGACACTCAAGCCACAAAAGTAGCGTAGAATGACCCTACAATGATATCCCAAGAGGGACTGCGTAATTGCTACTCTGCTGGAAGATATACTGCGCTGTCCCTGCTGCAAATATAGGGATTGCAATTGCCTGTAAGATAAAAATTCAGATCTAGGTAGAATGGGAGCTCTGATGATGCTGAAATTGTAGATCTGGGCTCTATGATGGATTCCCAAGATAACCCGGGAGGGGTTCATCAGATCTGTAAGTCTAAGAAAACCTTCCCCTTAGGGCTTCACATATATGCTGTTGGAAAATGAAGATCTGAAGCTAGATCTGATGATATGATGGTTGTAATGATGTACAATCAGATCTATGCAAGAAGCGCTGATCCCTTCACTAGATTCTTGGGCTAAAAGCTCAAGATCTAGCTCCTCCAATCTCCTCCACTGAAAATAGCTGCGGAATGAACAACATCTTCAGAAAACTGTGCTGTCAGAGAAAGAGGCTCTTTAGCCTGTTGCTAGATGTGGCAAATCAGCTTCTGAGTGATGGAAACAATAGATCCAATGTGAGGAGGTTATCCCTCACAGGATTTCCAGCTGAAGTACTGGAAACTTCCTTCCTCCAATAGATCTACAAGACTGAACTGCACAATCCTTGAGGGGACATGCTCCTGCATGGAGGTAAAACCCAATGGCCTGAATGCTAGATGTAGATTTGCTGCTCTTGAAAGGCTGAATCTGAAGAACAAGGTGGTAGGATGAATCCTCCACTGGTTTCCTAACTGAATGCTAGAAAAAAACTCCTGAAGATGGCACCAATGCCTGATATGGAATGAAGAACAATCCTCTTTCCACAGCTACTTAAAGAAAGAGGTGGGATTCTCGCTCGAGAACACCCTGCAAAGTCTGCTAAACATCCCAAGTTTGCATAGAAATGTCCTTAGACAAATCTAGATCTAAACAGATTAGGAGATGAATAATCCAAATCATGCCTTCCATTGTGCCTTCACCTTCATTATATGCATGAGCCTTTCATAGCCTGGGCCCACTCTAAATCTGCGCTGTACATGTGGACAAAGTCTCCATGTTTGACTGCGCTGTTGATCCATGTCCTCCATCATGTTCACATGCGGTGATTACCCCCTCCATTATATGGGCATTAAATGCACCACTTACTCCACTATATTATCATAAGTGCTTCATGATCTTCTTTGAATGCACTATGATCTTAGTTGACCTTATCAAAGATCCTCATGATTTTATATGATGCATGATCTTATTTCACTGATTCATCCTCCATAATCTATCTCATAAATGAGACATGATCTCCATTAATGGAGTTGCTCCACTACTCCATGATTCTAGATCTAGATCTAAAATATCCACATACACACATAAATAGTGGTTTCTATTCATCTTTGAGGTTTGTGGGTCCCTCCACCCTTTTATTTACTTAATTTATTAAGAAAATCAAGGACTCTAATATTCCAAATATGATGTGAAATTTTGGGAATATTACAATCCCCCCCGGCAAAATGTTGCTTGTCCTCAAGAAACTCCAAAAGCATATGCAAAGCCATCTATTCCCCTCCAAATGGCATCCACATAAGGAAGGCTTCCTCCATCTGCTGCAATGTGTTATGAATGTTTGGTTGCAAAGTTGTCTTTCAAAGGTATATAGAATGACTTCCAACTGCATGGTTAATTGTCCTCCTTCCACCATGAAGTACCAAGTGACAACCATATGATGTCCAATATCATCATTAATACATGAGATATATAAAAATAAGTGGCTCTTCCCACAAAGGAAAAGATCCATTTCACAATACATCTCTTCATCCCATGCTTTATGCATTTGATTGAGCATTGATATGCTCTCATCCTTAGCCCTGTTGGCCTTGTTGGATCCAAGCATCATTCCAACGTTATACAAAAGAAGAAGGAAAGGAGTTATATGGTTAGACAGAGATGTCAAACCATATTCTCCTAATAGTAACCACCGGAGTAAGGCCCTTTGTTGCCATCCTCCATCTCCTCCATGTAGGATGGACAAGCCAAACTCCCCCAAAAGCAACCAAAGCAACAAGACATCTTGCTGCTTTCTCTCCTCCTCAGTGCATCATGGAGAAAAAACATACTAATGGACATATGGAATGTCACATCAGCCCAATACAAAGAAACATCATCAATGCACATCATGAGAGCATCATGCCAAGCTTTACCCAATACAAAGCACATAGACATAGGAGATGTCATGTGGTGGCCAATATCTCTCAAGGGAAACCAAAATGAACATGCCTTCCTTTGTTGCATTATATCATTGATACACAAGGCATGAATCAGAAAAAGATAAGCTATTGGGTGGTAACCATACTCACCCAGGAGTAGCCAGCGCAACCATGCCTCCTTCTTCATTTCATAAGTGTTCTTCAAGGCATGGATCAAAGAAATAGGAGCCTTTGGATAGTGACAAAAATATCCCAAGGGAAACCAACATAACCAAGCTTGCTGGCCCATGTCATAAATCTGCAAGTGGTCATGCAACCCCTTGCTTATCATCCTCACCCACTCACCCCAATATGGATGATGAGTGATGTGCTGCATAATCACGGTATCCTCCCTTTGTAGAATACCATATTCCCCAAACTGATGAAGGACTTTGCACTTCATGAAATGTTCAAGTGCACCTCAGATGAGATATCTTAATGAGATTCTCTTTTCACCAAAGGCCCTCCAAAACCAATGAAGTTTTGGATCTGCTACAAGTAGAAGTTTCTCTTTGAGCTTTGAGGTGCTCATTGAGAAAGGGTAATCTAGAAAGGAGAAAAGGTTCCTCATCTCAAGATCTCTACCATTTGTCATCCTTACCTCCATTGCTTCATGAGTGAAGCTACCTTCAGAATGCTCCAAGAATGATAGGGCCTCTTCATTTTCACAGATACTAAGTGATAGCGCTGTAGATCTACATGGTAATACATGTGCTATCTCCAAATAAGGTATAATACTGATCTCACAACCAATTATTGTACATAGGATCATATCCATCCCATTTTCTGAAACTCTACACTCCAACTCAAGGGGTTGAATGTAGCTCAACAATGATGAACTGGGATAGTTCTTAATCTCCTCCTTGTTAGATCAAGGGTCCTCTGCGCTGTGATATGTTTCTGCTCCAAATCAACATTTTTTTCTAACCCTTGGTTATGCATTGGCCTTGAAAAAATATGTGATGAAAGTTCATGCATACCTTGGATCAACTGATGTGTGGGAACCTCTTTCTAGAACACAAGAGTTCCTCCAACCGGGACAATAGTGCCTCCAACTGCTGGTAAGAGTGATGTATACTCTTCTCCAAGTGTACCAATGCTGGAATCTTCCTCCTTTCCCTCATGCTTCTCTTGAATCATGCATGGGACTCTATATGTCAAGAGCTCAATACTATCTTGCAAAGATGCAAGTGTCTCTTCTTCGGATGCAAGTACTTTTGCAGTTGGTGGTGAATGTAGTGACTTCTTGTCTAGAGTGACAAGATTGACATCCTCCTCTTTAGGAAATGTCACTTTGTGACACATATCTGGTCTTCTCTCATCAAATTCCTTCCTCAACTTGTGAAAGAAATCTGAATATTTATTCACCTTTGCATGCTCTATGTGACCAAACCACCAATCATTGGCTTCATCTAAAAGATGAGTGCTACAATTTGAACAACCTCTTCTTCAGCTACAGGATGTAGCCTGAAAAATGCATCTAACTCCCTCCTCCAAGCTCTTATAGTGCTTGAGGAAGATCCATAAAATGTAGGCAAATAAAATCTATTATGCCTCTTTATTCTATTGCTGCTATAGGATCCTCTTTCTTCTTTGATTTTGAATAATTGTTGGAGAGTTAGCTTCTCCTTGAATGCTCTAGACTGTGCTTTTTACTCTTCAAGATATAGAATGGGAGTCTCATGAGTCTCAGGTTCATTCCTTTCTTCATTTCTACACCTTTCACCTTATTCAAATAAAGTGGGCATAGTGGATCTATGAGGAGATCTAGGGTTCTCCGATTTTCTTCTTTGCTGATAGGAAGTGCTTGGACCTTGCTCATCACATCTTCTTCTTGGATCTTCTTTCTGTCCTTCCTTCTTCATTGGATTTTCCTCCTTGGAGAGATATTGCATGGATATAAAGAAAGGAGTGGCAGAATTATCATCCTCCATCATGATAGATCTCATCTATCTGCTTCTTCTTTCGATGTAAAAGATGAAATTTCCACAAGCTGAGCCAAAGATCATGCTCTGATACCACTATAATATCCCAAAAGGGAGAATGTAGTAATACTAAAACATAATATAAGAACTGCAACAAAGTAAATAGTAAATCTATATACACAACAGAATGCACAGAAATAGCTGAGCCATTTTATTAATTTGGAGGTGAAAAATCAAGTGCAACATTGCTCAAAATATGAGACACTCAAGCAAAAAAAGCAGCCTAGAATGACCCTGAAATGATATCCCAAGAGGGACTGTTGCTTTGCTGGAAAGTATACTACGCTATCCTTGCTGCAAATATATGGACTGCAACTACCTGTAAGATAAAAATTCAAATCTAGGCAGAATGGGAGCTTCAATGATGCTGAAATTGTAGATCTGGGCTCTATGATGGATTCCCAAGATTACCCAGGAGGGGTTTCTCAGATTTGTAAGTCTAAGACAACCTTCCCCTTAAGGATTCACATATATGCTGCTGGAAAATGCAAATATGAAGCTAGATCTGATGATATGATGGTTGTAATGATGTACAATCAGATCTATGCAAGAAGGGTTGATCCCTTCACTAGATTCTTGGGTTAAAAGCTCAAGATCTAGCTCCTCCAATCTCCTCCAGTGAAAATAGTTGTTGAATGAACAACAACTTCAGAAAACTGCACTGTCAGAGAGGGACGCTCTTTAGCCTGCTGCTAGATGTGGAAAATCAGCTCCTGAGTGATGGAAACAATAGATCCAATGTGAGGAGGTTATCCCTCACAGGATTTCTAGCTGAAATACTAGAAACTTCCTTCCTCCAATAGTTCTATAAGACTGAACTGCGCAATCCTTGAGGGGACATGCTGCTGCATGGAGGTAAAACCCACTGGCCTGAATGCCGGATGTAGATATGCTGCTCCTGAAAGGCTGAATCTGAGGAACAAGGTGGTAGGATGAATCCTCCACTAGTTTCCTAGCTGAATACTAGAAACAACCTCCTGAAGATGGCACCAATTCCTGGTATGGAATGAAGAACAGTCCTCTTTCCACAGCTACTCAAAGAAAGAGGTGGGATTCCCGCTCGGGAACACCCTGCAAACTCTGCTAAACAGCGCAAGTTTGCATAGAAATGTCCTTAGACAAATCTATATCTAAAAATATCGAGAGATGAATAATCCAAATCATGCCTTCCATTGTGCCTTCACCTTCATTATATGCATGAGCCTTCCATAGCCTGGGCCCACTCTAAATCTACGCTGTACATGTGGAAAAAGTCTCCATGTTTGACTGCGCTGTTGATCCATTTCCTCCATCATGTTCACATGGGTTGATTACCCCCTCCATCATATGTGCATTAAATGCACCACTTCCTCCACTATCTTATCGTAAGTGCTTCATGATCTTCTTTGAATGCACAATGATCTTAGTTGACCTTATCAAAGATCCTCATGATTTTATATTCAAGATGCATGATCTTATTTCACTGATTCATCCTCCATAATCTATCTCATAAATGAGACATGATCTCCATTAATGGAGTTGCTCCACTACTCTATGATTCTAGATCTAGATCTAAAATATCCACAATCACACTTAAAATGTGGATTTTATTTATCTTTGAGGTTTGTGGGTCCCTCCACCCTTTTATTTACTTAATTTATTAAGAAAATCAAGGACTCTAATATTCCAAATATGATGTGAAATTTTGGGAATATTACAGTCCCCCCTGGAAAAATGTTGCTTGTCCTCAAGAAACTCCAAAAGCATATGCAAAGCCATCTATTCCCCTCCAAATGGCATCCACATAAGGAAGGCTTCCTCCATTTGCTACAATGTGTTATGAATGTTTGGTTCCAAAGTTGTCTTTCAAAGGTATATAGAATGACTTCCAACTGCATGGTTAGATGTCCTCCTTCCACCATGAAGTACCAAGTGACAACCATATGATGTCCAACATCATCATTAATACATGAGATATATAAAAATAAGTGGCTCTTCCCACAAAGGAAAAGCTCCATTTCACAATACATCTCTTCATCCCATGCTTTATGCATTTGATTGAGCATTGATATGCCCTCATCCTTAGCCCTGTTGGCCTTGTTGGACCCAAGCATCATTCCAACGTTATGAAAAAGAAGAAGGAAAGGAGTCATATGGGTAGACAGAGATGTAAAACCATATTCTCCTAATAGTAACCACTAGATTAAGGCCCCTTGCTGCCATCCTCCATCTCCTCCATGTAGGATGGACAAGCCAAACTCCCCCAAAAGAAACCAAAGCAACAAGAGATCTTGCTGCTTTCTCTCCTCCTCATGTGCATCATGGAGCAAAAACATACCAATGGACATATGGAATGTCACATCAGCCCAATACAAAGAAACATCATCAATGCACATCATGAGAGCATCATGCCAAGCTTTACCCAATACAAAGCACATAGACATAGGAGATGTCATGTGGTGGCCAATCTCTCTCAAGGGAAACCAAAATGAACATGCCTTCCTTTGCTGCATTATATCATTGATACACAAGGCATGAATAAGAAAAAGATGAGCTATTGGGTGGCAACCATACTCACCCAAGAGTAGCCAGTGCAACCATGCCTCCTTCTTCATTTCATAAGTGTTCTTCAAGGCATGGATCAAAGAAATAGGAGCCTTTGAATAGTGACAAAAATATCCCAAGGGAAACCAACATAACCAAGCTTGCTGGCCCATGTCATAAATCTGCAAGTGGTCATGCAACCCCTTGCTTATCATCCTCACCCACTCACCCCAATATGGATGATGAGTGATGTGCTGCATAATCATGGTATCCTCCCTTTGTAGAATACCATCTTCCTCAAACTGATGAAGAACTTTGCACTTCATGAAATGTTGAAGTGCACCTCCAATGAGATCTCTTAATGAGATTCTCTTTTCACCAAAGGCCCTCCAAAACCAATGAAGTTTTGGATCTGCTGTAGGTAGAAGTTTCTCTTTGAGCTTTGAGGTGCTCATTGAGAAAGGGTCATATAGAAAGGAGAAAAGGTTCCTCATCTCAAGATCTCGACCATTTGTCATCTTTACCTTCATTGCTTCATGAGTGAAGCTACCTTCAGAATGCTCCAAGAATGATGGGGCCTTTTCATTTTCACAGCTAATAAGTGACAGCGCTGTAGATCTGCATGGTAATACATGTGTTGTCTCCAAATAAGGTATAATACTGATCTCACAACCAATTATTGTACATAGGATCATATCCATCCCATTTTCTGAAACTCTACACTCCAACTCAAGGGGTTGAATGTATCTCAACAATGATGAACTAGGATAGTTCTTAATCTCCTCCTTGTTAGATCAAGGGTCCTCTGCGTTGTGATATGTTGCTGCTCCAAATCAACATTTTTTTCTAGCCCTTGGTTATGCATTGGCCTTGAAAAAATATGTGATGAAAGTTCATGCATACCTTGGATCAACTGATGTGTGGGAACCTCTTTCCAGAACACAAGAGTTCCTCCAACTAGGACAATAGTGCCTCCAAATACTGGTAAGAGTGATGTCTGCTCTTCTCCAAGTGTACCAGCGCTGGAATCTTTCTCCTTTCCCTCATGCATCTCTTGAATCATGCATGGGACTCTATATGTCAAGAGCTCAATACTATCTTGCAAAGATGTAAGTATCTCTTCTCCGGATGCAAGTACTTCTGCAGCTGGTGGTGAATGTAGTGACTTCTTGTCTACAGTGACAAGATTGACATCCTCCTCTTTAGGAAATGTCACTTTGTGACACATCTCTAGTCTTCTCTCATCAAATTCCTTCCTCAAATTGTGAAAGAAATCTGAATATTTATTCACCTTTGCATGCTCTATGTGACCAAACCACCAATCATTGGCTTCATCTAAAAGGTGAAGTGCTGCAATTTGAACAACCTCTTCTTCAAATACAGGATGTAGCCTAAAAAATGCATCTAACTCCCTCCTCCAAGCTCTAACAGTGCTTGAGGAAGATCCATCAAATGTAGACAAATAGAATCTATTATGCCTCTTTATTCTATTGCTGCTATAAGATCCTCTTTCTTCTTTGATTTTGAAGAATTGTTGGAGAGTTAGCTTCTCCTTGAATGCTCTAGACTGTGCTTTTTACTCTTCAAGATATAGACTGAGAGTCTCATGAGTCTCAGGTTCATTCCTATCTTCATTTCTACACCTTTCACCTTCTTCAAAGAAAGTGGGCATAGTGGATCTATGAGGAGATCTAGGATTCTCCGGTTTTCTTCTTTGCTGATAGGAAGTGCTTGGACCTTGCTCATCACATCTTATTCTTGGATCTTCTTTCTGTCCTTCCTTCTTCATTGCATTGACCTCCTTGGAGAGATCTTGCATGGATCTAAAGAAAGGAGAGACAGAATTATCATCCTCCATGATAGATATCATCTATCTGCTTCTTCTTTCGATGTAAAAGATGAAATGTCCACAAGCTAATCCAAAGATCATGCTTTGATACCACTGTAATATTTCAAAAGGGAGAATGTAGTAATAGTAAAACACAATATAAGAATTGCAACAAAGTAAACCATAAATCTATATATATAGCAGAATGCACATAAATAACTAAGCCATTTTATTAATTTGGAGGTGAAAAATCAAGTGCAATAGTGCTCAAAATATGGGACACTCAAGCCAAAAAAGTAGCCTAGAATGTCCCTGCAATGATATCCCAAGAGGGACTGCGTAACTGCTACTCTGCTGGAAAGTATACTGCACTATCCCTGCTGCAAATATAGGGACTGCAACTGCCTGTAAGATAAAAATTCAAATCTAGGAAAAATGGGAGCTCTGATGATGCTGAAATTGTAGATCCAGGCTCTATGATGGATTCCCAAGATAACCTAGGAAGGGTTTCTCATATCTGTAAGTCTAAGACAACCTTCCCCTTAGGTATTCACATATATGTTGTTGGAAAATGCAGATCTGAATCTAGATATGATGATATGATGGCTGCAATGATGTACAATCAGATCTATGCAAGAAGGACTGATCCCTTCACTAGATTCTTGGGCTAAAAGCTCAAGATCTAATTCCTCCAATCTCCTCCACTAAAAATAGCTGTTGAATGAACAAAAACTTTAGAAAACTACGCTATCAGAGAGGGAGGCTCTTTAGCCTACTGCTAGATGTGGAAAATCAGCTCCTGAGTTATGGAAACAATAGATCCAATGTGAGGAGGTTATCCCTCACAGGATTTCCAGCTGAAATACTGGAAACTTCCTTCCTCCAATAGATCTACAAAACTGAACTGCGCAATCCTTGAGGGGACATGCTCCTGCATGGAGGTAAAACCCAATGGCCCGAATTCCGGATGTAGATCTACTGCTCTTGAAAGGCTGAATCTGAAGAACAAGGTGGTAGGATGAATCCTCCACTGGTTTCCTAACTGAATGCTAGAAACGACCTCCTGAAGATGGCACCAATGCCTGATATGGAATGAAGAACTATCCTCTTTCCAGAGCTACTCAAAGAAAGAGGTGGGATTCCCGCTCGGGAACACCCTACAAACTCTTCTAAACAACCCAAGTTTGCATAGAAATGTCCTTAGACAAATCTAGATCTAAACATATCAAGAGATGAATAATCCAAATCATGCCTTCCATTGTGCCTTCACCTTCATTATATGCATGAGCCTTCCCTAACCTGGGCCCACTCTAAATCTGTGATGTACATGTGGAAAAAGTCTCCATGTTTGACTGCGCTGTTGATCCATGTCCTCCATCATGTTCACATGGGGTGATTACCCCCTCCATCATATGTGCATTAAATGCACCACTTCCTCCACTATCTTATCATAAGTGCTTCATTATCTTCTTTGAATGCACTATGATCTTAGTTGACCTTATCAAAGATCCTCATGATTTTATATTCAAGATGCATGATCTCATTTGACTGATTCATCCTCCATAATCTATCTCATAAACGAGACATGATCTCCATTAATGGAGTTGCTCCACTACTCCATGATTCTAGATCTAGATCCAAAATATCCACATACAAACATAAAAAGTGGTTTTTATTCATCATTGAGGTTTGTGGGTCCCTCCACCCTTTTATTTACTTAATTTATTAAGAAAATCAAGGACTCTAATATTCCAAATATGATGTGAAATTTTGGGAATATTACAAATTCATCTCCCTTTACAACTTTTCTAGAAGATCCCTATAAAAACCTAGTTTTCAAGGTCGGTGCTTTGTCTCAGTGTCTGAGCCGTGCCGATAGCAGATATTTGCACCGAGACTCACGCCAATCGATGCTTTGTCTTAATTTCAGACCCTCGCCGATCCTCTTTTGGAATTTTTTAAAAATTGAAACGAAGTTTACATGACTAGAAGCTTTGCGAGGCGGCGAACTGGAAGTTTGTTTTGAGGATATGGTCAAGGAATTCACCTTTGGACTTCTCGTTCCCAAGAAATAGGAATTACTCCAAAGGATAAGATCTTTTACCATTATTTTAGGGCCCATATCCTCCTCCTCCATTGTTATATAAGGAGACCTCTTTCACCACTATTTCCTTAGCTGCGGTTAGAATTAGAGCTAGCTGGTTAGAAGCAGCAATCATAGAGAGGAGAAGTAATTATAGCTTCGGGAGAATAGAGAAGAGTATGATTGTTTTTGTGTGTTAAGAATATAGTGAGATCTTAGACCTTTGTGTATGAGGGTGTTGCAAACGTGCTTGGATACGGACCTGCCGAAGGAGAGCCTCAACATCAAGGCTTGGTTGTAAACTCCCCTTGTATTTATCATAATAACATGAAACTGATGTTTATCTTCCACTCTTATTTACATTTATAATGAGATTTATAGCATTCCTTGATCAGTTAGATAGGTTGTAATTGTTTTATGTTTGCCGTGATTTTACGCTTTTGGTGGTGTCTTGGCTGTCTGTACAGGTAATCAAACATTGGTAGCAGCGTGCATCAAGCTTGAAGAGAGTGACAGATCAAGAAGCTTTGAAAGAAGAGGACAACATAGCATCAGAACAAGGTAGGTTATCTTCCTTGCTCTGAATTTCATTTACAATCTAGGAAGGTAGATGTTATTATTTTCCTGTAGTTGCTAGATCCACCCTAGGGCTAGAGGGATCGCCTCTGTCCGCAGAGGGGATTTACCTGCACAACAATAGGTTAAGCTACACACCTGAAATGATGGAATTTCCCATGTTGAGATTAGAGGAAAATAAGCTTCTAAGTTGAAGATGATATTCTCCCTCCATAATCTTCTCACAGAACCTCAAATATCGAGTTCTCTCAAAGCATCTTTTTGCCAAGGGTGAAGCATTGATTTCTTGCATGGTGGAGGGCTCAAATCTTATGTGGCGCCCACCCTTGAGGATTTTATTCTCATTCTCCGTAATGTATATCAATGAAAAGATGAAACCTTAGTGGGTAGATGAAATGGGTATGTGTAGTGCAATTGGGAAAAACAGAGTATAGGGATAGGGTAGGCTTAGAGGGTGAGATGAAGGATTTTCAAGCCAAGGAAAATTCTGAAATTTTTGTAGGAGGTAGGCTTGTATGTTGGATCCATGATATGAGTGAAATTAGGTGAAGTGGATGTGATAAAAGTGGTCAAATGTGGGAAACACAGGAATTTTCCAGTTTAACACTAGAATATTGGCAAGAAATTAGGGTTTGGTGGAAATGATTCTTAGGAAGGTTATGGATGGTGAGGAATGATAATATAATGTATGTGGGAGGTGTATGATAGTGTTAGATGAGAGGGTTAGGGTTTAGTGTAGTTATTCACTCCATGATGGGAAAAACATGAGAATTTAGTGGGAGAGGAGGTAAGTAAAATAATCAATGAGATGCCTTGTAAAACGACTTTGAGAGGATGTTAGAATCTCCACTTACTGCTATATAGGCTTTAGAAACCATGTGCCATGATCCTTCAACTTATTTTAGTGATTTGGATACCAAAAAACCAATGTGTAGCAACTCCTCCAGATGCATAACACAATCTACAGATGCGTAACAACCTTTCCAAATGTGTAATAACAACCTCCAGATGTGTAACAACAGCCTCCAGATACGCAACACTTGCCTCCAGATGTGTAATAGAAGCCTCTTGGGAGAACATTTATCAATATTTTTCAAACCCTCGACCACTATGGAGTCAAATGGAGGTATGAGAGGAGCTATACCACACATGAAAAGAGAATAATGAGTTGAATGAGCCTCTTTTTTCCTTTTATAAGCTTTTGAAATGACTTTTTGTCCTCTAGTGAAAACAATAACTATGAAGACAGGTTTGCCTTTTTGAAATCCTTTGATATTGAAACAAATTTTGAAATAAGACAACTTGTCTTAATTTATTCTCCTAAGTATGCTAACTCCCTTTAGAAGACTTATATGATGAAAATGAAGGATTGTTTGCCTTTTTTTTATGACAAATTGGACTTTTCAATGGAAAAATAATGACACCTAGACAACAAACCTAGATGAGATGGAGTGAATGAACTAATACTTCTATATGAAAACGAATGGGATGAAATTTGAGGTGATGATGACCATGGATGGGATGAGGGGAGCAACATTTCTGACCTAGAGTCCTTCAGTGACCAAAATTTGTTTTGAAAACTTTCTTGAAAAGACCAAAACTTTTGACCTATGACTACTAGAAAATTAACTGAAAGAGTATGTTTGATCACTGACATATTGACTAGGTTATGTGAAGGGAAGCATCCCATTCATCTATGTCCTTATATGGATGAAGCTTTTAAAGTATTGGATACCCTTTCGAATTCCGAGTCCTGTCTTCCCGTCGGTTACCGGATCCTGTCTTCCTGTCAGTTACTGGATGTTTTATTCGAGTCCTCCAATAGTTGATCAAGCGAACGGTTGAGATTCATCCTCGGTCGATCCCGCTCCCCTAGAAAGTCAGCCTCCTTTGTCCATTTCCGACCAATCATCGGTTGAGAAAAAGGTCGACCTAATTCCGTTTATAGTTCATCAGGTCTTTTTCGTCGAGAGTGGATCTCATACCAGTCAGGTTCTTTTTATTTCCTCTAGTTCCCCGGGATCGGAGGGCGATCCTCCCATTTCCATGGTCTAGGAGGGTGATCCTCCGATTCCTGTCACCACAGTTCTCGAAAGTGATCCTCCTTCTCTCATTCGTGGATTCTAGGAGGATGGTCTTTCCACTCTCATAACGCAAGGGGATAATCCTCCTATTCCTATGGTCCCCCCTCCATGTAGTTTGGTCGATTCCTTTGATTGGAGTCGATTCACGGGATACCGTCTTCCTTCTTACGTGCCCTTTGAGATCACTGTGCAGGCCTGCAATATGGTTGTAAGAGGCATGATTATAGATGAAGGTGCCTTGGTTAGTATTCTGTCCTCAACTACCTGGCAAGCTTTGGGTTCTCCACAGCTTGTTCCTGTTACTCGGAATCTGTTGGCTTTTAACAGAGGAACAAGTCAACCATTAGGGATCCTTCTGAATTTGCCTATTACTTTGGGAGTGAAAACTGTCTATATAGACTTAATGGTGGTCCAAGGCCCCTTGGATTTTAATTTACTCCTAGGACGTGACTATGCTTATGCCATGGGCACACTTGTCTCTTCCCTCTTTTGTGTGATTTGTTTTCCACATGAAGGTCAAATCATGACCATTGATTAGCTTTCATTCTTTGGTCCTGATGTGACATCTGGTCTACCGTCATCACTTCTTGGTCCTTACCTACTGGTGATATCTTCCTCGCCACAGGTTAATTATGTGGCTACCTGTCCCATGCCCGCACTTAATGATAATGCCATTGTGCATCGTGTGCTGGGGGCATTGGGTCCTGACTTCCAATATGTTTTCCTCCCATCGGATGTGAACCTTTTGGAATGCATGAATTCTTGTATGACATGAAAAAGATCGTTTGAACATAGTTCGTTTCTTGTGTCAAGCTCCTTAAAAAATTAAACAAGCTCTTTGGAGTAGAGTTCGTTTTCTTGTGTCAAGATCCTTAAAAAATGAAACAAGCTCTTCTGAGGATAGTTCGTTTGCTATGTCAACCTCGTTAAAAAATGAATTAGGTCATGAGGATAGTTCTTTTACTATGTCAACCTCGTTAAAAAATTAAATATATTCCCATTCAATTCGAGCTTTTCATTAGATCTCATAAAATCCCAGTCGAGTCTTTCTCTTGATCTTGTAATTGAACCTTCACTCCATCCGTCTGTTAGTGACTGAAAAATTCTCTTAGGTGAATGAACTGAAGCTTGGGGGGCATGTACCTTGAATTGAGTCACCATGCTGGGGGCATGCAAACCTTTTCAAGCATAGTTTCCCAAAACTTTTCAAGCTTGTGTAAAAATGAAACAAATTCCAAGCATAGTTTTCCATGTTTTCAAGCTTGTGTAAAAATGAAACCATTCTTATTTTACCTTTCTTGATTGCCATTTTAATAGCCTGTTTTTTTCAGACGAGCTTTGGTTTTCTCATTCCATCATTACCATCTACTTGCCTGATCATATGCCCTCACTTTATTGTTTTACCCATTCTTGAGGAACCGCTACAATGAGTGGTGTCATTAGCCAACCTCTTGACCTTTACTTGTTCTGAGCATTTCCACCATCACTGGAACCAATTGCTACCTTTAATGCCACTCGTTCCTCCAGGAGGAGTCAACTTTAAGCTATTTTTTGACTCTCGAAAATTGAAAATATTGTCGAGACTCTTGTCGTTTTGAAATCGTTAAAGGCTGCGAAACATCATCTACCTAGTATACATTTACCCTTTTTTTGGGCTGGGATAGATTATTTACAAAAAAGGAATACCTTAGTCGAACATGGCTAAGAGGTTCTCTTAGGTATTGTTTTATACCTTTTCGGATCTGTGAGACTACCTACGAAAAGGGACCTGCTGGAGTTTTCTTTTCTGCTTCTTTTCAAACTCTCTAAACATGAAAGGATGTCGAGTTATTCCTTTGTCAGACTCATTAAAACTTAATGACATCGGGAATTGTCACCATGACGTTACCGAGTTCCTCCTTCCTAGGGCTCGTAAAATGTACTAGGATGGATTTTTCCGAAGGAAAAACTTATATGATAAGCATGTGCTATCCTCCTCAAGCTTGTGTAAAAATAAAGAGGCACTCGCCATAAATGGTTGGGGAAATTGGAAGTTATTCGTTAGTTGTGTTTCCAGTATGTCACTCTTGAAAATGACACTTATCTGCATTTCATGTTGGGTTGGGATATCTTCACTCTGTCACTTTGTCTCCATGGGTTTGGGAAATATGTTTCCCTCTCATTTGATTACCAATCTTGTCAACATGACCTATGATCCTATTTGAGTCAAATGCTGCCAAATTCCATAGTCGTGTCACCGATATGTTCAAGAGAAAATCCTTCTGTAGTTTGTACATTCCTTAATCCTCTATTTCAGCCTTGATTAACACTCATATTACATTCTATATTTCGTGTCGATGATATGGGATTAATTATGACCCTCCTTCGATGGATCGCTTCCTGTCGAATTCAACTCATTATCTGGGAAGTCGATCTAGAGACTCCTATCTGGTACCTTAGAGCTTGCATGCCCTAATGACAAGTTCTTTGCATTCGACAACAGGTTCACATCATTGGCCTTCAATTGGGTGATTTTATGGGTGTTTGACTTCAATTCCTTGTTCCCATTTCGTGGATTGTAGTAGTAGTACCTTGAGAACCATTTTCATTATTGGTGGTCTCTCTCGTGCCTGTTAACAACTTTCATAATTGGTTGGTAATCAGGTGACTTTCTTGCATGTTCGACTTAAGCTCATTTACTCGCATGCTTGAAATTGTACTTTATTGGGTCGTGACAGAGTGCAAGACCATGGATTTTATTCTATAGAGTCCAGGTTGCGGGCGATATGATTTGTCAAGGATTAGATACATGTTTCTTTTAGATGGATGGTTGCGACCATACCATGAGTCTATATGTGATCCTTCTTAGATGGAGGGCTGCGACCATACCATGATCTCTTTTACGGATGGCTGCATCCTTACCTTGATCCATGTATTTTCATAAGAGATTCTAGTTATGTATATGCACCTATGCTTGATTTGCAGGTCTCCCGATGACATCGTCTGGTTCCTTGCACGTACTTGTAAAGCATTTCACCCCTCACTCGTGTTCGTACTTCATGCTTTAGGGGGTATTTCTTACACAAAAAATTTTCACTGTCTCTGTATTCCCCGTTCCTTAATCCTGGAGGACCCATACCGTGACCATTGTGTACTTTCCAAGCATGGAATACATACCCTTGAACCACACTTTGTCTACCAATTCATCTCCCTTTAAAACTTTTCTAGAACCCTATAAAAACCTAGTTTTCAAGGTCGACACTTTGTCTCAGTTCTGACCCGCACTGATAGCAGAGATTTGCATTGAGACTCGCGCCGATCGGCGCTCTGTCTTAATGTTGGACTCGCGTCAATCCTATTTTGGAAAGTTTTCAAAATAGAAATGAAGTTTCCATGACTAGAAGCTTTGTGAGGCGGCGAGCTGGAAGTTTGTTTTGAAGATATGGCCGAGGAATTCCCCTTTGGGCTTCTTGTTCCCAAGAAATATGAACTACTCTAAAGGATAAGCTCTTTTAACATTATTTGAGGGCCCATATCCTCCTCCTCCATTATTATATAAGGAGACCTCTTTCACCTCTATTGCCTTAGATGCAGTTAGAATTAGAGCTAGCTGGTTATAAGCAGCAACCATAGAGAGGAGAATCAAGTATAGCTTCGGGTGAATAGAGCAGAGTGTGATTGTTTTTGTGTGTTAAGAACATAGTGAGATATTAGACCTTTGTGTATGAGGGTGTTGAAAACGTGCTTGGATACAGACCTTCCGAAGGAGAGCCTCAACATCTAGGTTTGGTTGTAAACTTCCCTTGTATTTATCATAATAAAATGCAACTGATGTTTATCTTCCACTCTTGTTTACATTTATAGTGATATTTCTAGCATTCCATGATCTATTAGATAGGTTGTAATTGTTTTATGTTTTTCGTGATTTTACGCTTGTCGTGGTGCCTTGGATGTCTATATAGGTAATTAGACGTTGGTAGCAGCGTGCATCAAGCTTGAGGAGAGCGGCAGATCAAGAAGCTTTGACAAAAGACGACAACACAACATCAAAACAAGGTAGGTTATCTTCCTTGCTCTGAATTTCATTTACAATCTAGGAAGGTAGATGTTAATATGTTCCTGTAGTTGCTAGACCCACCCTAGGTCTAGAGGGATTACCTCTGTCCGCAGAGGGGATTTACCTGCACAAAAATAGGTTAATATACACACCTAAAATGATGGCCTTTCCCATGTTGATACTAGAGGAAAATAAGCTTCTAAGTCGAAGATGATATCCTCCCTCCATAATCTTCTCACAGAACCTCAAATATCGAGTTCTCTCAAAGCATCTTTTTGCCAAGGGTGAAGCATTGATTCCTTGCATGGTGGAGGGCTCAAACATTATGTGGCGCCAACCCTTGAGGATTTTCTTCTCACTCTCCATAATTTCTATCAATGAAAAGATGAAACCTTAGTGGGTAGATGAAATGGGTATGTGTAGTGCAATTTGGAAAAAAAGTGTATAGGGATGGGGTAGGCTTAGATGGTGAGATAAAGGGTTTTGAAGCCAAGGAAAATTATGAAAAAATTTCAAGAGGTAGGCTTGTATGTTGGCTCCATGATATGAGTGAAATTGTGTGAAGTGGATGTGATAAAAGTGGTCAAATGCGGGAAACATGGGAATTTCCCAATTTAACACTAGAAAATTGGCAAGAAATTAGGGTTTGGTGGAAATGATTCTTAGGAAGGTTATGAACGGTGAGGAATGATAGTATAATGTATGTGAGAGGTGTATGATAGTGTTAGATGAGAGGGTTAGGGTTTATTGTAGTTAACTCACTCCATGATGGGAAAAACATGAGAATGTAGTGGGAGAGGAGGTAAGTAAAATAATCAATGAGATGCCTTGTAAAATGACTTTGAGAGGATGTTAGAATCTCCACTTACTGCTGTATAGGATTTAGAAACCATGTGCCATGATCCTTCAGCTTATTTTAGTGATTTGGATACCAAAAACCCAATGTGTAGCAGCTCTTCCAGATGCGTAACACAATCTACATATGTGTAACAACCTTGCCAAATGCGTAATAACAACCTCCAAATGTGTAACAACAACCTCCAGATGCGCAACACTTGCCTCCTGATGCGTAATAGAAGCCTCTTGGTAGAAAATTTATCAATATTTTGCAAACCATCGACCACTATGGAGTCAAATGGAGGTACAAGAGGATCTCTACCACACATGAAAAGAGAATAATGAGTTGAATGAGCCTCTTTTTTCCTTTTATAAGCTTTTGAAATGAATTTTTGTCCTCTAGTGAAAACAATAGCTATGAAGACAATTTTGCCTTTTTGAAATCCTTTGATATTGAAAAAAATTTTGAAATAAGACAACTTGTCTTACTTTATTCTCCTAAGTATGCTAACTCCCTTTAGAAGACTTATATGCTGAAAATGAAGGATTGCTTGCTTTTTTTTATGACAAATTGGACTTTTCAAAGGAAAAACAATGACACTTAGACAACAGACCTAGATGAGATGGAGTGAATGACCTAAGAATTCTAAATGAAAATGAATGAGATGACCTTTGAGGTGATGATTACCATGGATGGGATGAGGGGAGCAACATTTCTGATCTAGAGTCCTTCAGTGACCAAAATTTATTTTGAAAACTTGCTTGAAAAGAAAAAAAATTTTGACCTATGACTACTATAAAATCAATTGAACGAGTATGTTTGATACTGACATATCGACACTAAATTTGGCTCCAGCTGGGGATGGAAACTCCTTCAGGAGGTATCAATAACACCGTATATCAGGTAGCCTTACCGTTGGGAAATGGAGTCAAAACTGGAAATTGACAAAACTTTGACAAACTTGAAATGATGAAAGAAATCTGGAAATGACTTTGACTAAAAAAAACTGACTTGACTCTGACTTGAAAACTGATTGAAACATTTTCAACTTTTTTGAAAGAAAAATGTGAACTAAATGTAGAAGTCTCATGGCCTTCTTATCGGGCTTCAAACTTCTGCAACAACTTCCTTATTCTTGGACAACACATTAAAATGATTTGTACAATGAAAGTGAACCTCCTCTTCAATGATCAAGTAAGGTAATGTTCGAGGAACCTACCATTGATTTTTCCTCCCATAACTTCTTTCCCTTCAAGATCCTCTAATAAAAATGCCTTATTACCTCTAAATGCAGTGAACTTGTAAGGACCTTTCCATAGATTATCAAACTTGTTGTGCTTACCTTTTTCTTCATTCCGGGCATCCCAACAAAGAAAAACATCTCCAAGCTTAAAATCATAAGCTTTGGTCTTCTTATCATAAATATTTTTGATTTTCTCTTGAAGCTTTGAAAGTCTATCTGAAGACTTCATCTCTTGACTACTGTAGTTGAATCATTTGGCTTATTCCTCGTTGGGTATCATTTGGTTCACTGTTTATCTATTGCAGAATCTTCATCATTGGTACAACTAAAGAAGTACGGAAAACTATGTCAACAACATACACAAGCTGGAAAGGTGACATGTTGATTGATCTCTTCGTCCTAACTATGTTTTCCCATAGAGCACTGGTGATATTTTTGTGCCAATTTCTCTTGTTCTCTTGCAACATCTTCTTGATTATGTTAACCAAAGATTTATTTAACGATTCAGCCAACTCGTTTCCTTGAGGATAGTATGTTATAGAATGACCAAGCCTAATGTGATACTTATCACAAAAGTCAATCATTTTCTTGGACTTAAAGGTGGCTGCATTTTTAGTAATGATTTTTTATGGACAACCAAAATGAGACAAAATATTGTTCTCTAAAAATTAAATAATGGCAGTGTTAGTGGCTTGCCTCGTGGGAATGGCTTCAATCCATTTAGTGAGGTAATAAGTGGCAGTGAGTATCCACTTATAATGGGCTAATGATGGAGGATGGATCTTTCCAATGAAGTCAAGTCCCCATTGTTGGAATGGCACTTGCAATTCAATTAGTTTTAATGGCAAAGGAAAGAGTTTTCTCTTTCCCTGATATATGTGACATTCATGACAGCTCATGACCATTTTATAGACATAAAAAAATAGACTTGGCCAATAAAAAATTTCCCTCAAGCTATTGTTTGTTGTAGTATTTCAATAAAGATGACCGCCAAAGTCACCTTTATGAAAGTCACTCATCACTTTTTCAACTTCTCATTCAACCAAACAATTAAACAACACTCCACCCAGATCTTTCCAATACATGACACTGTTAAGGATGCAATACGTAAGAGCTCTCAACTTCAAAGATATATATTTATTACTAGGCAAGCCGGAAGGAGGATTCAAGTGTTGCAAAACATGAACTATATCAGCATACCAAGGCGATGAAGAAAAAATTTCAGATACCTCAGGAAATGTTTCATCCTCTTTCTCCTCAGATAATGCAACAATAAAATTAATATCCAAAGCATGTAGATTTGAATTAGCCATAAGCTTGTTCAGACCTGGTCCCTTGATCAAGTTTGTAGGCTTGATCTCCAAGTCATACTCCAACATAGCAGCAATCCATTCGCCTCGTCGCCCTTCAAGATCATTCTTCGTAAGCACTTCTTTGACAACAACGCTTGGGACATACACAATGACATGAGAGTGGAGAATATGGACTCGAAAGTCCTTCAATGCTTTGACTAAATCCAAGGCCTCCAAGGCCTATTTCTCAATGATGTTATACTTCAAGGCCACATATTTTATGTTTCTACTGAAGAAGGTGATGGGCTGCACCGTGTTCTGATTTTTCTTTTGCATAAGGAAAACAACTAGAGTGTGCTCCGAAGAAAATGAAAAAATGATGAAATAAAGTGTGTAATTTGCACTAATAATAATATGAGCATGAGATAAAGCATATTTAACTTGATTGAATGAATTATTCGTCGTTTTAGACCATTTACTTCATTATCTTTCTTCATTATGTTAGTAATTTTCCTCAAGTGTTCAACAAGATTTGGGACAAAGCTTCTTAAAAAATTGATTTTCTGTTGATAGGTTAAACTCCACACCTGCAATGATGGCCTTTCCCATGTTGATATTAGATGCAAATAATCTTGTAATTTGAATATCAAATCCTCCCTCCATCATCTTCTCACAGAACCTCAAACATCCAATCCTCTCAAAGCATCTTTTGGCCAAGGGTGAAGCATTGATTTCTTGCATGGTGGAGGGTTCAAGTCTTATGTGGCACCTGTTAGTGTCAGTCTTTACAGCCTATCACCAGTGATCAAATGGGCTCTTATCATGTCCTGTTAGGGTCCCATAGTCAATTTTTTTTTTCATTTCATTAGGTCTTAAAGCAAAAATTTAGTCACTAGATATTAGGTCTAGGACTATTTTCCACTCCTTCCAAAATTTTCACATGCTGGTCCATGTCATCACTCACCTGAGTGTATCATCATTCAGAGATTATCATCATAATTTTAGTCATCAACATCATGATTTCATTCAGTTTAGTATTTCCTTTAGGTCATTAGGGCTTCAAGGTCACCAAAACTATCATTTCATGCATAAAATCCGGCAAAATGGAGAAGTGGTAATAGGAAAGTTTATTCAATAAAGTTTCATTTCAAATTGTAATCTTATGTTTCTATATGTAATAAGTAATCCGTGTTCCTAAAAATTGCATTTGAATATTTCAAAGAGATTCAATGTTCCAGAGAAGCTGCAAAAGTCCAAGGTTACAAAGTTCACAAATGAAACTCATGCTTGGTAAAGACATGTGGGGCCCATCCTCACTCAAAATGGAGTCATTTCATGTTTATAAAAGGGCCAAAAATACACAAGGATATTTAATTTGCACTCTTATGTCATCTCATCATCGGGATCTTCTCTCAAAGTGGCATGAAATTTGGGTTTTTTACCTCACACTAGCAAAAAGGTGACCTTGCTGCGCATACAGAGCCTTTGCTGTGCATATGGAGGAGCACACTAGGCATAGAAAGCCTGCGCTGGGCACAAGAGGCCTTCACTACGCACAGAGAAAAGTGGTGAAAAATTAATTTTTTGGCCATCAAAATTTCTTTTTGAGGTTTCTCTTCAGTTATTTCAGCCTCCAAACCATTTCAAAGGTAAGTTAAAGCCTTTTATACCCCCCTAGCACTATTATATCAATATGATTTAATGAAATAATTATTCTTCTAGGGTTTCCTAAGAATTAATGGTTTTGCTTCCCAAATGATCAATTGTTGCACCAAAACCTATCTTTCTTGCTCCTACACCTCTGTTTGCAGTTGACATATCACTTCCATATGCTACTCATTGATTTCCCATCATTTTTATTATTTTCCCTATAAACCCTTGCCCATTCTGCCAATTTCGGCGGTTTTCCTAGCTAGGAATGTGTTTGAATTTCCTAGCCCATTTCCCTCACTTATTTCTCTCCATTTCACTGCCTAAATCTCCCTATGACCCTTGCCCATCTCCCGAAATTTTCCTACTCCCATCCCCCTTCCCTAACTCCCTAATTTTATCCCCTTACTCATTTTCCCTGTTTTTCCCTCCTATCGTCTAGGGTTTCATCATGGAAGTTGATTCGTCACCATAAGAGAAAAGAAAGTACAACAAGGGGGGAAAGATACTGAGGTTTGAGCCCTCCATTTGCAATGAAATCAATTCCTCACCATTCATCATAAAATGCTTTGAAGATGTCAATTGTTTAGGGTTTTTTCAAAGAGTGGAGAAGGTAGGTTTTCATGAGAAACTCACAGATTTGTTTGCCACCACTTTGAAAGGAGAAAAGGCCACCATTGCAGGGATTGATTTCATATTTTCAGTAGATGTTATATCTCATGCTACAAGAATACCAAATCATGGTGAGTATTGGCTCAAATTCATGAACCTAGACCTTTAGGAGTACAAACCCTACTTGAAATCACATTATAAAGGAGTTCATTTACATGTTTTCCCATTCAGATATTTTCCGGAGAGATATGCAGCATTGATGAAGGTTGTCATGAAATTTTTCACATGTGAGGGAAGGTTTTCAAGATTGTATCAATACCACATTAGACTACTCATGCACTTCACAGTTGTGAAGTCTCTCAATTTGTGCAATTTCTTGTATAGGAATGTGATCAAGATGTCTGAAAAGGCACACGTAAAAAACAAAGATCTTTAACCTAGTCTTTTCCATCATAGTTTGGTGAAGTTCATGATTCTCCATCAGCTGGCAGAAAATAACATGACATGGGATTCCTTCATTGAGGAACCCTTGCAAATGTACATAGCTACTACACCAAGTTAGTAGCAGACCATGTCACATACCATGCAAGAGGTGGGTTCATTAAGCAAGGAAGAAGCATTGACAAAGAGACCTAGGCCCGAGGGTCACTAATACCTATCAGAGAGGCACAAGGCTTTTGTTTTCTCCTCAAATTGAGGAAGGGGCCAAGCCTACACCAACAAAGCAGGGAACATCAACACAACATGAGACATCCATGCATGATGAGGAAGAGCATGATTTTGACCAAGTAGACTTGGAGGCTAGTGATGAGCTTGAAAAGCTAGAGAGGGTTATAAAAAACAAGGATGCACAAAGCAAAGAGCTCCAAGACAACTTGGCAAGGGAAAACTTCATCATTTCATTTCTAGAGCAAGAAAACCAGCAGTTGAAGGCAAAACAATTGTCCTTGGAGAAAATAAAGTTTGAGGCAAGAAAACATGATGAGAAATGCAAAGCAGTGGCTGAAATAGAAGAGCATGATGAAAATGATGAGCATGAAAAACAAGTAAGAAGGAAGAGGCCAAGAACCATGGGTCTCAAAAGAGCATTGTAGAAGGAAAAAGAAAAAAATCCTATAGATGAAGAGCTCAGTTTTGAAGATAAGATTGCTAATGAAATTAATAAAAATAGGGAGTTTTGGCTTGAGAAAGTCAACATCCACTTGGAGAAGCTCCTTGACAAGGCCAACAGGTACAACAAGATTCATAAGCACATGGCTGACCATTACTATGCCCTAAATCAAATTTGTAATATCAAGGTCAAACAGTTACAAGCCAAGCTAAAGGAAACCCTAATCATCCATGAGGAGAAGGGTGAGTTGGATTTACTTGTTGATGCATCCATGATAGCATAATAGACCTCATTTGGCACTTCAATACCAATTTTGAGAAGATTTGGAGCATTTTTTGTATTTTGGTAAAATTTGGTGCAATTTTGAAAAACTAAGAAATTTGACTAGGTCCAGAAGTGCAGCGAGCTCACGCTGCACTTCTTCCTCAAGCCTCTAAATGGCATAAAATTTAAATTTCTGGAAAGCTTATGGCCTCCTCTGAAAACCCATTTGATCAGATTTTTGATTCATGGCTTAGATTTTGAGAAAAGTGAAGAAAAGTGGTCAAAAATAACCATTTAGCCTCCCTTTTTGACTTTCGCTGTGGACCTAGAGACACCTTGGGAAAATGGCTATAAATCAGTAAAAAACAGGTCATTTTTTATGCACAGATACTCAAAAATAATATACACTCTCCCAGATTTCCAGAACAGGTCTCAAATTTCAATTTGTGTATAGAAATTATACAAACAATATGTATACCAATGGATTCAAGCCGATCATGTAATATACTAAAACAAGATACTTAATCATTCTACAATATTTGCGGAAAATAAACATGATCACACAATCACACCAAGTAAGAGAAAGAAGAAAATCAATCGCACAACACATATTTTTCCTCGAGAAAGAAACTGCTCAAAACCCCTCTATCATATATTGTACATAACTGTCAAAGAATCATGAAACAATACAATGCTTTCTCACACCGAGAAAATCCTGCACTACCCTGACTGTCTCACTCTAATCCTGCTAAAAAATGTCTAGCAATTCTTAGGAAAAATTGACCAACAATTAGCCAATTCTCAGCCCCTCCTTAGCCTAGCCTTGCTCACGAAATCCCTAGGCAATTAATCCCTATTAAATAGGATAATTAGCCTTCCTTGACTGCACAATACATCATGGGTATCCTATGGTGTATATAATTGCGCCCAGGCAATTTGCTAATAATACAACTGATAGATAACTTCCCTTTAACCTCTATCTCAACTGGTTCTTCATCAGAACTGACATGCATGCAAATATTAATAGTAAATCATCAGTCACTTGACATATCACTGCATGTGAATTAAATCTGATTTAATTCACTTGACCTCTCAGTAGTGCAACAATCAGTTACAACTAATTAAAATGATTTTAACTCAATTAATTGAGTTAACTAATTTTTCATGCATTAAACTAATACACTAATTTCAAATTGGACTCTAAAACAAATATAATCACTCTAGATGCCTCAAAAACCACCCTGAACTCAAATTTCATGAGCTAACTGAGTCTATCACACTCAGTTAACTATTACAACTGATTATGAGATAAAATTACAATTTATTGTCCAATTTATTTAAGGGATAAATAAATTTGAAACACATCTCTTCTAATTTAATTAAGAAATAATTAAATCAAAAGCCTCCATGGTAGCCATTTCTAGGTGTCATTTTCTGGATGTTGTTTTTGGATGCCAATTTCACTATTTCTTGTTGCAAATTTCAACACTCCCTCTCAAAAAGAAGGGAATCAATTTGTCCCAATCCGGTACCTTTGGAATGTTCTTGCATGCAACACTTCTCTAGTGTTGTTCGCACATGCAACTCTCTTGAAACTGAATAGCCTCCAAACAATTAAATCAATATAATGCCTCTGTCATTGGAGTCTTCTGACTGCTGGATCCTACTACACATGTCTACTGGACTCTCTGCGATGCTGACATATGCTTCCATGCACTTTGCATTGTTTCCAACTCTGATATGCGCTCTAGTATCCGACACCTGTCACTTTGATTTATGTCCTCCTGACATCTGACTGCATCAATCTAACTGATCCTTCCTGCTAGTGTTGTACCGTGGGCTCCTCGTAGCCAGGTTCGATCCACGACCTTTTTGAGACTACTTCTGAGGCTGCATGTTGAGAGATAATTTCTCCCTCTCAACCACCAAGTCACTGAGCACTTCTTTGCTCCTCAAAGCCTTGCATGCATCCTCAACCTTGAGAGCATACAGGTTCTTGACACCGGAACCGATATTCTTTACCTGTCGCATGGCTATGTGTTTAAGGAACACCTTTCCTTTTATAAAAATCACCTCATAACCATGGTCTTCCAATATCGCTACAAAGACAAGATTATTCCTTAGGCCTGGAACATACAAAACATCTGCTAGTCTGATATGAGAGCCATTCTCCCTCTAAAAGGTAACTGTACCTATGTCGGTAGTTCTATACCTCCTATCATCTCCAAACTCTATGTTCTGTTGGAGGTCTTTCTCCTCAAAGTCACATAAGAGATATCTATTCCCCATCATATGGAACGTGGCACCGCTGTCTAGATACCACATGCATCCCATTAAAGTGCAGCCCACGCATGTAATGAGAGTAAAATCAAGCTCGAACTGTGAAGCCAATGCTTCACCCAATGCAAATGGAGGCTCCTTCTTGCTTGCCTTCTTCTGTGGACAATTCAAAGCATAGTGCCCATGCTCATGATAGTGAAAACATATGATCTTGGAAAATTCTCTCTTGCCCTATTTGCCTTGGGACTTCTTTCCCTTGGCTTTCTTTCCTTTTCTGACTCACGCACATTGTAATTGTCCCGACATCGTAAAATTTTCTAAAAAAAGAGTTGATTTTAAATCGATGATATCTCCCTCATCCCATCTCTGATTCGACCGATTATTTTTTTCAATTTGGGTATGTTTCCGCAAGGAATCCAAATAGGCCATTTTGTTTTGAAAAATTTGCATCCAATTTTTCAAATACTTTCTGCAAACTCGCTCCCATACAATTCCTGCTCTGATACCATGTAGAAATTATACAAACAATATGTATACCAATGGACTCAATCTGATCATGTAATATACTGAAACAATATATTGAATCCTTCTACAATATTTGCGGAAAAAAAAGATGATCACACAATCACACCAAGTAAGAGAAAGAAGCAAATCAATCACACAACACAGATATTTTTCCTAGGGAAAGAAACTGCTCAAAGCCCTTCTATCATATATTGTACATAGTCAAAGAATCATGAAAAAATACAATTCTTTCTCACACCGAGAAAATCTTGCACTATCCTGATTGTCTCACTCTGATCCTTCTCAAAACTGTCTAGCAATTCTTAGGTAAAATTGACCAACACTTAGCCAATTCTCAGCCCCTCCTTAGCTCAGCCTTGCTCATGCAATCCCTAGGAAATTAATCCGTATTAAATAGGGTCATTAGCCTTCCTTGATTGCACAATACATCATGGGTATCCTATGGTGTATATAATTGTGCCCGGGCAATTTTCTAATAATACAACTGATAGATAACTTCCCTTTAACCTCTGTCTCAACTGGGTCTTCATCAGAATTGACATGCATGCAACTATTAATAGTAAATCATTATTCACTTGACATATCACTGCATGTGAATTAAGTCTGATTTAATTCACTTGACCTCTCGCTAGTGCAACAATCAATTTCAACTAGTTAAACTGATTTTAACTCAATTAATTGAGTTAACTAATTTCTCATGCATTAAACTAATACACTAACTGCAACTTGGACTCTAAAAAAAATAGAATGACTCTAGATGCCTCAACAACCACCCTCAACTCGAATTTCATGAGCTAACTGAGTCTATCACACTCAACTAACTATTACAAGTGATTATGAGATAAGGTTACAATTGATTGTCCAATTTCTTCAAGGGACAAATAAATTTGACACACATTTCTTCTAATTTAATTAAGACATAATTAAATCAAAAGTCTCCATGGTAGCCATTTATGCGTGCCATTTTCTGGATTCCAATTTCACTGTTTCTTGTTTCAAATTTCAGCAATTTGGACTTTAGAAAGGCACCTAAAAATTGCCTCAAACAGCTCGTTGTGCTTCTGCAATTTTTTGATAAATTTTCATAAATTTCAGTGTAATTTTTGGCAATTTTAAGTTTCACTTTTGTAAAAGTCAAAGGGTAATAGTATATGAATGTAAATGGTTAAAATTAAATGTAAATGGATAAGATAGGGTTACTTAGGTGTCTTATCCTCCATTTAATGCTTTGAGGAAATGTCTCATGATGGTTAGGAAAAGGAGGAATTGGTTGAGTAACCATGGTGTAGCAGACTTTGGATAGGTGAGTGTTTGGATTTTCTTGATGGAAATTCGACCTCCAAGGGAGGATTTTGACCTCAGTGGCTATATGAGGTAATTTGTAATCAGTTTCAAAGGTTGGATGTTGTGGAATTGAGCCTTGGACATTAGTGTATTTGTGAATTTGGCAGGAACTGATAGACAAAATTTGCAGCTATTATGGTGGGGTTCATGTGGTATGTGCTTTAATAGTGTTTCTTCTTTTGTGATCATATGTTTGAATGTATTGTACCTTCCATTTCCATTTCCATGCTATATGTGTTTGATTTCTAAGATGATAAACATAATTCAATGATTTTGATGCTCTGTTTTGGAGAAGCTTTCACATTTTTGCTCATTTCTTCTGATATAAATGAATTCATGATCAGATTCATGCTCATTTTGAAAACCTATCGATCTAACCTATAGACAAAGATACCTCTAAAGTGATAAAGTGTGTGCCTACCTTGCCCCATTACATCTCTACAAATCTGATTTTCAGAGCCCTGACCTAGTTTTCCTAGACTTAACCACCATCGAGTAAAAAAAAACATCAAAATCAAATCAAACCCTAATCTACATATCTAGCCTAATATATTTCATGATCTAGTCAATTAGTTGTGATTTCATTGAGAGAGCCCTCTCAGCCTAGTAGGGCCAGCTACTAAGTCAAAGTGGCTTGTGGTTACCTTTGCTGGTCTCCTTATCATCCTTCGAAGAATTGGTGGAGTTCTAACATCTTGGCATTGTTGGCGGGGAACCGAGTGACAGATCTTCCCTAGGTGTACTATAAATTTTCATCGAATTCTAGGCATGTGGGTGATATGCTCTAGTGTTCATGAAGGCTTATTAAAAAATTGCAGAGAATTGAGTTGCGGAAACAAAGAACATTCTGGCTTCGAGAAGATACACAAGATCGAATCCCAATCCTCATCCAGCTTCTCCAGTTTAAGATCCAGGGAAAATCATCCGAAAGCAGATATCCCAACACTCAGAGATTCAGTTAGGTCCATCTTCATTGGTAAGGTCTTCATACATTCCTGCAAAAGTATTATCCCTTAAAGATATTCCATTCGATTTGAATAAATTATGTCTGTTTAGATCAAAGTCAGAAACTTCATTCTTTGAAATAGTGTTTAATCACTTGAGATTGTTTGAAATTAAATCATTATCTGAAGAAGTATTTAATTCCCTAAAACTTGAAGATAACATATTATCCGAAGAATCTAAATCTTAGTCAGATTTTGATAGGAAAGTCTGGAGTCAGTTGGATAGACTTGAAAAATTAGCGAATCAAATCCAATATACATATGAGAAATCTATCATCCAATATAAACAAGAGTCTTTGTTCATCCCCACACAATATTAATTAGTTGTTTCCTCCTCTTCCATCCCTTCTACTTCACTACCTTCTTAGTCTACCCCTCCCATTGTTACTCCTGCACCACACTCAACTGGGTTCATGGTGAGATTTGCACATCCGATTTTACCTGGTCAATTTGCACCCTTACCACAAGGATATGGTCAAATACTTCGTCTCTTTGATGAAAATTTAGATATTAGTTCCAGAAAACACTTATTCAAAGTCATTGAATTCATTGATTTGGAAGAGATTGATGCTGATTATGCAAAAATGAGAATCATTTCCGAAATCTTCTCTGGGGATGTAAAAACATGGTTCCGTTCTTTTACTGCCAATTCCATAGGAAAACTAGAGCAATTAACAGATGCATTCACATCTAGTTGGGAAGTGAAAAGTAATCCACTTCATATTTTTTCCGAGTATGACAATTTGAAAATAAATCCGAATGAATCTATTCAATATTTTACTGCTCGCTTTAATTGGGTGTATAACTCAATCCCCAATGAGATTAAACCTCCTCTAGGTTTGGCTCTCTTGCACTGTCTGTATGATTTTTATATGGATATGGCATACTTGCTCCAAGAGAGAAGTCTTGAAACACTAGAGGAGATGAAAAGAAACACAATTATTGTCGAAGAAATCTTGACAATTAAAAAGTCAAAGACCAAATATGAAAGAAAGGTAACAATCAAGGAAGAAATATCCACATCCTCTAATGTCAAATTGGATACTTTGATCATGACTATGGAGAGAATGGTGGATAAAATGTTTATCACTGAAAGGCAACCAGAAAAATAGGTTCAAAATCCTAATTTCCATGGTCAGCAACAACAACCTCAAGTTTAGAATTAAACAGAGGGAACAAAGAGATCCAAATCATCCAAAAAAACAACAGATCCAAACTCCTTTGTAGCAGAATTATGCTCAAGTGGTTGAAGAGGAAGATGAGATTGTGGAAGAGAATGATTTCTTCACAGCATACGGACAACCTATTTTCTCGACAAAGTGTAGAAATTATACAAACAATATGTATTCCAATGGATTCAATCTGATCATGCAATATACTAGAGCAAGATACTGAATCCTTCTACACTTAATTCTATGGAAATTAAACACGATCACACAATCACACAAAGTAAAAGAAAGAAACAAGTCAATCCACAACATAGATAATTTTCCTCGGGAAAGCAACCTGCTCAAAACCCCTCTATCTCTATTGTATAATGAACCAAGTAATCATGAAAAAATACAATGCATTCTTTCTCACAAGAATCTGTTGCACTCTCCTGACTATCTCACGCTGATCCAGCCAAAAACGAGCCAACTACACAAGTACCATGGGAAATCCTGTGGTTTTTTAACTGCATCCGAGCATTTTTCTAATAATACAACTGATAGTCAACATCCCTTTAACCTTTTTCTCAACTGGGTCTCCACTGGAACTAACATGCATGTAACTATTAATACTAAATCATCCGTTACATGGCATATCACTGCATCTGAATTAAATCTGATTTAATTCACTTGACCTCTCACTAGTGTAATAATTAGTTACAACTAGTTAAACTGACTTTAAGTCACTTAACTGAGTTAACTGATTTCTCATGCATTAAACTAATGCACTAACTAAAAATTGAACTCTAAAACACATAGAATCACTTTGCATCCCTCACCAAGCACCCTCAACTCGAAATTCTTGAGCTAACTAAGACTATCATACTCAGTTAAATATTACAAGTGTTTATCAGATAATATTTCTATTTATTGTCCAATTTAATTAGGGAAAATTAAATTAGACACATTTCCAATTTATTAAATAAATTGGCTTGCACACTAATGTATCACTTGGAACCATCACTACATGACCTATGGTTCCACACTAGTGTGTGTGATGTCATGTTGTTTCTGGATACCAATTTCAATGTTTCTTGTTACAAATTTCAACACTCCCTCTCAATAAGAAAGGAATCAATCTATCTTGATTCGATACTTTGGAATGTCCTTACATGCGCACATGCACCTTTTGTTATTGGAAATAATGTCATTGATGGAAAAGGAGCACAAAGGAGCAACACCAAAACTAGCAATAATGCAAAGGCAGTAGAAAGGCACCAAAGACAATAGAGGCAGCAAAGGGAGCAGAGGCAACAAGGCAGAGATGCAGCAAAGGCAGCAGAGGCAACAAATGAAGTAGAGGCAATGAATGCAGCAGAGAGGCAACAAAAGCAGCAGAGGCAACGAATGCAGCAGAGAAGCAGCAAAGGCAGTAGAGGCATCAAGGCAACAAAGAAGCAGCGAATATAGAGAGGCAACAAATGTAGCAGAGGCAGCGAATGCAACTAAGAAGGCACCAAAGGCAGCAAGGCGACAGAGGCAGCAAAGAAGCAGAGACAACAGAGGCAGTGAATGAAGCAAAGAGGAAGCGAATTGCTTCAACGCATAACATAAGACAATCAGATTTGCAAGACACAACGAGGAAAAGAGATATTACACATAGCAAAAGTAGGAAGAGGCGAGAGCTGAGAGGAAGAGGCAAATTAAACAAAGATGATTAAGCCAAGAGAGAGAGGCCAGAGTCGAGAGACAGAGACTGATTTAATCAGTATGAAAAGGGTAGATGTCAAGTGTGATAACTTGGGATGAAATTCATTAACAAAGACATGCTCAGGAATAAGCACAAGAGGAATAATGTGGAGAAACCAGAGTAACAGAGCGAGACAATGTAAACACACGAAAAATTGACTAAGGCAGAGAATTCTTTGAAGAATTCCAAGGGAGGTGAACGGACGGTTAGGATTAGATCGCAAAAGTGAAGGCGAGAGATGGACGACAGAGATTGAATCGCTTTAGTACCGATCTTGCAAATCACAACATTTAAGAGTTTAGAATTAAGGCAGTTGCAGGTAAAGTTAAGTTGTGTGCGATGCGAAGTGGAGAAGGGACATGTGTTGGCACGACGCAATCTCGCATATCACACGAAATAGAGGTTAACCACTACGTTAAACTGTTATAAGTTGCGAACTGTGAAGTACAGGTAGTGATGTAAAGATAACATGGCAGTGATGTAAAGATGATGTGGCAGTGACGTGGAAAGATGATGTGGCAGATGACGTTGCCCCGACCCCACAGATGACAAGAATTTATGGTGACGTGGCAAGGTGACATGGCAGGGTGACGTGGCATGATGACGTCGACCTCGCCCGCATACCGCACATCGTAGCGCTTAAGGGAGAGCAGTAAGGAAACTGCAAGTTAAGTTAACGTTTTACGATGCGAAATGGAGGGACAGGTGTCGACCTTGTGCAACATCGAATCTCACAAGAAATAGGGTTTAAATTCAAGACATCGCAAGGTATGATGTTTTGGTTGCGATGTGGTAAGGAACAAGCGACATGATGCGATGAAGGGATTGCACGTGGCAGCACCTCGCACAAGCGCAGATCGCAGATCACATGGTTTATGGTTTATCACTATTGGTAGAGTGGGAACCTGCGGGCAAGTATTTGCGATGAAATGTGATTGGTTAAAGGTAGTCTCGGATCCGATAGCCCTGTTCCGTGTATGTTATATACACGTTGTTTGATTGCTAAGTATGTATGTTAATACATTGTTTTTATCGTAAAACATATGTATGTTGATAAAAACTTGGATTTGTAATCCGCTGCGTGTATAAAGGGAGTGTTATGTGGGCCATACCCCACAGGTCACAAAAGAATGCCATGAACACATAACAAAGGACCAGGAACTCATGCAGAACAATATTTCAATAGTCAGGCAAACAAAAAGGTTGAACGCGAAAGAAGAGTCGCACAAAAAGGGAAATTATGCAACAAAGTTGGAATATAACTGTAGAAACTGAAAAGACAAAAAGACAACAAGCATAAGAGGAAAAACACATAACAAAGCTAAGAAACTGAAAGGGTTGAGTAAATAATTAATTGTAACTATAAATGTATTATTTATTTTATATTTTTTGTGATGCAAATACAAGTCTCTTTAGGCAAAGAAAAACTCTAATGTAATACTGAAATGAGTACATAGTGTTGTAACATCCTGAATGGGCTGAGCGAGAAAATGAAAAATTGGAAGGAAAAGAGTCATACCTATTCATTTCATATTCCCATATGGAATTCAAACAGCTATGAGGTGATCTCTATAAATGATGCTATTTTCATTTGCATAAAGAGGTTAGAGAGTGGAAGAAGAAGATAGAGAAAATAGAGAAGCTGTGAATATCCAAAGATGATATAAAGCAAACTTGAAGGCTGGAAGGACAATAGTGAAGAAGGAGAAAAACATAGCTGATATCCAGGTAAATCAGCATATGATTTTATTGTAGAGTGAGGAAGTTGGTGCTTCCATATCAATTTGTAGCTTGATAGGATTCTAGTTGTAGCTGGTTGAGGTAGGAGCCTCCTGTGGGTTGTAGCCTATAGAAAATACATGGGAGTTGGTGCTTCCATTTCAAGTTGTAGCTTGATAGATGTCTAGTTGGAGCTGGTTGAGGTAGGAGCCTCCTATGGGTTGTAGCATGCAGAAAACATATGGTAGTTGGAGCTTCCTTGCAGGTTGTAGCTTGCAGAATTTGAGGTAGTAGCCTCCTGTAGGTTGGAGCCTACAGAAAATATGTGGTGAGAGGGAGTTGGAGCTTGCCTTTGCATCACAAAAAAAATAAGATTTGTTTTTATCCCTTATGGGTTTCCACTTATGTCTGTTGTCAATATGCATGATGATTATGTGTTGATGTTCTGTATTTAATCTGCTTCATACTTGCTGCTCACATATTAAAATTTCGGTTTCATTATATATTAAGGTGATCATGAAATGAAGGTATAAATAAGTTTAAAGGAAAGTTTTAAAAATCCATGAATGTATTAAACTGATTCACCCCCCCCCCTCTCAGTTTAACTAAGGGTTCAACAATTGGTATCAGTACCGGTTCCTTTGGTGTAAGCCTAATAGCTTAAAGGAGATCTGGTTGAGTAATGGAGTATCAAAATGTACCCGTGTTAAATACAACAAACTTTCCTGAATGGAGAGGTAAGGTTAAAATAGATTTAATGGCTTATGAACTTGAGGTATGGAAGCTTGTATGTGATGGTTACTGCACACACTCTCCCTCTTTGCAAGAACAACAGTGGAATGCTAAGGCAAAATGTGTGACATATAACATTCTTCATAACAAGGATTTTGATTTAATAATGTATTTAACCTCTGCAAAGGGAATCTAGAATAGATTGCATCTCATGCACGAAGGAGATACTAGTGGATGCATTATCAAGAAGGAGAAGTTAAAGCAGAAGAAGAAGAAAAATTCCTTTCAAAAGGAAAAAGGTCAATCAAATGAGATACCTGCTAGGGTGAATGGATGTGAGTACCATGAAGGAATTACAGTTGAGGAAAAAGGCAAACTTTACACAGCCTTGACTGAAATAGAAAGATTGAAGAATGAATATAAAAACCTTAAGACATTGGTGGAAATATGTGATGAGAGAGAATATGAAGAAAAGGAAGAAATTGTTGGCCTAAAGGCATAACTTGAGGAAGCAAGGAAAGTAGAAGACATTATGCTGCAGCAAATAAGAGAGAAAAATATAGAATGTGGAATATTGGAAGAAGAGGTGGTAAGCCTAAGGATGAAATCAGAGAAGGCCCAAATTGAACTAATTATGAATATTCCACAAATGAAAAGTTATAGAGAGTTGGAATAGATTCTAAATGCTCAAAGGTATCCTCTCATAAAGGCTGGGATAGGCTATGAAGGAGAAACCAGTAAGTCCAAGGTAGAAGATAACAAGAATATCATTTTTGTGAAAGTTGTAAAGGATAATGAAGCAGTTCAAAAGATTCCAACGGAAGTAGAAGCCAACGAGAACATGATTTGTAAATGAACAAACATAAACAAGCAGCAACATGAAAGGCAAGAGAATTAGAGGATCAAATAGTCAACTACTAAAGGCACAGACGCACCTAACGATAAATTGAACAAATTCAGAAGATGCCAAAGGAGGTTCCTTCCTCCTATGAGAAATATCACTTTTTTTGACTGCCACAAACCTGGACATACTTCGGCATACTGTAAGACAAAGCAAATCTAGTCCAACCAACTAAATATGCAGCCATTGAAAAGACTACCTTAAGCAAACAAATGGAGAAGATGATTTATCACTGGGTACACAAATTATTTCCATGGCTACTGCTATGCATGCAATGATTTTGGACATAAACTTGTTGAATGCAAATTATGTTCAAAAGGGAGCATAAAATATTATACATCAGCTCAAACATACCTTGGTAAAATAAGATGTTATGTATTCCTCAAGCTTGGTCACAAAGAAAAAGACGTTAAAATTCCATATACATTAAAGAACTCTAGAAATATGATGGAATCCAATCAAATCAGGAAAAAATGTAAATAAAAAATAAGTGCAGATATTATGAAGAACCCCAATAAAGTATGGAAGGAAAAGAGAAAGGGGAGCCTGTTACTTCAATAACATAATGAATCCATCATAGTCTCTGGGGGAGATGCTCTAGGAAGGAACACAAATATCCAGCCAACAATAGATAAGAAGAAACATCCCAGGGGGAGAGCAGTTCATAAATAGTCCCCATAAAAGTAGTCTAAGAAGAGCTCCTTGGAATAAGAAGAACTAAAAGTTTAGGAAGGGAAAGGACAATTCCTCTGATAGAGAACTATGTAGGAAGAAGGATATCTGAAGCACTCAATAACCAACAGGTTGATGGAAGGAGAGAAGGCAACAAGCAGCTATGGTGGTAGAGGGAACATCACCCATGAGCATGTAAGCTAAGAAGACAACAACACACTAAGTGATGAATGGTTAAAATCACAAAATTTATGTTTCAAGCTATAGAAGTGGAAAGATCCATAGAGGATGATCACACTGTTCATCACACTACAAGAGTTAACAATGAAACAAAATTAAGAAGGATGAGTAAGAGAAATGTGTATCATCATTATATCATTACATCATTCATCTATAGAAGGTCCCCTTGGAGGAAAGAAGTTAAATGTGTGATAAAACTATGAGTGGTCTGCCCTTTTAGAATCCAGGTAAATAAATTGAAGATGTCTTCCCGAAGATCATTATGTTAGAACAATTGAATTGTATATAGAGAAACAATGATTCTAGAGCAGTCCTAGAAAGGAATATGCAGTGAAATTATTTTAAACCAGAATTACAGAATAAGCAAAAGGTTAATGATGCCAAGATCTGATTCAGTATATTGATGATTGTTGTCGAGAACAATGGAGAGCTCAATAGTAGAAACTATGAAGGTTGTCTTAACTATGGGTGCATGTGCGAGCTGAAGTGAAATTACTACTTGGTTTATCAAAGTAGTATCAAGTGGTATTTGGAACAAGCAGCTTGCTTTTTAGCAGAACACCAAGTGTCATTAGTGGACCAGTGGTATGGTACAGGTCCTCAGGATCAGAATATTATGGAAGAAGTACATCAGGGTAGTATTCCCAGCATTATCTGCATTATTAAAGCATGAAAAGGTCAATAACAGTGCTAAAGGATCATTATCTTGTTTACACTTGAAGTATTATATTGAGCATTGAAGTAGTATCTATTTCTAGATATAATTGCATGCCTTACTCAAGTCAATACAAATATATCTTCAAGGCCTTTGTATTAAGATCATTCATAAAACTGTGTGAAATTTGTTTGCGGAGATTTCAATTAAACAACTTGAATTTTTTTTTGTTGAAGATCATCATGATAGAACAATTAAAAATATCTGAAGTATGAAGGACTAGTTGTGTTAATCTTACATTTGAAGCTCAGAGTCTTTTATTGATTCATCTAAAGCCTACTTCAACAGAAAAGAATTGTCGGTATTTCACCATTGAACATAGGTTGATCATTGACATACATATCCCTTCTGTCATAAATAAAATTACATAGTTAATAAGTGAGATTGACTAATTCATTGAATGTATCTAGCCTCAAGGGTTTGTTTTGAAAGTACTCTGTATAGTATTAAAGTCATGTGGTCTCTTTTATTGAAAGATATTGTCTAATCTTACAATAATTTGTAAGTTCTAGTTTGATTCATTGCTCACATCGGTATCAAGGGCCTTTTGGCTATTAGTGTTATATCCCTGTCATTAGTCCAACACATATCACCACCAACAGGCAGTAATGGTGAAGCTCAACTATAAAAGATATATTAGCATCATCATATTTGTAAATATGTGTACTACAGATGTGTATTTCAAATGAAGATCATAATATGGATTGAAGTATATTTGGAACAGACTTTAAAGTGTCGTATGAAGCATTCTCAGTATTCAGTATTGTTCCAATGATGCATCTCTGATTATATAAGTTTGTTCTATGAAGTGTCCTTATCATCGCTTTCAACTTTATACAAGGGCAAGGAGTCTGTGCTTTGGAATGGCATCATCTTACATACAAGTTCAATGATTCTCAAAGTATTCTCCCAACAACTCTTGTACACCAGTATGGAGCGGCAAGGTATAAAGCCAGAAGAAGAATACCTAAACACATATCAGAGAAAGGAAATGAAAATGTAGAATCTACACTGGGAAATGTGCAACCCTTTTCCATTGATGTCAAAGGGGGAGGAAAAGTAAGCAGAAGAAGAAAGTCTCTTCTAAAAAGAAAGCAGAGGAGGAAAGATAAGACACTGCTCAGAATGAAAGGGGGAGGAAGTATTGGAGTATTGCCATCAATGCCAAAGGGGGATACTGTTGGAGATATTTTCATTGATGGAAAAGGAGCACAAAGGAGTAGCACCAAAACCAACAATAATGCAAAGGCAGTAGAAAGGCACAAGAGACATCAGAGGCAACAAAGGAAGCAAGGCAACAGAGAGGTATCAAAGGCATCAGAGGCAACAAATGTAGTAGAGGCAGTGAATGTAGTAGAGAAGTAACAAAATAAGCAGAGAAGCAGCAAAGGCAGTAGAGGAAACAAGGCATCAGAGAAGCAACGAATGTAGAGAGGAAGCGAATGTAGTTGAGGCAGTGAGTGCAGCTAAGAAGGCACCAAAGGCAGCAAGGCAGTAGAGGAAACAAATAAGCAGAGACAACAAAGGCATCGAATGAAGTAGAGAGGTAGAAAATTTCTTCAGCGCACAGCATAAGACAATCAGATTTTCAATACACAGTGAGGACCAAAGATCTTACACATAGCAGAAGCAGGAAGAGGCGAGAGCCGAGAGGAAGAGGCCAATTAAACACAAATGATTAAGCAAAGAGAGAGAGGTGATATCCGAGAGACAGAGAGGGCTTTAATCAATATGAAAATGGTATATGTTGAGTGTGATAACTCGGGATGACATTCATTAACAAAGACATGCTCAGGAACAAGCACATGAGGAACAATGTGGAGAAACCGGAGTAACAGAGCGGGACAGTGTAAACAATCGAAAAATCGACTAAGGGAGATAATTATTTGAAGAATTCCAAAGGAGGTGAATGAATGGTTAGGATTAGATTGCAAAAGTGAAGGCGAGAGATGGACGACGGAGATTGAATCAATTTAGGAGATATTTCGCAAATCACAACATTTAAGAGTTTAGCGTTAAGGTTGTTGCAGGGAAAGTTAAGTTGTGTGCGATGCGAAGTGGAGAAGGGACACATGTTGGCACAGTGCAATATAACATATCCCACGAAATAGAGGTTAACCACTAAGTTAAATGGTTATAAGTTGTGAACCTCAAAGTACGGACAGTGGCGTAAATATGACATGGTAGTGACGTAAAGATGACGTGGTAGTGACGTGGCGATCACGTGGCAGTGATGTGGCAGATTACGTGGCCCCAACCCCACAGATCATAGGAATTTATGATGACGTGGAAAGGTGACATGGCGGTGACATGGTAAGGAGATGTGGCATGATGATGTTGACCTTGCCCGCATACCGCACATCGCAGCGCTTAAGGGATAGGAGTAAGGTGACCACAAGTTAAGTTAAAGTTTTGTGATGCGAAATGGAGGGACACATGTCGACCTTGTGCAACATCGCATCCCGCAAGAAATAGGATTTAACTTCAAGGCATCATAAGGTATGTTGTTTTTTTTGCGACGTGGTAAGGATCAAGTGACACGATGTGATGAAGGGAGTCCACGTGGCAGCACCACGCATGAGCACAAATCGCAGATCGCATGGTTTATGGTTTATTGCTATTGGTAGAGTGGGAAACATGCGGGCAAGTATTTGCGATGAAATTTGATTGGTTCAAGGTACTGTGGGACCCGATAGCCTTGTTCCATGTATGTTATATTTCCATTGTTTGATTGCTAATTATGTATGTTAATACAATGTTTTGATTGTTAAACATATGTATGTTGATAAAACTTGGATTTGTAATCCGCCGCATGTATAATGGGAGTGTTATGTGGGCCATACCCCACATGTCACAAAGGAATGACATGAACACATAACAAAGGACCAGGAACTTGTGCAAAACTATGTTGCAACAGTAAGGCAAATGAAAAGGCTGAACATGGAATAAGAGTTGGGCAAAAAGGGCAGTTATGCAGCAAAGTTGGAATATAATTGCAGAAATTGAAAAGACAAAAAGAGAGCAAGCAGAAGAGGACAAACACACAACAAAGCTAAGAAGCTGAAAGGGCTGAGTAAATAATTGATTGTAACTATAAATGTATTATTTATTATATATTGTTTGTGATGAAAAGGCAAGTCTTTATAGGCAAAGAAAACTCCAGTGTAATACTTAAATGAGTACATAGTGTTGTAACATCCTGAATGGGCTGAGCGAGAAGATGAGAAGGTGGAAGGCAAAGAGTCATACCTGTTCATTTCATATTCCCATATGGAATGAAAACAAGTATGAGGTGATCTCTATAAATGATGTTATTTTCATATGCATAAATAGGTTAGAGAGTGGAAGAAGAAGATAGAGTAGATAGAGAACTTGTGAAGATCCAGAGATGATATAAAGAAGACTTGAAGGCTGGAAGGACAACAATGAAGAAGGAGAAAAAAAGCGCTGATATCCAGGTAAATCAACATATGATTTTATTGTAGAGTGAGGAAGTTGGTGCTTCCATATCAAGTTGTAGCTTGATATATGTTCAGTTGTAGTTGGTTGAGGTAGGAGCCTCCTGTGGGTTGTAGCCTACAGAAAATACATGGGAGTTGGTGCTTCCATTTCAAGTTGTAGCTTGATAGATGTCTAGTTTGAGCTGGTTGAGGTAGGAGCCTCCTATGGGTTGTAGCCTGCAGAAAACATATGGGAGTTGGAGCTTCCTTGCAAGTTGTGCTTCCAGAATTTGAGGTAGTAGCCTCCTGTAGGTTGGAGCCTACATAAAATCAGTGGTGAGAGGGAGTTGGAGCTTGCCTTTGCATCACAACAATAATAAGATGTGGTTTTCTCCCTTATGGGTTTCCACTTATATCTGTTGTCCATATGCATGATGATTATGTTTTGATGTTATGTATTTAATCTGCTTAATACTTGTTGCTCACATATTAAGATTGTTGTTTCATTATATATTAAGGTGATTATGAAATGAAGGTGTAAATAAGTTTAAAGGAAAGTTTTAAAAATCCAGGAATGTATTAAACTGATTTACCCCCCCCCCCCCCTTTCAGTTTAACTAAGGATTCAACACTTGGATGCAACATGCAACTCTTGCATGCAAGACTTCTCTAGTGTTGTTCGCACATGCAACTCTTGCATGCAACACTTCTGAAACGGAATAGCCTCTGAACAACTGAATCAGTATAATGCATCTTTCATCAGAGTCTTCTGACTGCTGCTAGCTACTGCACATGTCTACTGGACTCTCTATGTTATCGACATCTGCATCCATGCACTCTACATTGCTGCCAACTCTGATCTACGCTCCAATATTAGACAACTGTCACTATGATTTATGTCTTCCTAATATCTGACTGCATCAATCTAACCGATCCTTCATGCTATTGATGTACTGTGGGCTCCCCGTAGCTAGGTTCGATCCATGAGACAAACCATCTCAATGAACCCTTCCCAATTTCTTCTTGGGATTAATTTTGTACATCGCCCCACCTCTCACCTCGAGGTATAGCTGCATGTACTCCCTCTGCCCATCTAGCTCAAAATTTCCCCCTCTTGGAGGTCTCTGCTTGAGTGGACTCTTCCACTCGATCTCCTCTCTACTTCTCCAATTATGGCTGCTCCACAATCTTCTAATACTTCTTTTGAGGCTGCATGTTTAGAGATAATTTCTCCCTCTCATCCACCATGTCTTTAACCACTGCTTTGCTCCTCAAAGCCTTACATGCTTCCTCAACCTCGAGAGCATACACGTTCTTGACTCTTACACTGATCTGCTTCACTTGTCCCATGGCTATGTGTTTAAGGAAAACTTTTCCTTTTCTAAACATTACTTCATAACCACATTCTTCCAATATCGCTACGGAGACAGGATTCTTACTTAGTCTTGGAACATGCAAAACATCTGCTAGTCTAAGATGGGAGCCATTCTCCCTGTGAAAGGAAACTGCACCTATGACGATCGCGCTATACCTCTCGTCATATCCAAACTCTATGCTCTACTGGAAGTCCTTCTCCTCTAAGTCACTGAAGCGACCTTTATTCCCCGTCATATGGAATGAGGCACTGCTGTCTAAATACCACATGTAACCCATTACAATACTGGCCATGCATGACATGAGTGTAAAATCAAGCTCGAACTATGAAGCCAATGCTTCACCTGCTGCAGCTGTAGGCTCCTTCTTGATTTTATTTTGTGGACAATTTGTAGCACAATGCCCATGCTCGTGAAAGTGAAAGCATTTGATCTTGGACAAGTATTTCTTGCTCGCTTCGCCTTGGGATTTCTTTCCCTTGGCCTTCTTTGCCGTACTTACCAAGGCACAATCTTCCTCATCATTAGTCTTGGATGAGGATCCATCCCTGGTATTCCACCTGCATTCTTCTTGTACCAAATCCAACCAAAGTTGCTCCCAATATGATAACATCTCCCTCCCATTAACAGAGTCCTGATAACTATGCCAGCTCTTGGGAAGGCCTAGAAGTGCGAGGATCACCAAGTCATCATCTGCAACGGTCACACCAACACTTCAAAGCTCATCTTGACATTGAGTGAACTTTTCCAGGTATGTTGGTACCGTCTCACCCTCCTCCTTCTTGATTTTCCTAAGCTTTTTCTTCACCGCAAACTTTCATTGGTCACTATTGTTCTGAAACAGATCTATCAAAGCCTTCAAAATTGCATATGGAGTCACTTTTCCATGGAGACTTGAGACAATGTGGTCTCATACTCCCTCCAATAAGATCCTCCTCGCCCTTGCTACCTTCTTTTTCCAAGCATCAAGAAGAGCGGCGTCTGCTGCTGCGGGCTTGGGAATATCATTATCAATAAATTCTTTTAACCCGTTGTCCTCCAGCACTGCCTCCATTCTGTCTTTCCATGCAATATAATTAGAACTACCTTCGAGTGAATATTCCAATCTTAAGCTATTGAAAGCCATCTTGATCCGCTTGTGCACCAACCAAAGTATCTGCAAGTTTGAATATTGTTCAACACAAACTCAATTTCTTCTCCACTATTGTCATTTCTGGTGCTCTGATACCATGTAGGAATTATACAAACAATATGTATTCCAATGGATTCAATATGATCATGCAATATACTATAGAAAGATATTGAATCCTTCTACAATTAATTCTGTGGAAATTAAACATTATCGTACAATCAAACAAAGTAAAAGGAAGAAAAAAATCAATCCACAAAAAAGATATTTTCCTTAGGGAAAGCAACCTGCTCAAAACCCCTCTATCTATATTATATAATGAACCAAGGAATCATGAAACAATACAATGCATTCTTTCTCACAGGAATTTGTTGCACTCTCTTGACTGTCTCACACTGATCGAGACAAAATCAGGCCAACACTTAGCCAATTTTCAGCCTGTCTTTAGCCTTCCTCAACTCCGCAAGTATCATGGGCAATCATGTGGTGTTTTAACTGCATCTGGGCAGTTTGCTAATAATACAACTGATAGTCAACTTCCATTTAACCTTTTTCTCAACTAGGTCTTCACTGCAATTGACATGCATGCAACTATTAATTATAAATCATCAGTTACATGATAGATCACTGCATGTGAATTAAATTTGATTTAATTCACTTGACCTCTCACTAGTGCAACAATCAGCTACAACTAGTTAAACTGAATTTAACTCACTTAACTGAGTTAACTAATTTCTCATGCATTAAACTAATGCACTAAGTGCAACTTGAACTCTAAAACACATATAATCACTCTGTGTGCCTCACCAGCCACCCTCAACTCGAAATTCATGAGATAAATGAGTCTATCATACTCAGTTAACTATTACAAGTGTTTATGAGATAATATTACAATTTATTGTCCAATTTGATTAAGGGAAAATTAAATTAGACACATTTCTAATTCATTAAATAAATTGGCTTGCACACTAATGTATCGCTTGGACCCATCACTACATGACCTGTGGTCCCACACTAGTGTGTGTGCTATCATGTTTTTTATGGATTTCAATTTCATTGTTTCTTGTTGAAAATTTCAACACAAAGGATGAAGAATACATTGAGAAAACATATTTTCTGAAAAATGAGGACTACATACTTGCAAATGATGATGAGTTGGAAGTACAAATAGATGATTATTAGCGGGGTTATATTAATTCTCTCGGCCAACAATAGAGGAAATATTCATTGAGAAATAACGATGTTTCTGTCACTATTATCCAAAAGAGGACATCCTAGCAAAAAGATACTCAGCTTAAGAAAGATCCCCAATCTCGTCAGAACAAGGGAAAGGAGCCTGCAACTGTAAATCAGATCAAGATGAATAAAGCATCTAAAAGTACACCAAGAAGAGAAAAATAAGGTCAAAATAAATAATTTGTAACAAAGGACCTGCCCAACAAGAGGGACACCACTATAAAATAGGTAGATAAACAATCCAATATATTTAGCTTAGAAAATGAAATCTATAAGTTTAAATTCTCTATTCCCTTGACCAAGCTTGTGAAAAGTAATCAATAAAAATCTCATGCTGCTTAAATGTTGAAATTATACCCTATGTAAGATATGGTTAATGTTGAAGATGATCAACCCGAGTTCATTTTTGGTCCAGCCATAGATGGTCAACTAGAAGATAGTGAAGTTCCCTCGTTTTATCTTAGTTTGAGAATTCATCAGTGTATCCTCCACAATGTCATGCTTTACTACGGAGCTTCTCATAACATGATGCCAAAGGCCATAATGGAAAAATTGGGCTTGAATATAACCTGACCATAGCATGATCTTTACTATTTTGATTCTGGTAGAGTACGTTCTCTCTGTCTTATTAAAGACTTGGTAGTTTCACTTGAGAAAATTCCTGCTAAAAATGCCTTAATGGATGTGGTAGTAGTTGATAGATGTCCACAGTTTGGAATGTTGTTGTCAAGATCATGGGGAGAAAATTTAAGAGGTACTTTGCAATTGGATTTATCTTATTCTGAGATCCCGGTTTTTGGGAAATTGAATAAGTTGTACTGGGAGACAAAAATGAAGTATATGATCACCAGTAAAGAGAAACCAAACAATCACCCTATCAATTTTGTACATATTGATCTTGAGTCTTTTATTTTTTTTAATGAAAGTGTTTTTGATGATTTAGATAGTAAGCTTATAGAAGTTGAGGAAATTCCATAAATTCCAAATAGTGTCTGAGCAGTTTTGGATGGAAAATAAGGAAATCATCCTAGTTTTTCAAAGAAGATATCAGAAAGTCAGAAAAAGGTTCAGAACAATTTGAAGAAGTGGCCCAAAAGGAAGAAACAAATCAGGCTGCAGAATTCCAACTTCCTGATGATGAGAATGGTATTTGGACCATGGATTTCTATGGTGCCTTAGGGAAAGATGGGGCAGGCATCAGAATTTGGATCTGTAGTCCAATTCATCAATCAGTTAAAATTCCAAAAAATGTGAGATTGTGTTCCTACAAGTTTTCTTTCAATTTTTCTTATAATGAAGCTGGTACAAGGCATTGATCACTGGCCTCAAAATTTTGAAAAAGTTGGGCGCAAAAAGAATTAATGTTTATGGCGACTCCGAGCTTCTAATCAAACAGGTAAAATGGGAATACCGTGCTAATCATCCAAGAATGAGAGAATATAGGAATGTTGTACTTGACATTCTCAAAATATTTCCTGAATATACATTGTCAATTGTACCAAGAAGTCAGAATCTTATGGCAGATTCACCTTCTACAACAAGAAGTAGCTTTAAGATTCCCATATTTTCTAATACGAAGTTTGAAATTCATGTCAAACACTGGACAACTGTGCCTGGCAACTTAAGGTATTGGCAAGTGTTCTGGGATGAAAAACAGGTGAATAATTTTTTGCAGATGGAAGGTGAATTTGAAAATTCCTTTATTGATGAAGTATATGATAAATATGATCAAGTGATCGAGGCTACACAGGTTGATGTGTCACAACTAGAAGATAACAACATTCCAAGGGGTCTTGTACCTTTGGAAGAGTTTTTAGATCAAGATGATGTTGCCAGAAAGCTGACCATGGTTCCTACTGAGAAAGGTGTCGAAGATGTGAATATCGGAACAACAAAAAATCCCAAAATGGTTAAGTTGTCCAAGTCCTTATCTCCAGAGGTGAAAGATAAATACATAGCTTTGTTGTTCGAATTTTTTGATGTATTTTCTTGGGACTATGCAGATCTTAAAGTATATGACAAGAATATTATTCAGCATAAAATTCCCGTCAAGCCTGATCAAAAGCCCTTCAGACAAAAGTTGGGAAGAATCAACCCAAGGTTGTTGCCATCAATAGAGAAAGAGGTAAACATAATTTTTAAAGTTGGTATCATTGTTCCTATTAGATTTTCTGAATGGATGTCAAATCTTGTTCTAGTGAGAAAGAAAATGGGAGAAATTTGTCTTTGTATTGATTTTATAAACTTGAATAAGGTGTCTCTAAAAGATAACTATCCCCTTCCTAAGATGTACCATATCCTACAGAGAGTGGTTGGATCCTCTCAAATGTTGCTTCTTGATGGATATTCGGGATATAATAAAATCAAAGTGCATAAGGACGATTAAGACAAAATTTCTTTCACGACACATTGGGGCACATTGAAGTATGCTAAAATGCCATTTGGGCTCAAGAATGCAAGAGCCGCTTTTTAGTGGATGATGGATATTTCCTTCACAAATGAAAAGGATGTTTTCTTAGTTGTGTATCTTGATGATTTGGTAGTTTTCTCTCATTCTGATGACGAGAATTTGTATCATTTGAGAATTGTATTTCAGAAGTGCAAGAAATTTTGGATTTCACTCAATCCCAAAAATAGTCTTTTTCCATGGAGGAGGGCAATATTCTTGGCCATATCATATCCAAAGATGGTATCTGTAGTGATCCTTATTGGATTGAGGCTATTAAAAAAATATATTTTCCACGCAGCAAGAAGGAGATCCAAGCCTTTAATGGTAAGATGAATTTCTTGATAATATTTATTCCAAATCTTGTTGAGCATCTTTGAGAGATAAGCAATATGCGACACTGAGGTAAGGTGGTTGGAAGACGCAAAAAATTCCTTTAATTCAGTAAATTTTTCCTTAACTACAACTCCTATTTTGATTAGCCTCGATTAGTCCATTGATTTCATCATATTTTCATTTTCCTCCTAACATACTTTGGCTGTTGTTTTGATGTGAAAGATGGATAAGACCGAGCATCCTATTGCATTCTTCAACCGTACCATTAGGGATGTTTCCCTTAGATATAACATCATTGAGAAGAAAGCCTTGGCCCTGGTAAAGGCATTGAAGTACTTTCGAGTGTATATCCTTCATTCAAACATTCTAGCCTATGTACCTAATGTAGAAGTGAAAGATGTCCTAATGAAAACTGATCCAGAAGGAAGAAGACGAAAGTGGATAGCAGCTATGATAGAGTATGACATCAATATCAAGCCTACAAAGCTGATTAAAGGTAAGGGATTGGCCAAGCTCATGGCTGAATCAAATTTATATGCATTTGATATTAATTTCATTTCAATTTTGTTCGATGAAGAAGAAAATGGCTCACTCATGTAGGTATTAGATATTTTTCTCTCATCTCTTTGGTATGCCGACATCATATATGTTCTTCAGCATCTTAACCCTCCTCCATACATGTCTAAAATTAAGGGTAGGTTATTAAAGTTGAAAGCATCCAAGTACTACATTTTGGATAATTCTCTATATTCAAAAAACTGGGGAGGTGTCTTGCTGAACTGTTTGGTGGAAAATGAGGCCAAGGTGGTAATGATTGAGTTTCATAAGGGATATTGTGAAGGTCACTTATTTTGGAAAACTACGACAAATTAGGTGTTGAGAGTTGGTTATTATTGGCCTACTCCCTTTGTATATTTATAGAAAACCATGATGAGTTGTCACAAATGCCAGATATTTCAAGGTAAGAGGAAGCTTCTCCCGCTACCTTTGCAGCCTCTATCCATGCAAGCGACATTTCGACAGTGGGGCCTTGATTTCATTGGAGAAATCCACCCTGCATATTATTCCCAACATAATTGGATCTTAACAGCTACCGACTACTTCACCAAGTGGATCGAAGCCATCCCAACAAGGCAAGCTACATATTTAGTCATTATTCAGTTTTTGGAGACTAATATTTTGTCTTGTATTGGTTATCCTCATAATATCATTACAGATAATGTGGTTGCATTCAAATCCAAGAAAATGGTTGTGTTTTTCGAGAAATACAACATCAAATTGGGGCACTCAACCACATATTATCCTCAAGGTAATGCATTGGCAGAATATTTGTTAAATTTAGATGGACATGGAGTGTTCTATGCTCAATGAAGATTTACTTCAATCTTTCTTAGGCCCGATTCAAATTATCAATCACATAAACATGAAAGTAAAATGCCGATGGAACAAAATAATAGATCAATAGAAGACAAGCCAATAATATAGATCATATTTTACAATTATTCTTGTTCGACAAAGATATAGGATAATGTGTGTTACGACAGTCAACATGATGCTTCAGCCAGCAAAGTCTTTCTTAGATAAGCCAACCCTCCAAGTGTCTCACCCACAACCCTCAAAGACAACTCATCAAAAGTCAACGTTGGTCAACCAAAAATCAACACAGAAAAGTTAACGCAGGATAGTCAATAGAAAGTCAATGCTAGTCAACCAAAAGTCAACACATGACAGTCAACAGAAAGTCAATGCTGCAGATTAGGGATTTCGTCAAACTGCTCCTTTTCCCTCGATTTTTGTGCCCAGCTGTATGGCCTCTAAAGATCATAATTTCAGCACATATTTGAGGTCAAACAGACAAGGTTTGACCACATTGAACGCTGGTCAATGCTCTGCAAAAACAACCCTAAACAGATCCGCAAATTTCAACAACTTCAGTTCCGCATGTGTGAAGGAAAGAGGCCTCCAAAGGCTATCGAACCAATCATATCACAATGAGAGATGTGTGATGAGTTGATGAGAAAATGACGTCCAAGTCTCTCCAATTTATATCCATCAGCGAGGGTGTGTGACACATCTATTAGGCTTGTGAACCTACAATAAAAATCTAGCCGACCTTGCACATTTATGGAAAATAAATTCAAAATATATGTTCTACTCATCCAAAAAAGATGATCTTTAGATCAATATTGCACCTCTCCGAAAGAGGAATCCAAAAAAATATTGTCATCATCATATGAGGTGTACAACATGGAGTTTGGACCTATTTTCCCAAAATTAACACTCCCTCTCAACTAGGGAGAACTCAATCTGGCCACCTGTGCCATCCATCAGTACCATCGTGTACCATCATCTAGCATTGTGCATCATCCTGATCTAACTTTCTTTGCTAGCTCTTCTTCTCAAATAGAACAAATGGTGAGTCACAAAGACATGACGCTTAGCCGACCCGAAGTCATATTATAGGTTAAAACCTCTCTTGGACTCAAAAGAGTCTCATACTAAACCGAAGTCAGTTAGAGGATAAAACCTCAGTAGACTCAAAAGAGTCACATACTAACCCGAAGTTAGTTTACTGGCCTGAAGTTAGTTTAAAGGTAAGAACCTCATCATACTTGATCCCAGATCAAGGTGTTGGACACATGAGATGCTAGACATAGAGAGTATGGAAATATCCGATGTGTCCATCAGTCTTGCTATTGGTCTCTATCCACATTTCTCACCTCATTTTCCAAATAAGAGTTACTTCCCATGAGTTTGAAACTCCATGGGTAGGATGCATGTGGGACATAGATTAAAGAGAGTTGAACCAACTCAATATCATAACGGTGGGGCATAAGCACAACAAGGTTTGAAAATCCTAGCCCCGTGTGTGCTTATAGCTCCAAGAAGCTATATCCAAGCCCCATAGATCTTCCAGAGCTCATAGTCCAACTCTAGCAGGACCCTTTGAATAGGGTCTTTCCACGATCCAAAGCTTCTCATAGAAGGTTAGGAACTTGACCTTCCTAGGGGCTTCGTGAGAACACTTGCGACCTGCTCATCGGTTCCTATATGATCGAGCCTTACATCACCTCGTTGTACCATATCCCAGATAAAGCAGTACCTGATATCAATATTCTTGGATAGATCATGGAACACAGGTTTCTTAGAAAGATGAATCCCACTATGGTTATCACAAAGGATAATGGTGGTATCTAGCACATGCCCAAACAACTCACTGAAGAGCTTTGACAATCAAACAACTTCACAACAGGCCATACTTGCTGCAATATATTCGGCCTCAATGGTGCTCAAAGCCATTGACTTCTACTTCCTGGTTATCAAAGATATCAGAGAAAAACCCAAGGTGAAGCAACATCTAGATGTTCTCTTGCGATCCACCACACTGCCAACCCAATCGGCATCAATATATCCATGGAGTCTCAAATTCCCAGAAGTGTGTCTCAGCCCATGGTTTATTATGCCTTGAAGATATCTCAATAGATTCTTAGCACCAATCCAGTGAATGTGATGAGGATCAACCATATGTTGACTCAAAGTGTTCATGAAAAAACATACATTCGGACGGGAGTTCACTAGGAACATCAGGGTCCCCACGAGTTATCAATACTTAGTAGGATTTCCCAGTACATGCCCAACAATGTTTCCACACAACTTATTAAATTTTAGTTCCATCGGTATCGACACAGACTTACAATCCACCATACCAAATCTCTCTAGTAGCTTCAAGACATATTTTCCTTGAGAAAGGAAAATATCGCCTGGCCTTTACCAGACCTCTAAGCCTAGGAAATAGTGCATTATTCCTAGGTATTTCATCTCAAATTGGAAGCTAGCTCCCTCTTACACTGATGAATGAGAGGGTCAACACATGTCAGGAAGAGATTGTCCATAGAAAGAACCAGAATGAGAGGCCTTTCTCTATCAACCTTAAAATAAAGTTTTGGATTAGCATTACTCTGGGTGAAGCCCAACTTCATCAAGTAGCTATCTATCCTCTCATACCAAGCACTGAGGACTTGATTCAACCCATAGAGGGATTTCTTCATCCTGCATACATAGGTGTCTCTATCTCAGACTTCAAACCCCAGAGGTTGCTCGACATACACCTCTTCCTTTATAGAACCATGCAGAAAGGTGGTATTCACATCCATCTGATGGAGATTCCATCCTTGAGTTGTAGCAAGGGAAATGATAGATCGGATGGTGGTAGAGCGGGCCACAGGAGAAAATATGTCATTATAATCTATGCCTTATTTTTGAGAGAATCCTCAGGCAAAAAAACTTTCCTTGTACTTTTCAACACTACCATCGGATCCATACTTGATCTTGTAGAGCCATTTCGAGGTGAAAACGGATTTGTGCTCCGGTCTCGGGACCACTTCCCAGACATCATTTTTCACAATGGAATCATATTCTTCGTGCATATCATCCTTCCAAACTTGATGCTTTATGACTTCTTCAAATGATCCAGGCTCATATTGTACTATTGTACTCATGGCTGCTAGATACCCTTGGTATATATTCGGCTTCTTGCTTTCACGGAATGTCCCCCTTGGGGAAATATGTCTCTCGAAATTTGCGAGAGTATTCCTGAGCCATGAGGGTATTCTCTTATTTGAAGGAGGTGGATCAGTAGGATACATAGGTCCTTGAACATCGGGTATCATTTCATCCTTCAACTCTTCCTACTTCCTTGCTTCTTGATCTTTTTTGTCTTCCTTGGAGCTAGGAAGATTTCTCACTTTCTTGAGGGAAGCATCTTCATCGAAGGTGACATCATGGCATATCTCCACTTATATTTGAACAGACACATAGATTCTATATTCCTTCGAAGTTTCAATGTAGCCAACAAAAATTCCCTTCGTTCCAAAAGCATCCAACTTGCTTCTCTTTTCTTTCGGCACATGAAAGTAAATAGGACAACCAAAAAATCTAAAATGAGAAACGTCAGGTTTCTTACTAAAGAAGACTTCTTCGGGAGTTTTGGAGTCTAGAGCAGAATGCGGGCATCTATTTTGAATGTACACAACAATGTTTGCAGCTTCTCCCCATAGAAAATTCAGAAGACCTTGGTCACATAGCATGGCACGGGTAGCTTCCACAATGGTCCTATTCTTTATTTCAGGAACACCATTTTTCTCAGGAGTATACACAGTTGTGGTCTCCCTCTTAATGTCAGCTTCTCTGTAAAAGTCATTGAATTAATTTGACTCATACTCGGTCCCTTTGTTGGTCCACAAAACTTTGATTCTCTTCTTGTTTGATTTTTCCACCAAGGACTTGAAGGTACGAAACCATTTGAATGCCTCATCCTTCTTCTTCAAGAAATATATCCATTTCTTGTGGGATAAGTCATCTATAAAATTCATGTAATTGGAACATCCTCCCAAGGATGTCATGGGAAGCATACCAGATAAATCAGTATTGATCAACTACAAGATATCCGTTGTATTTATGACACTTGAGGGGAATGGTCCCCTTGTATGCTTCCCTTCGGCACAACCCTGACATATAACTTCATGATGATCTTTAAATTCGGGCATCCCTGTCACCACCTTCCTTGCTTCGGGAAGGGCTTTGTAATGAAGGTGTGCAAACCTCTGGTGCCATAAATTTGTTTGAAGAGTTGTATCACATGACATAGCCCCCAATGGACTTCCTCCAAACTGGTAGAGTGTATCAACTCTAAAACCAATAGTAAGAGCTTCCTTGAAGTTCTTCTTCCAGATGCGTACCTTTCCATCAACAAATATCAAATTGAATCCTTTGTCTTTCATTATTGAAATAGACACAAGGTTATTCTTCAAATCAGGTACATACAACACATCTTGTAAATAGAGGACTTGACCTTGAGATAGATGAAGGGTCACGATCCATGTCCCTTTCACGGGATAGGTGGCATTATTTCCAATTATAATTTTCTGATTAGTATCCTTCTCAATTAAATTATAGAGGGCTTATTTATAACCAGTGAGGTGCCTTGAAGCACCACTATTAATCAACCATACATCCAAGCTGTTGGGAAGAGATGCAACAGAGAGGGAAGATACAAGAATAAATTCATTTCTCTTATTATCAACAACATTAGACTCATCGTACCTAGAATTTCTTGACCTCTTGAAAGTTTGCCCATTTCCACTATGATCAGAGGGAGCCTTCCTTTTTACTTTGAACTTGTTGTTCCTTTGACTGTAATTCCCCCTGGAGTTGTTGTTCTCATCATCCCTGGGAGAGGCCCTTCTATTAGAGAACTCTCTTGCACAGTGACCAAACTTGTTACAAGTGTAACATCTTCCCTTCCTTCCTTTGGGCCCCGATCTTCCATGGTTTTGATTTCTCAAACCTCCATTCTTCCTCTTCTTTTCATGAGTGGTGAAGGCAGTAGGGTCACCTCCATTTACATTAGAGGGATGATGTCACTCCATCATTATTTTATCCTCTTGAGTGCATCTCATCAATATTTCATCAAAATCAGGAATCAAATTATTGTTAAGAATAATGGTATTGAATACATACCAATTATTGGGGAGACCTCCAAGCACAATGAGAACCATCTCTCGATCGCCTATTTCTTCTCCAATAGCTAAAATATTGTTCTTGATATCATTGAGCCTCATAAAATAGGATTGAATAGATTCATCCTTGCCCTTCTTGATATTCTTCAATTGATTCTTGAAGAAAATAACTCGAACATGCTAGCTAGCTTATCATACATCTCTTTAGATGTGCTCAAGTTAGAAATGTAAGTAACCGATTGCTTATGAATAGAATCCTATATAATCATCTTTGCTTTGATGTCCCCTTTTCTATAGTTCGTCTTTGTGGCAGTAGCTGCATTTGATGGAGGATCTTGAATCTTCCCCTGCACATAGTCCATGGCATCTTGATCTTCTAATGCTAAATATAAGGAAATATTCCATGTATGATAATCAGACTTATCAGCCAATTTATCATCAGCCTTGAAACCCTTGTAGGTTGAGGAGGCCATTTGTCCTTGATAGGATTCCTTCTTTGGTGATTTTTTCTAACACTAGCTTGGACTTTGTCTTCACCTAAGCTTTGATGCCTATTAAATCTAGATAGACATGGAGTGTTCTATGCTTAATGCAAATTTAATTCAATATTTCTTAGGCCTGATTCAAATTAGCAATCACATAAACATGAAAGTAAAATGTTGATATAACACAATAATAGATCAACAGAAGAAAAGCCAATAATATAAATCAGATTTTAAAATTCTTCTTGTCCAGCAAAGATATAAGATAGTGTGCATTACGACAGTCAACAAGATGCTTCAGCCATCAAAGTCTTTCTTAGATCAACCAACCCTCCAAGTGTCACACCTACAACCCTCAAAGACAGCTTAGCAAAAGTCAACGTTGGTCAACCAAAAGTCAACGCATGACAGTCAACGCTGTAGATTAGGGCTTCACTCTAACTACTCCTTTTCCCTCGATTTTTGTGCCCAACTGTACGACCTCTAAAAATTGGAATTTCAGCACATATTTGAGGTCAAACGGAGAAGGGTTGACCACGGTCAACGCTGGTCAATGCTATTAAAAAACAACCCTAAACAGATCCACAAATTTCAACAACTTCAGCTCCACACGTGTGAAGGAAAGAGGCCTCCAAAGGCTATCGAACCAATCATATCACAATGAGAGATATGTGATGAGTTGATGAGAAAATTACCTCCAAGTCTCTCCAATTTATATCCATCAGTGAGGGTGTGTGACACATTTATTAGGCTTGTGAGCCTACATTACAAATCTGACCGACCTTGCACATGTGTGGAAAATAAATTCAAAATATATGTTCTGTTGATCCAAAAAATATGATATTTAGATCAATATTGCACCTCTCCAAAAGAGGAACCCAACAAAAATATGACCATCATAATATGGGCACTGTGACATGGAGTTTGGACCTAGTTGCCCAAAATTAACAATCTTCTAACAAATCTTTAATCAAAATTATAAAGAAGATGTTGGAGGTGAACAAGAAGAACTGGCATAAGAAGCTTGTTAATGCTTTGCGGGTGAATAGGGTGATTAGTAAGAAGTCAATAAATATGTCTCCTTTTCAATTAGTATAAGGAGTCGACACAGTTTTCCATACATCACTTGCAGTCCCAGTTCTAAAATGTTACAAGAAGAAGGTAGTGAAGAGAATGATGTGCAACATCAGATCATTCAGATGATCCATCTTCAACAAAATAGGAATGAGGTATTTCAAAACACATCAAAGCTACATGAAAGGATAAAGAAGGTATATGATCACAAGACAAAAGCAGATGATTTCAAAATTGGAGATGTGGTCCTCCGTTGGGATGATAGAAACGAAGAGAAATGGAAACATGGCAAAATTGAGAAATTATGGAAAGGACCATACAAGATTTCAGCCTCTCACAGACAACATGCTTTTCTATTGGAGGAAATGAATGGAGAATATTGCTTAGGAGGATCAATCAATGGTTGGCTCCTTAAGCACTACCTTTTCTGAGAAGATTTATGAAAATTTCCTAATTCCATTGTACATATCAGTTTAATTTTTATACAAAAGTGTGAAGCAGAGAATAATTGGAGCTTGGAGCTCGAGGTGAAGGCCATAAAGTTCCATTGATTTGCTATTGTTTTAAAATTTCAAAAAAGTCAAGTCATTCTATTTTTTAGTCAATTGCATTATTCAGTCTCGTCTTTTGATTTTGACTCTATGCCCAATGGTTAGGCTACTTGGTCTACAGTGTTATTGACACCCCCAAGGATCTGCCATCCCTAGCTGGAGCCAATTTTAGTGTTAGTCTTTATATCCTATCACCAGTGATTAAATGTGATCTTATCATGTCCTGTTAGGGCCCCATAGTCAAATTTTTGTCATTTAATTAGGTCTTCAAGAAAAAATTTGGTCACTAGGTATTAGGTCTAGGACTATTTTCCACTCCTTCCAAAATTTTCACATGCCGGTCCATGTCATCACTAAGTTTAGTGTATCATCATTTAGAGATTATCATCATAATCTTAGTCATCACCATCATGATTTCATTCATTTCAGTGTCTCGATTAGGTCATTAGGGTTTCAAGGTCACCAAAACTGTCATTTCATGCATAAAATACGGCAAAATGGAGGAGTGGTAATAGGCAAGTTTATTCTATAAATTTTCATTTCATAATGCAATTTTATGTTTCTATATTTAATAAGTACTTCGTGTTCCTAAAAAATGAAATTGAAGATTTCAAAGAGATGCAATGTTCCAAAGAAGTTGCAAAAGTCCAAGGTTGCAAAATGTCTAAGGTTACAAAGTTCACAAATTAAAGTCATGCTTGGAAAATACATGTGGGGCCCATCCTCACTCAAAAGGGAGTCATTTCATGTTTATGAAAGGGCCAAAATGACACAAGGATATTTCATTTGCACTCTTATGTCATCTCATCATCAAGCTCCCCTCTCATAGTGGCACAAAATTTGGGATTTTTACCTCACGCTGGAAAAAAATTGACCTTGCTATGCATACAGAGCCTTCGTTGTGCACCTGGAGGAGCATGCTGCGCATATAAAGCTCGCGTTGTGCACGAGCGCTACGCACAGAAGGCCTTCACTGTGCACAGAGTAGAGTGGTGAAAAATTCATTTTTTAGCCATCAAACTTGGTTTTTGAGGTTTATATTCAGTTATTTTAGCCTCCAAACCTTTTCAGAGGTAAGTTAAATCCTTTCATACCCCCCTAGCACTGTTATATCAAGAGAATTTAATGAAATAATTATTCTCCTAGGGTTTCCTATTAATTCATGGTTTTTCTTCCCAAATGATCAATTGTTGCACCAAACCCTATCTTTCTTTCTCATACACCTTTGTTTGCAGTTGACATATCACTTCCATATGCTACTCAACCATTTCCCATCATTTTTCTTATTTTCCCTATAAACCCTAGTCCCATTTTGCCAATTTGGGTAGTTTTCCTAGCTAAGACTATGTTTGAATTTCCTAGCCCATTTCCCTCACCGATTTCTCTCAATTTCACTCCCTAAATCTCCATAAGACCCTTTCCCATCTCCCTAAATTTTCCCATTTCCACCCCCCTTCCCTAACTCCCTAATTTTATCCCTTTACTCATTTTCCTTGTTTTTCCCTCCTATCGTCTAGGGTTTCATCATGGAAGTTGATTCGTCTCCATAAGAGAAAATAAAGTACAACAAAGGGGGAAAGATACTAAGGTTCAAGCCCTCCATTTGCAATGAAATCAATTCCTCACCATTCATCATAAAATGCTTTGAAGATGTCAATTGTTTAGGGTTTTTTCAAAGAGTGGAGAAGGTAGGTTTTCATGAGAAACTCACAGATTTGTTTGCCACCACTTTGAAAGGAGAAAAGGCCACCATTGCAGGGATTGATTTCATATTTTCAGTAGATGTTATATCTCATGCTACAAGAATACCAAATCATGGTGAGTATTGGTTCAAAGTCATGAACCTAGACCTTGAGGAGTACAAACCCTACTTGAAATCACATTATAAAGGAGCTCATTCTCATGTTTTCCCATTCAGATATTTTCCAGAGAGATATGAAGCATTGATGAAGGTTGTCATGAAAATTTTCACATGTGAGGGAAGGTTTTCAAGATTGTATCAATACCACATTAGATTTCTTGTATAGGAATGTGATCAAGATGTCTGAAAAGGCACACGTAAAAAACAAAGAGCTTTAACCTAGTCTTTTCCATCATATTTTGGTGAAGTTCATGATTCTCCATCAGCTGGCATAAAAGAACATGACATGGGATTCCTTCATTGAGGAACCCTTGCAAATGCACATAGCTACTACACCAAGTTAGCAGCAGACCATGTCACATACCATGCAAGAGGTGGGTTCATTAAGCAAGGAAGAAACATTGAAAAAGAGACCTAGGCCTGAGGGTCACTAATACATATCAGAGAGGCACAAGGCTTTTGTTTTCTTCTCAAATTGAGGAAGGGGCCAAGCCTACACCAGCAGAGCAGGGAACATCAGCACAACATGAGACATACATGCATGATGAGGAAGAGCATGCTTTTGACATAGTAGACTTGGAGGCTTGTGATAAGCCTGAAAACCTAGAGAGAGTTATCAAAAACAAGGATTCACAAATCAAAGAGCTCCAAGACAACTTGGAAAGGGAAAACTTCATCATTTCATTTCTAGAGAAAGAAAACCAACAACTGAAAGAAACATAGTTGTCCTTGGAGAAAAGTCAGTTTGAGGCAGGCAAGCATGATGAGAAAGGAAAAGCAGTGGCTGACATAGAAGAGACTGATGAACATGATGAGCATGGAAAACATGTAATAAGGAAGAGGCCAAGAACCATGGGTCTCAAAAGATCATTGCAGAAGGAAAAAGAACAAAATCCTACAGATGAAGAGCTCAGTTTTGAAGACAATATTTCTAATGAAATCAATGAAAACTGGGAGTTTTGGCTTGAGAAAGTCAACATCCACTTGGAGAAGACCCTTGAAAATATCAACAGGGACAACGAGATTCATAAGCACATAGTTGATCATTACTATGCCCTAAATCAAAATTGTAATGTCAAGGTCAAAGAGTTACAAGCCAAGCTAAAGGAAACCCTAACCAACCATAAGGAGAAGGGTAAGTTGGATTTACTTGTTGATGCATCCATGATAGCATAATATACCTCATTTGGCACTTCTTGACCAATTTTGAGAATATTTGGAGCATTTTTTGTATTTTAGTGAAATTTGGTGTAATTTTGAAAAACTCAGAAATTTGACTAGATCCAGAAGCACAGAGAGCTCATGCTGCACTTCTTCCTCAGGCGTCCAAATGGCATAAAATGTACACTTTTGGAAAGCTAATAGCTTCCTTTCAAAACCCATTTTCTTATATTTTTGATTCAGGGCTCATATTTTGAGAAAAGTGAAGAAAAGTGGTCAAAAATCAACATTCTGCCTCCCTTTTTGACTTTCGCTGCACACCTGGAGACACCTTGGGAAAATGGTTATAACTCAGTCAAAAATAGGTCATGTTTGATGCCCAAATACTCAAAATTCATCTACACCCTCCCAAATTTCCAGAACATGTCTCATATGTCAATTTGGACTTTATGAAGGCACCTAAAAGTGGCCTCAAAAAACTCGTTGTGCTTCTACAATTTTTTGATAAATTTTCATAAATTTCACTGTGTCATTTTTGAAAATTACTTTTATAAACGTCAAAGGGTAACAATATATGAATTTAAATGGTCAAAATTAAATGTAAATGGATAATATAGGGTTACTTAGGTGTCTTATCCTCCATTTAATGCTTTGAGGAAATGTCTCATGATGGTTAGGACAAGGAGGAATTGGTTGAGTAACCTCCCTGGTGTCTAGTAGACTTTGGATAGGTGCATGTATTTGGATTTTATTGTTGAAAATTAGACCTCCAAGGGAGGATTTCGACCTCAACAGCTATATGAGGTACTTTGTAATTAGTTTCAAAGGTTGGATGTTGTGGAATTGAGCCTTGGACACTAGTGTATTTGTGAATTTGGTAGGAACTAATAGACATAATTTGCAGCTATTGTGGTGGGATTCATGTGGTATGTGCTTTAATAGTGTTTATTCTTCTGTCATCATATGTTTTAATGTATTTTACCTTTCATTTCCCTTTATATGCTACATGTGTTTGATTTCTAAGATGATAAACATAATTCATTGATTTTGATGCTATGGTTTGGAGAAGCTTTCACATTTTTTTTTTATTTTCTTATGATATAAACAAATTCATGATATTCATGCTCGTTTTTCAAACCTATCAATCTACCCTATAGACAAAGATACCTCTAAATTAATAAAGTGTGTGCCTACCTTGCCATGTTACATCTCTGCAAATCTGATTTTCAGAGCCTTGACCTAGTTTTCCTAGACCTAACCACCATCTAGCAAAAAAAAAAATCAAAATCAAATCAAACCCTAATCTACATATCTATCCTAATATCTTTCATGATCAAGTGATGCAGGAGCATTAGGCTCAAAAAATTCTTTGTATTTTAATAGACATAGGGGTCTTGTGTTTTCAAAGAATATTGGTTGCCTATGTATTAAATTGATGTAATTTTAAATATTTTGAGGGAGACATTTAGAATAGGAATTATTGAGAGGAATTTTGTAAATGTTCTCGAATGTTGGAGAACATGAGAGAGTTAGGATAGTTGAGATTCCATAGGGAATGAGATATTTGAGAATTAATTGTAAATCCTAAATTAGAAGTTGGTTTCATGATTTTGTGGATGAGAGAGGATCCTTAGGGATTAGTTGAGTCAAATGAGGACTTAAAGGATATTCAGGATTTTGTTGAAAATATAAAGGATCTGAAACCAGAATTGGTTTCAGAACCTTTTGTATAAAATGATAAGCCTCAAGGCATACATATAGAGAGGTTCAGGTTTCAGATAGATAGAAAAGGTTTGGATTGTGAAGACTAAGGGCCAAAGAGTGGGTGAAAAGGCCACTGATTAGAAAATTAGGCCAGAACAAGAAATGTCTATGTATATATGTGATTGTTAATACAAAGAACTCAATTTATGAGTTTGTATGGAGTACAATGTGTTAATGAATTTGTAATTGTGGTTATGTATAAGAGAAATTGCATAACATAAATATACAAGTGTGTTCGAGGAGAACCAGGCAAAGATAGAATAAACAGAGGCCAGAAAAATTGATGTGATCAAGCGAAAAGGGAAAGATCTGTAATTTTCTTTCAGGTTAAGTGATAAACTGTGAAGGAAATTGCTATATCAGGGTAAGCATCCATGCATCTCTCAGTTATAACTACAATCTGTGTGTTGTGTATAGTCAACTCACTGAAAAAAAAAAAAAAAAGTTGCCTTGAATTAATGAATAAATTTGTTTCACGGAGAAATTGAAAAACCACAATCTTCAAATCTCGGAGCGCGTTGTGAAGATAGAGTGATATGTGTGTAAGAAAAACTTGGGTTAATTGTTGAAAGGAGAATTAATGGTGGAATAACAGAGGAGGGATCTCTGTTTGTCGAGATCACATTAGTGTATTCACTTTTGAATTCGTATTTCGGTTGAAAACGTGGAAGAAGGCACAACAGAAGGATAAATTAGATGCTTGGAACTGTGTTTTGCGTGGAATCCGTGGATCGTTGGTGTAGTGGTAGAAACATTGTAGAGATCAGGTTAAATAAATACAATTTGAACAGTGGAGCTATAATGGAATTTTATGATTTGGAAACCATGAACGTGAGGAAATTTGAGTCAACGGAAGGACTGGAACCATGAAGTGGGTTTACAAACCAAACGACGGTTTTCGCGTGGAACGGAAATGGTAAGTGGTAAAATTTAAGGAGGTGCAATAGTGTTTAGGTGGTGACACGTTGCAATTAAAAACTGCCTATTTCACATGATATAAAAACTCTAATTTTCATACATGTTGTGATGCAAAGGCTGTTGGATCTGATGGGAATATTGACAGCTGTCATATTTACTAACGCATATAATTGTTGACTAAAAAGGAGAGTTGGATAAAGTTGTGGGCCCGAATATATTAATATTTTGACACTTTGTGTTTTTAACCAAAGTCAATTCATAAATACGAATTGTCATAAGGTGGGTATTTTCATATTATTTGTAACCATAATTGTATAAAGAGGAATAACTTCCGCATGAGGTATCGTCACTATTAAGTTTATCTCGGTTTATATGCATGAGACTTTGCATTTGGTATGTATTTCATGGGTTTACGCAGCTTAGGCTGGGTCATGTGGTATTAGAGTTGGAAAAATCTCTTTTGAAGATTAAAGTTTTTTTTAATTAAATTAGAATTGTATAGAATGCATGTGTGATGGAGAAGGTAAGAGGAGATCAGATACTAAATCTGATAAGCAACAGATACACAGAGTTGATGTGTAACAAAAATTTGCAGAAATAACTAAGAACAATCCATTCAAGTGCAAATGAGTGGTGAAACAAGATTACACAGAGATCTTGAAGGTGAGGTGTTATGTGTTATTTTAATCTGGTTTGAAGATTATGTTTGCAAAATTCAGGTTGCAAACAGTTGGAGAGAATCTCAAGAAAAAAAGATCACAACCTTAAGAGCAGTGATGAAGGAAGCTGGTAAGATTTTCTAAGTGAAAGCAAAGTGTGGAGCATAACCTTGAAGAATTCCAACAGAGTTTGGATAAAAATTACAATTGTGCAGAAGGGTTTAAGCCTAGAAGGAGAAGAGAGAAATTCTCAAAAAGAGGTTCCAGAGATAGAGAACTGTACTTTCCAAAAGTCCAAGTCTAGAGGAAAACTTGGTGAGGTAAGTGGCATCAGGAAGCTCTTGCTGTTGCATAGGCTTAAACAGGTCATAGTGAGGAAGTGAGTGATGAACTCATAGAGATGGAAAGAAGAATATGACTACTGATAGTCATAGCAAGGATTCTGAGCAAGACCACAACAGATTAAAGGAGTGGAAAGTTGGCACAAGATTACAACAATGAGACTGTAGGAAGAACTTTTGAAAGTTCTTAGAAATTGTAGCAGGACCTTATTCCAGCTAAGGCTTGGAATAGACAGGGACAGTGGTGTCTTTAACGAAGTGAGTGCAGAAACCAGAGAAGAGAACAAGATTGCTCAGTACAATTTCTGAGAAGAAGAGGACTTGGAAACCAGACAGAGAAGAAGTTTGGTGAGAAGATTAACTCAGTAGGAGATTGATTGGTTGCAAATGCAGAATCTCACACAGAAGAGAAAATGACTATGGAAATTCATGTGCAAGGTTCAGAAGAAAGCTACAAGATGAAGAAGAAGGGTAAAGAAATCTGCAGGAAACAGATGAGTGAAGAGGAGCGTGACAAAGGGATTTCTAAGATAAGAGAACAATTTAATAAATTAAAGATGATGATAGAAGAAGACCAAAAACAAGGTTGGATCTTGAGGAAAAAGACAGTGAAGTGGTCTAAATTATAGAGAAATCTACAATAGAAACAAGTGAAGCAGTTGATAGAAAAACTCAGAGAAGCAGAGTCAGAAATGGAAGTTTCCATTTGTAGACCAGAAAGGGTGAAATTCTGGGTGAAGATGAAGATTGGAGATCTGTGAAAGATCTTATGAATTATTGTGAAAATTCAAGACAATAAGAAGTTCACCTTGCTGAAGAAGGAATTATTGATGATTTCTAAATTGTTGGGCAATTTCATATCAGTGGAAGGATGTAAAGCCTTGTATTTTTGTAACTAATGATTTTGATATAATTACAGGTTTTGCAGATGATGAACAATATTTTTAAGCTGTTACAACACAGGAAGAATTTCTTATGGAATAAGGAAACGAGGTTCAATTTGAAGGGCTGATATGTGAAGAAGCAAATCAGATTGTTGAACCTTGTAATTTAAAAATTGACAATTTGTGTATAAATGCAGGGACTGTAAGTGATGATGAAGTACTTATGAAATGCCAAAAAGAAATTGAATTGTTGGGAAAATTAGAATATGACAGTGATATTACAGAGGAAGGAGTTCACTACAGTGGACAAGAACAAAGAGCCATCATTGAAGAAGATGGTGTGGAAGAGAGACTTGCTGACAGTCTCGAGAGTCCTTTAGAGAATTATTTAGAGAGGTTGAATCAGCATATTGATGTGCTGATAGAGGAGGAAAAATCAGAGTAGCATACTGAAATGTTGCCAAAGGAAAAGGATACACTGAGGCCTTATGTTTTTCATTTTAATAATTGTTTTGTGAATGCATGTTTTGTTGCAGATGCTGGAGAAAATTTGATACCAGTGAGCATTCAAGTAAAGAAGAAAGAAGAAGAATCTATGGAAGTATTTCATCCATGGAACAAAGATATTAGAGTGATCTAAAGAATGCTGGAAAATTAGGATTTCAAGCAAGAGGAGGTAACTATGGAAGAGAAAGAGCTTGAAGAAATGCATAATGTAAAGATGCAAGAGTCAGAAGATAGCAGCAACAAACTAAAGTAAAGAGAAAGATATAACAGTAAATGGAAGACTATGTATCAGTCCAAGGAATTGCTAAAGAAAGAAGACAAATAAATTGTCATAAGTGACAATCAGGAAGAAGTTATCCATTACAGTAAACAGAAGCAGAAGATTGTCTTGGAAAACAAGGTAGCAGAAATTAAAAAGGTGTAAGACAACAGTAAACAAGAGGGTAAGGATGAAAGGGCGGTAGTAAGAATAAAAGTTCAACAATCAAGAGATGAAAGTAATCAGCATTCAGAAGATATATTAGACAAATAAATTGAATTGATAGGAAGGATAATGATGAAAGCGTCTTAGAAGAAGACAATAGCAGGAAAGCAAAGAAGCAGCATCAACAAGAGGAAGACAATAGCAGACTGTAAAAGCATAGCTAGTGGAGAAAAGCAACATAAAGTGTGGAGACTTGGGGAAAACCAATAAACAAAAGCAACAACAAAAGACAAATTACAGAACAAGGTATGGGATCCAGGAAGACAAAGATTAAAAGCACATGATCGGGAGATCATGATTATTTTTAACCTTGAGAGTCTGATGCAGGAGCATTAGGCTCAGAAAATTCTTTGTATTTTAATAGACATAGGGGTCTTGTGTTTTCAAAGAAGATTGGTTGCCTATGTATTAAATTGATGTAATTTTAAATATTTTGAGTGAGACATTTATAATAGGAATTATTGAGAGGAATTTTGTAAATGTTCTCGAATGTTGGAGAACATGAGAGAATTAGGATAGTTGAGATTCCATAGGGAATGAGAAACTTGAGAATTAATTGTAAATCCTAAATTAGGAGTTCGTTTCATGATTTTTTGGATGAGAGAGTATCCTTAGGGATTAGTTGAGTCAAATGAGGACTTATAGGATATTCAAGATTTTGTTGAAAAGATAAAGGATCTGAAACCAGAATTGGTTTCAGAACCTTCTGTATAAAATGATAATCCTCAAGGAATATATATAGATAGGTTTAGGTTTCAGATAGATAGAAAAGGTTTGGATTGTGAAGCCTATGGGCCAGAGAGTGGGTGAAAAGGCCACTGATTAGAAAATCACGCCAGAACAAGAAATGTCTATGTATATATGTGATTGTTAATACAAAGAACTCAATTTGTGAGTTTGTATGGAGTGCATTGTGTTTATGAATTTATAATTGTGGTTATGTATAAGGGAAATTGCATAACATAAGTATACAAGTGTGTTCAAGGAGAACCAGGCAGAGATGGAATAAACAGAGGCTAGAAAAATTGATGTGATCAAGCGAAAAGAGTAAGATCTGTAATGTTCTTTTAGGTTAAGTGATAAATCATGAAGGAAATTGTTATAGCAGGGGAAGCATCCATGCATATCTTAGTTATAACTACAATATGTGTGTTGTGTATTGTCAACTCGTTGAAAAAAAAAAAGTTTCCTCGAGTTGGTGAATAAATCTGTTTCACGGAGAAATTGAAAAACCACAATCTTCAGATCCCGGAGCACGTTGTGAAGACAAAGTGATATGTGCGTAAGAAACACTTGGGTTAATTGTTGAAAGGAGAATTAATGGCAGAATAACAGAGGAGGGATCTTTGTTTGTCGAGATCACATTAGTGTATTCACTTTGGAATTCATATTTCAGTTGAAAACTGTGGAAGAAGGCATAGAAGAAGGATAAAATAGACGCTTGGAACTCTGTTTTGCATGGAATCCGTGGATCGTTGTTGCAGTGGCAGAAACATTGTAGAGATCAGGTTAAATAAATCCAATTTGAATAGTGGAGCTATAATGGAATTTTATGATTTGGAAACCATGAACAAGAGGAACTTTGTGTCAATGGAAGGACTGAAACCATGAAGTGGGTTTACAAACCAAATGGTGGTTTTCACGTGGAACGGAAATGGTAAGTCGTAAAATTTAAGGAGGTGCGATAGTGTTTAGGTGGTGACACGTCACAATTAAAAACTTCCTATTTCGCATGACATAAAAACTCTAATATTTGTACATGTTGTGATGCGAAGGCTATTGGATCTGATGGGCATATTGACAGCCGTTGGATTTTCTGATGCATATAATCGTTGACTAAAAATGAGAGGTTGATAAAGCTATGGGCCCGAATATATTAATATGTTGACACTTTGTGTTTTTAACCAAAGTCAATTCATAAATACGAATTGTCATATGGTGGGTATTTTCATATTATTTGTAACCATAATTGTATAAATAGGAATAACTTCCGCATGAGGTATCGTCATTGTTGAGTTTATCTTGGTTTATATGCATGAGACTTTGCATTTGGTATGTATTTCGTGGGTTTACGCAACTTAGGCTGCGTCATCAAGTCAGTTTGTTGTGATTTCATTAAGAGAGCCCTCTCAGCCTAGTAGGGCTAGCTACTAGGTCAAAGTGGTATGTGGTTACCTTTGCTAGTCTCCTTCTCAACCTTCGGAGAACTTGTGGAGTGCTAACAATGCCCACCCTTGAGGATTTTTTTCTCACTCTCCATAATGTCTATCAGTGAAAAGATGAAACCCTAGTATGTATATGAATTGGGTATGTGTGGTGTAATTTGGAAAAAAAGAGTATAGGGATGGGGTAGGCTTAGAGGGTGAGATGAAGGGTTTTGAAGCCAAAGAAAATTCTAAAAAAAATTCAGGAGGTAGGCTTGTATGTTGACTCCATGATATGAGTGAAATTAGGTGAAGTGGATGTGATAAAAGTGGTCAAATGAGGGAAACGTAGGAATTTCCCAGTTTAACACTAGAAAATTGGCAAGAAATTAAGGTTTGGTGGAAATGATTCTTAGGAAGGGTATGGATGGTGAGGAATGATAATATAATGTATGTGGGAGTTGTCTGATAGTGTTATATGAGAGGGTTAGGGTTTAGTGTAGTGAAATCACTCCATGATAGGAAAAACATGAGAATGTAGTGGGAGAGGAGGTAAGCAAAATAATCAATGATTTGCCTTGTAAAATGACTTTGATAGTGTGTTAGAATGTCCACTTACTAATGTATAGGCTTTAGAAACCTTGTGCCATGATCCTTCAACTTATTTAAGTGATTTGGATACCAAAAACCCAATGCGTAGCAGCTCTACCAGATGCGTAAGAACATTTCCAAATGTGTAATAATAGCCTCCATATGCATAACAATAGCCTCTAGATGCGTAACACTTGCCTCCAAATGCGTAACAAAAGCCTCTTGGGAGAAAATTTGTCAATCTTATGTAAACCCTCAACCACTATGGAGTCAAATGGAGGTAAGAGAGGAGCTCTACCATACATTAAAAGAGAAGAATTAGTTGAATGAGCCTCTTTTTGCCTTTTATAAGCTTTTGAAATGATTTTTTGTCCTCTAGTGAAAACAATAACTATAATTACAGTTCCGCCTTTTTGAAATCCTTTGATATTGAAACAAATTTTGAAATAAGACAAATTGTATTACTTTATTCTCCTAAGTATGCTAACTCCCTTTAGAAGACTTATATGATGGAAATGAAGGATTGTTTGCCTTGTTTGATGAAAAGTTAGCCTTTTCAAAGGCAAAGTAATGGCACCTAGACAACATACCTAGATGAGATGGAGTGAATGATCTAAGACTTCTAAATGAAAATCAATGGGATGACCTTTCAGGTGATGATGGCCATGGATGGTATGAGGGGAGCAATATTTTTGACCTAGATTCCTTCAGTGACCAAATTTTTTATTGAAAACTTGTTTGAAAAGACCAAAGTTTTTGACCTATGACTACTAGAAAATTAACTGAAAGAGTATGTTTGATCATTGAGATATTGACACTAACATAACCTACAAGGGAACTCTAAAAGCATGGATTTTGCAAGCTATGTTTCTTCACAATTCAAACTTGTAGGTCATATTTTTTTCCTGTCGTATTGACATGTGAGATGACCATCATGGCATATGAAATAATACTAGTATATAAATGGAGGAAATGTGTGTTGTTTAGAAATTTATTTTGAAATCTTAGGGTTGCCCTTAATTAATCTTTGTCATGGGTTTCTGAGTGCAAATTCAATAGGGTGTAGACACCCCACCTAGCTAGAGAAATCTTAGGTCTTCACTTGTTGCTTAGGGTGTGTATCCAATTCCAGATATATAGTTGCCTCCTACTGTGAGATTTGCTGCAAATTTTTTGGGTGAGTTGGGTGGAAAGAATTCACGACCATGTTTCAGATTGTGCAAACTTGGCCCATCATCAAGAAATCAAAGATACCTGTGCATCGGAAGAAAGAAAGACCAACAAGAAACATATTAATAAATGTTGAAATTTCACTGCTATTGTTATGTTTAAAGAAATTTTGAAATGTTAGTTAGAACCACTGGAATTTAACTAAGTGTGTATAAATGCCATGAGAAACCTTGGTTCTACATGAACACTTCATTGACTGCAATAGTATTTAAATTTATTAAACCTTTGAGCACCATGGTTGCATACAAATGATCATTCCACTACTTGTTACCTCTAGCATCTATACACAACCTCAAAATTCTTCTGTTATTACTAGAGTAGGGTACCAAATATAGCTTATGGATTACTTGTACGAGTTTAGCATATTTCAAAGTTAAGATAAAGTAACCTACATGACCTATTTTTTTCTATTATTGTTGATGGTTATCATCTACAAGTTCTATGAACCCTTGTGAACATATATGAAAATATAATATCCATGTCATTTTACTCATGATCTATCATGGGGAAATCCATTCCAAAAATAGCTATCATTTGCTACATTCTTAGGGTGGATGGTCCCATGTACACTTTTGATTTTCGTGTTCCTTTTTATTTTTGGCATTTGTTAATACTTATAGCCTACACTGTGGTTCTACTTGTAGTTTTCAAGACTACAAAAGCGTGGTATTTGTGGTTTATTATTTTAAAAATCATGCCCAACTTCTTTGAATAATTATAGTATTCCTAATCTACCCAATTAATATTCTTCATGTACATGGGCATCACTGGAGATGATTACCAAAATGCATATGAGCAATTAGGTGGCCTATGAATTATAACCTTTTGGTAGTGAAATCATCTTGAAGCCAATAGAAAATGCTCAAAACATCTTACAACCTTTGAACCCAATTTTTTTTTTTCCAATTTAAATCATATAGACAGAGATTGCAATAGAAACTGCAAGGAGGGGAAGATTCCAAACAATAAGAGGAGAAATTGGTGCTATTTTTAGTTCGTATATTGTACTTTAGTTGGTGAATTGTGGAATTATTTCCCTCTAAGAATTTGTACTTTGGACTAAAACTTGTTTATTAACTAGGTAGTTTTCAAGACATGCCTGGCTGTAAATAATTTTAGGATGCAAAAATAGGGGTGTTATCTAGGCAATTCAACAATGGCATGAAATTTGAAGTTGTTCATTCACCATGCCCTCTTTATATATGAATATTGCAATTCATTAGGCGAAACTGGACTTCCTTTTTACTGCAAATATACAGTGAAAAAATGTTTTTATATACTTTAGTTTAGATGGTAATATTTGGAAGTATTTTCCTCCTAAGCAAAAGGTGAGGTTGCATGTTCTGCGCAAAGAAATTTGATCAGTTCCACAGTCCTTGTAATATTCTCTTGGTTGCTTGTAATTCCACAAGATCTAGTGTCAGTAAATGATGTCACTCTATTTACCTTTAAAATTGTATGTATTACACTTTTCTTATTATTTGAATGTACAAAGTTATTAATATTTTTTGTGGGAGGTTACTTTCACCCCTATTCCTGGGTCTTTACATGGCACTAGGATTGAATGGTGTAATCTTGATTCTTAGTGTGTGGTCACATGTCAGAGCTTTGACAAGTGGTGGTGTAGAGGATAAACTTTATTGTGACATGCATAGAAAAACTTGAGCTATTCTCGAAGTACCTAATTTAGGGTTGTAATTATCTCAGAGTGTTTGAAAGAAAAGAAACATTGAGCTGGATTTCAGTTTCTGCTAGTAGACTATGATATGATGCACTTGGTGACAGATGTTTCCATTTCTACATATTTTGATACATATTTTTCCATATAGGAGCTTCTTCTGATGCATTTCACACTTCACTATGAAAAACTACATATTTGGACGCATGACTAGAAGTGGTATTGAAGAACCCTTTTTTTTCTAGTGAAAGAAACTTCCAAATACTTGGGAGGACTGCTAATTCAAGAAAATAAATGTTTGGTAATGTTCATTCAATGTGATCTAGAGAAGGTCATCGATTCTATACATTTTGCATGGGTTGTACTAATATGTCTAGAAAGACAAACTCAAGAAATTGAATATTAAGAACTAACATTAGAGGCAAAAAGTAATGGGGTTTATGGATGCAAATTATTGGATATTCATGGGAAAATGGTTGAGTGATTAATAAAGGTCACGACCAAGTGTTCTTTAGAAGAAATATGGCATCCTAAATTTTTTAATAGCTGGTCATTATTGCCTTAGAGTTCAGTTAAAACATCAAACAAATTTACATTATGGATCATACAATGTGACAAAGACATTCTACTGCTATTAGAATGGAATGAGTTTCATTTGTATCATCACTATTTCCACCTAAAGAGGCATGACGACTTCAGTGGAGCCTCGTAGACTATGATATGATGCACTTGGTGATAGATGATGCCATTTCTACATACTCTAATACATATTCTTCCACATAGGAGCATCTTCTGATGCATTTCACACTTCACTATGAAAAAATATATATTTGGAGGCATGACTCCTCTTCTAGTGGGATTTACAAAGCAATGGGTAGGTTAACAAAGAGATTCATTCATGATATGGTGACAAGTGGCATTTAAAACTCTTCTTCTAAGGTCAAAGATACATCCTAGGAGGATGTCCCATCATCTTAGAATATTTTTGGAAGAGTGCCACATGCACCAAAGAAGAGGAACACTCCAATATGGAAAGTCTCTAGGGATTTTGAAAGAAAATTAAGGCATAGTGAAATGCAAAAATACCTTATTTGACATAAAGTCCTTGCAAGAGAGAAAACACATCGCTCGTACAAAATGGCTAATTAGTTACTAAAAAATGACTAAAATTTTCATATAAACGACTATTTTTCATTCAGTGACCAGTAGTAGATAATTTACAGTATCTTATAATGCAACCAAATTGTAGTCATTTTTAGCTTAGTCATTAATTGGTTATCTCAATTTGATTGTCTAGTAGTATATTTAGTCATAATTTTTGTCATTAATTACCACAATTAATGATAAAATATACAACAAAATATATTACTATATGATCACCTGAGAAAACCAATTAGTGACCAAAGAAACATGACCAAAATGTTGGTCATGTTATAAGATATTGTAAATTAGTTACTAATAGTCATATATATGCAAATTTTAGTCATTGTTTGAAATCAATTAATGACCAAAAAAAGTATGGCTAAATTTTGGTTGCGTTATAAGATATTGTGAATTAGTTACTAATAGTAGTATATATTCAAAATTTAGTCGTCATTTGTAATCACAAATATATCATTTGCAGTAGTCATTTGTCTTTTTTTGGTAGTTTCATATTCAGTATATAAACGACTAATTTAGTATTTTATATTGATTTCATTTACTTTCATTAATAATCGTTATAAACGACTAATTTAGTCGTATATTAATTTTAATTATGTTTATCATTAATCAATATAAAATACTAATTTAGTAGTTTTATATTTATTTTATGTGTTCATTATTAATCAACATAAAGTAATTAGTATGATTTTGCGACTAAATTAAAAAAAAATGGCATACAATATTCATGCTTATCTAATATGGAAACACATGAATCATGTAGTCTCATAAGTTGGTAACAACACAAAAAAATATCAATTACAATCATAAATAATTTGAACCACAAATTTTATTATATGAAATGCCAAGTATTACAATATGAGTTTCCTACTAAATATTGATTGGGCTAAAATTTACACATGAAATATTGTTTAATCACTTCAAAACATTCCCACTATGTTGCAGATGCATTGCACATGTCTTTCCACCTTTGAAACGATTCAATAGTTTGCCTCTAAAAATTGTGTAACTAGCAACATACACCAATCAAGAGTCATGCTAAAGACTAGAAGCTCCATTCTTTGAATAGTCTAGGGCTAGAATATGAATCCAAGGTCTTCAATATGCAACCAATAGATATTCATTTAAATAGTAATAATGTGATCTCATTTGCTTTTTCAATTAAAATATCTATTAAACTCATATCACTATTTGGAATATAATGAGACTATAGAACTTCCTTTACAACACATGGAAAAGTTCACAGAAACACTAAATACAATGGGCCCACCTAAACACTTCTTCTAATGATTCTCAACAACAAAAATTAGAAAATGTTGAGATCTGCAAATTCATGCTTGAGTTAGGACTTCATACACTTCATAACAACATTTTATAAAAATATTGATATTTTAGTGAAATGTTCAATCAGAGTATTTAAAACAAGTAAATAAGTTCCTCTTTGACATGAGGAAAATGAAAGAAAATAAAAATAAATAAATGAGAGAACTTACCACAAAAAATGCCAAAATTTTCACTATAAAGGTATTGTGTAGAATTCTTCCCATGAGAAATAAAAAGGTCAAATGTCCACTGCATGGTCACATTTGAAGCAATAATTAGACATAAATAACTAAACCAAAGATTTTTAAATGCACATACACATCTAATATAAGCATGCATCTTACAACTTGTAGCTAGAAACTCAGTTTACTTTTACAAGCTATGGAGTACGATTGCCTTATGTACAACAAATTCAAATTATCTTTATATGACTTTTGACCGTAGTAGAATACGTAAAAACACATTTTTACTCCATTTTTATTTTTGTTTAGCTTATTTTATAGATCCTTCATATTTTTGTGTCTTAGAGATTTTCCAATATATATTTTTACAGGGTACAACATCAAATTGAGATTAACAAAAAGATGCTTCAACCAAAAACAACAACGAAACCATACAATATTCAAATGATACATGAAAAATATAGGAACTAAAGGCCAAAGGGAATTTCCAAACATTTTTTTGAAAGTTAAAGGAAACACAATTTAAGTACCAAATGTGAAAACTTGTGACAATTTGGTTTAAGAATGAAACCAAGGTATTTGAAACCCGATTCCACGTCCTTCTAGGGAAAAGGAAAAGTATCTTCTACATGAAAGTGAGGGACCTTAGGAAATTCATAATATAGAATGTTCCTCTCAAGGAGTAAGAAAAATGATTGTAAACAATTACTTCTTTCTAATCCCAATTTCCATGGGCTTGATGGGGTGGAACAACAAGAGCCAAAGAGTAATCGTAATGGTGACTTACTGATGTATTTCTCACATTAACATGGAAAATTACCATTACAATTTCTATATTGAAATTAAACACAATTATCTACAAATATGCAATCATATATAAATCAACACATGTATCCATAACTCTTGATCAAAATATGCTCTTGTGTCTAATTTCACAAATACTTTCATTCATCCTACAATAACATCAAATAATTTTCTCTTCAATGGAAAAACATGAGCTACACTAGAAGAAGTCAAACTATGATTTAATTATTAAAAAAAAAATTATTGAAGAAAAAGTGCATAAACCTTAAATCCAGTAGGGTTGGGGCTCTATAAGAAGCCTTGTTCGGATGCTAAATTCATCTTAACACATAAATCATATTTTTGAATAACATCACCTCCAAGCTTAATATTTGTAGTAATGCAAGTTGCCTTTTCAAAGAAATCCAGTGTAAATTATGGGTTGATCCCAACATTTGATGTATTTTTGAGGATGTTAGGACCTAGCTTTTTCACCTACTCTAGATTAATACTACTATCATGTATTAGTAACTCCAATCCTCCTTGAGTTACACTACCCATTCCAAATGAGAATATTTGAAAACTACCATCATCATGTAAAAAAATAGTATTGTTGTCCTTAGAGAGAGGCATGTAAGTTTCAGTGCCCAACCCATGGAGAAGATGGATTTCCAAACAATTGTAAAAGTTGTGCAAATAGATCCATAGGACCATGAGACACTGTGGTGGAGAGTTCGACTTTAAACTAGACAAGAAGATAAAGAAACCATTTCCATCAAGCAACTCCTTCCAATGATGTAGCCCAATAGACCTTAATTGACCATCTTGATTACCCTCATTGATCATATTTGGATCAAGGACCTAAGTGATAGCTGAAATTTCAAAGTGTTTGAAAGTTTTTTGAACTTGAGCTACCAGCTAAATCTCGTCTTCCTGATTTCGGTGCCGCGAATAGTACAAAAAACCGACACCATATGAATAAGTTATCACGATTTGATAAGTCCAGTAAACTGCAATTTTCGACCTTTGACTAGGTTTGACTGGGCATTTGAATATTCATCAAAAATAATATTCTAGGGAATATTCTTGGAATATTCCTCAAAATATTCCCCAGAATATTCCTCTTGGGTGAATTGGATTTTTACAAGTGGCATGGTTTCAGCCAATCAGAGGTTGTCGCATGGCAGGCCCGAAGGCCGCCATGTGGCCTAGGAGTGGTCATGTAAAATTTTTGGTCAGGGATAGGAGTAAACCTCAAGACCTCCCACATAACATGCCCATGCCTTACCATCTCCCCTATCCATTGGTTCTTAACAATATTAGAACTCGACTTATACTTAAAGTGTAATGGTTTTGTATTTGGGGGAGAGAAAGGGCCAACCCTTCTGGCCAGCCCCTCCCCATATGGCCTTAAGCCATGAACAGGGAGCTAAACTGAAGGCTTAGTTAATCGAAAGTCTCCCCCGATAGTTTTTTTTGTCACATGGCCACGTTACGACATTTCATGTGACTGGGGGGTTTTGGGACATGTGTCCAACCCCTAACTACCTATTTAATGCCACGGTTAGGCTTCTGGAAAAATTGGAACACCCCAAAAATTATGCAGAATTTCAAATTAAACTCCAGCTAACTGAAGTGCTCCATTTTTAGTGGAGCTGATATAGGGGTAACTGGATAAAAATTGATTAGGCTCTATCTTGAGCTAGATTCGACCATTCTTGGAGTGTGAATAGTCAATTTCGACTTTCTTGGACATTCCAGACTCATTGGTGATGGTTTTAGATCCATCATAGGACTTTTGAGTGAGTTTTAGCTTCAGAAAATTTCTAGGGGCCACTAGGGCTACCTGGGGCTAGCAACAGTTTGAGGCCTAGCCAGGGTAGCTAGAGGCCTTTTTCAACAAGAAAATAGTCAATTTTGGATGTTTCAGACATTTTGGATCTAATGGTGAGGTTTTCAAAAATAGTAGAGGATTGATGAAGGCCAATTTTCTTCATTAAAGTTCCAAGGGCCATTAGGGCCACTAGGTGCCAACAGGAGAATGAGGCCAATCTAGAGCAGTTAGTATCCATTCTCAGTAAACCAATAGTCATTTATGACTGCATTGAATCTTATAAATCCAATGGAAGGATTTTCAAAAGCTTTTGAAGACTTTTGAATAATGATATGCTTTAGAGAATTTTTCAGTGACCCTAGAGCCAAGGGGTGCCACCAGGTGTTGGAGGCGTAATCGGAGTAGCCAGAGGCCAATTTCAGTAAATGAATAGTCTATTCTAACTCTTTTGGACATTATGAATCCATTGAAGGTTGAGAAGCCACAGGGAAGTTTCGGGCATCCCAGGGCCAACAGTGGATGGAGGCCTAGATCGGGGAGCCAAAGATCATTTTGAGCAAACGAAAATCCTATTTTGGATGAATGATATGTGCTGGAGATAGTTGGTGAGGTTTCAGGGGAAAAAAAGATTTTTTTAAGGATTTAGTGCCACAGAGAAGCTCAGGGAAGCTTAAGGGTTCCGACAGAAGATGTCAAGTCTAAGGGAACCTAGTTCTTTCTTCAGAGTGATGACAACCATTCCAGGGGTATGATGGTATTCTAAACCCAATGGTACAGTCCAAATAACCATTAGAGTTGAGTTATTAACTTGTAAAATAAATTTCCGATCATAATCCCAAAGAGCCAAGTCAGTTGACAAAGGCTCAAGGAGACATAGCCCACGATATTCAGGTGAACTCCTTTATTAAATTTCTTTTTATGTGTTGACGCTTATTTACTGCAATTTATGGTTGTTGCACATGCTTAATATCAGAAAAAACAAATGTTCTTAAAGCACTTAAACAGTTAAAAAGAACATACACCAGTTTCAAGTATTCATTTTTGCACAGTCATGTATAAGCAAGATCTTTTATTTGTTTAACTGAGTGGGAGGTGCTTGCATAGCATAACAAGTCAGCCACCCATTAACATCTCATGATGGTATCAAAGCATTAGGTTGCTTTCCTGACAGAGCACTAGGTTGCTTTCTTGACAGAGCACTAGGTTGCTTGATTGACAAAGAACTAACTTTCTTTTTCTTGTTTGAGTTGAAAGGTGTTTAACAGTGCAAAGAATTTTACTGTTTTCAAATTGATTGTTGCTTACAATTTTGAGTTTGATAGAGGTGAAGGAAGCTACTGCTAGCTAAGTCTAGGAAAGGACAAGAAAAAAGAAGGCCGAAGGAATTCTCCTTACCCAAATGACGTCAAGGCAACCCTTGAAGCACAAGAGGGATTGTTTGCAAAAGTGGTTCTTGAAGATTGTTTGCAAAAGGTTGCTTGAAGAAGAGATACAAGATGCAAAGAAGAGCTTTAATCTACAACCATATTTTTTAGAAGATTTGTAATTTTTTTAAAGATTTGTGAAGTGTTGCTGAAGTTATTTTGTTCATTTGCATAATGATGACAACTTCTTTAAGTGAGGTTTCAAAATCCTCTTTTACAAGACTCTTCAATGAAGAGATGAAGCGAGACTTCTACATCCTGAAGTATATGGTGCAATTTTTGTATGAAGATAGAAGGGAAAGCACTAGATTTCATGAGAAATTGGTTGCTATGAAGCAAGAGAAAGAAGGAATTCTTCAAAGAATGCATGAGATGGAGATGCAGCTCCATCATGCCAAAGAGACCTTAACCAAACACATTCTTGAAGCAGAGGTAAATCACTAAAATTTGTCTTCAATTTCCTCTTCAGAAAGATGTGTATGTTCATTTGAAAAGCACATTAGAGGTATAGGGTCCAAGTTGATGTTAAAAATGGGCTATGAAGGCAAGGGTCTAGGCAAACATGCACAGGGCATGATTGATCCTATTTTGGTTGAGGAAATACCTAAGAATTTTGGTCTAGGCTATGTTCAATCTTATGGCGAAAACTCCAAAGCCATGAAGGAACTTGAGTCAACTTCAAAAAGAACTTTTGTCGCAAGTTCTAAACCAAAAACATGTCAAGTTTTTTTTCAAGTTGATTGCCATTTTTTGAACCCTATGTTGCAGCAAGATGTTTGTAGACATGCAGTTTATGGCAAGCATGAGAGTTCTGACAGCTATCAAGACATGAACACTAATGTTAGTCTTTAAAAGAAAGATGGAACCTCTACAAGTTCATCTCCTCAAGAAGGTAAAAAAGATGGACATGCAAAGCAGCATTTGAGGTATAATTCTTCCCATAGTTAAGTTGATTATGTTTATGTTAAGCATGGAAAATATGCATGCGTGAATGGAAGAAAGAGTTGTTGTTTGTATTATGGTATGTTTAACCATGATTTTTCAAAATGCTGGAAGAGGATGAAGGCATACAAGAAACAGTTGAAGCGTAGGAAAATTTCAAAGAGGGTGAAAAAGACTTGCACACATTGCCAGAAAAAAGGACATTTTGTTTCTCAATGTTGGACACTGCATCCAACTAATCATCCCAAGCATTTGGAGCAAGAGGATAAAAATACTGGCGAAATTGGAACCAAATATTCCATCATTGATGTGAGAACATATGTTTCACATGAAGAATGTTTTTAGCAACAAAAAACTCCTTGGAAGTGGCTTGGTAATAAGTGGTTTGAATTCTTAACCCAGTAAGACATACATTCATTTGTACATATGAAAATTTCAGTTATGTATGCATGTATTCTACTGAAAACTTGCATTTGTTTGAGCCACCTTTGATCAATGATCAAGGAAATGATGTTAAGCTACCTTCTATAAATTTCTTGCCAGAAAATTTCGGGATGAGTTCAGGGAAGACACAGTTCTTGATAGGAGGACAAGAGCATCCAAGAGGGAAAGTGTTGACTACCTTCGAGTTGGGGCTCAAAGGCACTAAGGAAAGCAAGGAAAAGTGTATGGAGGCTAGAAAGAAGAGGGTGTTGTACTCTCATCTACTGAACAGATCAGAAAATCAGTATTTTAGGGTCCAAAAGATTCCCAATGGGGAGGAGTGATCAAATTTGGATCAAGAACCTAAGTGATAGATCAAATTTCAAAGTGTTTGAAAGTGTGTCAAACCTGAGCAACCGGATAGATCTCGTCTTCCTGATTTTGGTGCTGTGAACAGTTCGAAAAACAGACACTGTATGAAGAAGTTATTGTGATTTGAAAAGTCTAGTAAACTACAATTTTCAACCTTTGACCAGGTTTGATTGGGCATTTGAATATTCAGGAAAAATAATATTCCAGGGAATATTCAAATAATATTCCTCAGAATATTCCCCTCAGGCGAATTGGATTTTGACAAGTGGCATGGTTTCAGCCAATCTATTACACTAAAAATTGTCACCATGACGTTTTACTGTCTATATGGGTTCATAATTACTCATACAATAATCCCTTAGAAGTATACAACATCAAGTTCCTAAAACCAAGCCTTGAAATTGAGAGAAAATCTTATAAAAGTCATAAAAACACTTGTACTGTACTTTCTCTTAGTATTACCTATAGTGCTGCATCTGTTTGTTCTAGAACATGTGGAACCGGCCGCACTTTTTCTTCGTTAAAGGTACGGATCCATGTAAAAGGTAAAATGAAGGCGGAAGTAAAATTTGGAAACCTAGCTGGTTGAATCCGGAAGCTTCTGGAAGCAATTATCCAGTGGAAAGTTCGCTCCTTTCATGTACATTCATCCCTCCATTAAAGAAGCCTACCCCTTGGTATGTGGAACTTAATCCCTTTGAAAGAGGATTCTATCCCCTCTTATTTCGAGCTACAACCTCTTCTCTTTTTCTATAAATTGAGGCCATAGTTCAGCCTCAAGGGGAGTTAGGCTTTGAGATTTTTTGAGGAGAATTGCTGGAGAAACTCAGACTCTCTTAACTGATCATCATATGGGAATGATTACACACTCATGTATATGTTAGTCGAGAGAGTGCAAAGGCTTGTCAAAGTAGACGAAACACTTGTTCCGGACCCCGGAAGGACCTGTACGACATCAAGGGGAACACAGTTGTAAGGCTCCTTTTTTCATTAAAGATAATACAAATGGATCCTGTTTTCTCAATGAGTTATTTATTTAAATGGCTTATTTCTTGAATTCCTTGATCATCAAGATAGATTTATGGTTTGAATTAGTCTATATTATGCAGGTGCTTATGATTCTTTCATGTTTTTGATTGCAGATCCCAAAAGGAGACGTATTCAATGCAACAGGAAAGAAGACTACGATCAGCGCTGGACTACAGGTAAGTCCTAAATCCTTCATTATAGATAATTCTAGATCAAATATAATCTAGAGAAAGTAGTTTACATTTGTTTGTTTGCTGCTAGTTATCCGTAGGATACTAGGGAGATATGTCTTTTCCGCAAGAACGATTTATCCGTCCAACAAAATGGCGACTCCACTGGGGATTGGATCTTGAACTTAGTTTTCTTTTATTTTTGACTTGTGAAACAATTTTTCTGATTTTGATTGATTGATACTGGCTTGGGTAATTTATTCCTGCAAAATCCCTGAAAAGTGCTTTAGAATTTTTTATTTTTCTTTAAGTTTTCTGGTCTATGCACTTTGTCTTTAGGAACAGTGCAGTCATCTCTGTTGTTTTCCTGTATACATAGTGCGACACTACACCTGTTTACACTGAAACTAGCGGACCCTAAGAAATTTTTTGAAAAAATTAAGATTCTCTTTTATGGAACCAGCTTACATGATTCTATGTATTTTCCCAGACTTGTCTTGACTGTCAAAAGCCTTGTGTGAATTTTTTTTCAACAATTTTACAATCTCATCAGTCTCCATTAAGTTGATTGGGTGTTTTGAGTTTATTTTTTGGAGAAATTCTTAATTTGATTTCCTTTGGTCATTACTTCGAGGTTTGTCTCAGTCTGAGTGTTAATCACCTTTGAGTATTTTTATTTTTTGATCTTTGGAACTCTCACCCAATTTTCTTTACTTACACTTGATTGGTTCTTAGATTACATTAGGATCATTTTGTGTTTGAGAATTCTCTTACGTAGATTACATTTGCATAATTAGAATTCTCATTTTCAGAATATGAATGAAAAATGTGCATAGATTACATTTGCATAGTTTTCATGTGAATTGTGCATAAATTACAACTGCATAGTTTACATTCTGGAAAAATCAATCGTAGATTTAGATCAGTTTCTTTTATTTGAAATTACATGTTTTATTCTTATTTTAAAAACATAAAAATAAAAAATTTGGAATTGATTAGCATTAGTTTTTCTTGATGAAATTAGTGCATTAGAGAATTTTTTATATTTTCTCTTATTGATCAATTTTTTGCATTGTTGGAAGTGAATGGAAAGTCTCTCCTTACTTTAGTTAGGATTCATCGAATTGAAAAGATTACATTATCATATTCGATTGCATTCAGTTTTGGGTTGGGTCATAACACCATTGGTTTCGTATCCATTTAGCCTTTGAGTAATAACAGTGAAAATAACACAACACTTAATAAAATTCATCTAGTAATTTTTACATTTTTAGGGCTCTTTCCACCAATCTAGCTCAGGATTAGTGCTTTGGAATAGGTTGTAGTTAACTTTCCAAAGCAACTAAAACAAACAAGTAGTCGATCTTGTGGTAGGAAAATTCCAATGGTAGCATGTATGCTCTAGGAAGCTCCTCCTAAAGGAGTCAAGCACGAGATCATATCCAAACCAGTGAGGTAATCAATCCTTCCTCATTGGGAACAATAGAAGATATACACGTATTAATAATGGTAAACCTCATATTGACCATTGTCGAGGAGCTCGGGGTCACTTGTCAGTAAACCTTGGATTATGTCAAGGAGCCTTCAAGGGGATTAAGCTTTGTTACTCTGCCCTTGCGTGTGTATCGGATCGTAGACTGTTCCCCCAGGTATATTTGTTCCTATTGGTGACCTTAGTGGCCATAAAATTTAGGATTCTTTCCCAAGGTGACGACGGAGGGAAGATCCCACTGTACTTGGAGCAGACGTCGACTAGACTCACTTGGACTCTCCGAAGGGTTCTCTTCACTCGAGATGGCATAGTGGAGAAACTTGCACCAGTCTGTTTCATTAATCAGGTTGTCGGGGTAACTGTTCCAACTCCCATTTTTGCATTAAAATTCTATGATGTTGGATTTCATCACCAAATACTGTTTTTTAGTGCGGGAATCTACTGTTTGTGTGTGGTTTGATTCCTAGATTTGATAGCGTGTGTTCATTTGTTTGTTTTTAATTTTAGATACCATAGGTGTGAATTGTGAATTTTAATTTTTTAGATGTGAATTGTGAATTGTTAATTTTAGTTTTAAATTGTTAATAAAATTCACTGAAGTTGAATCTAATGGCAACTGTTCTGGAATTTACCAACCAAGGAACCCCTCTTAACGAGAATCCTAGTACTTTTCCTTGCTTTAGAAATGTTGGTCCTCCTTATATGGCTACATTGCCATTACCTGGATTTACAATAGGTTTACCGATATGGTTATTTTCAACTTCGTTGGCCCCGAATACTCCAATTGTTCCACCGCAACTAGATGCTTCACCTCAACAGAGTTCACCATCTTAACATCACCAAACTCATGTTGACCCTTGACCTTCTTCACCAAATATGTATTCCTCCCTTTCTTCCTCTTCGCTTGGTAAAAGCCTTGACGTTAGTAACCCGGTGGCTAAGAAGAAGAAGAAAGGGAAGAAGAAGAAGAAGCCAAATAAGAAAGAAGTCAACCAACCAACCATGGCTGCAAGTGTTAGTAATGTTGAGGAAACCTCCAACATGCATCGTAAACCCAAATTCCCTTGCAAGATATTTAAGGGTGACCACTTCCTTATCAATTTTCCTGGTATTCCTAAGGTCTTGGAAGTATGATCAGAAAAATCCCATCAACTTACTGTTGATCCATCAACCAGTGTTAGTCAGGTTCCTGGGAAAAAGGGTAAAGTTAGGTTTCCTTGTAAGTTATGCAAAGGGAGTCATCAAAATCAAATTTTCCCTCACATGGATGAAGCCTCAAAATTGTTGGAAAACATTACTATTCCACAGCAACAAATTCCAACTGGTTACCGTAAAATTTCTCCCAACTTACCGTCAACTGACGAAGTGATTGATCTAATTCCAAGTACAGTCAATCCCACTCTTTCATTAAAGAGTGAAATTGATATCACTCAAGTTGATGACCCATTAGTTGATCAAGTGGTCGATTTGGTTTCACATTTGGTCGATCCCACTCTCCCTCTAGAGATTGAAACTCATACCGCTCAGGTTCTTCTTGTTACATCAGATTCTTCTACACCAGGGGGCATTTCACATGTTTGTTCAGAACCTCCTCCAAGTGCAGAGGTCTTTTCCTTTGATTGGAATATACTGACAGAACCTCGTCTTCCTTCCTCCATCCCTTTCCAAATCATTGTGAAGGTTTGTGGTAAGAATGTGTGTCTCACAAAAATAGATGAAGGTGCTTCTGTTAGTATTTTATCCTCAACTACTTGGCAAGCTTTAGGTTCCCCTCAGCTTGTGCCTATCACACAAAATATGTCAGCTTTTAACAGAACCATTAGTGAACCTTTAGGGATCCTTCCTAAGTTTCCTATTACCTTGGAAGGTAAAAATGTCTGTATTGATCTTATGGTAGTTCAAGGCCCCTTGGATTTCAATTTACTCCTTGGGCAAGACTATGTATATGTAATGAAAGTTGTCGTATCTACACTCTTTCACGTGATGTCTTTCCCTCACAATGGATCATTGTGATTGTAGACCAGCTTTCATTTGTTAGTCTTGATTCGACTACCAATAATCTGACACCCCTAAATGTTCCTTTTAAAGAAGTGGTATCTACCCCGCCACGGGTTAATTATGTGGCAACCAGTCCCATGTTTCTAGTTACCGATGCAAGTGAGCCTCTCACTATTTTCTCAACTTCATTTGACTTAGATCTGGTAATTGACATGGAAAACTCTATGGGATTATTTGAACACGATGTTCCTATCCCTTTTGAGTCCATTGACATGTGTTCCTTCCAGAGAATTGTTCTTCCATTTGATGAATACCTTTTGGAAGCCATGATCGAGGAGTGTCCCTTGACATGTCTTTCTTCCAGTTGGAAGCCATGACAAGGTCACTTATCAGGATAGTCCTTTTACTGTGTCAACCTCGTTAAAAAATGAATCAGTGGGTTAAGAGGAAAGTTCCTTTTACTGTGTCAACCTCATTAAAAAATGAATCAGCGGGTTAATAGGAAAGTTCCTTTTACTGTGTCAACCTCGTTAAAAAATGAATCAGTGGGTTAAGAGGAAATATCATTTTACTTTGTCAACCTCATTAAAAAATGAATCAGTGGGTCAAGAGGAAAGTTCCTTTTACTGTGTCAACCTCGTTAAAAAATGAATCAATGATTAAAGAGGAAAGTTCTTTTTACTGTGTCAACCTCGTTAAAAAATGAAACATGCTTGGATGAGGACAGTTCTTTTCCTGTGTCAACCTCATTAAAAAATGAATCAGTAGGTTATATAGGTATATTGTAGAGAGTAGATATGAGGACAATTCTTTTACTGTGTTAACCTCGTTAAAAAATGAAACAGACCCATGAGGACAGTTCTTTTCCTGTGTCAACCTCATTAAAAAATGAATCAGTAGGTTATGTAGGTATATTGTAGAGAGTAGATTGATAGATTCCTTGAGGATGGTTCTTCTCCTATGTCAACCTCGTTAAAAAATGAAACAGATACCAAGAGGAAAGTTCCTGTTACTGTGTCAACCTCGTTAAAAAATGAAACCGGTCCCTGATGAGCATAGTTCTTTTCCTGTGTCAAGCTCATTAAAAAATGAGACAAATCCTCTCCTAGTCAAAGTCGAGTCTTTCATCTGATCTCATAAATGCACCTTCATTCCATCCAGCGATTAGTAACTAGTAGTCTGCTTAGTTGAATGCAATGAAGCTTGGGGGGCATGCGCTCTAGCAAGTTACGCTTGGGGGGCATCAAAACTTATCTCAAGCACAGTTTTCTCTTTGTTTCAAGCTTGTGTAAAAATGAAACAAACCTATCTTAAGCATTATTTTTACTTTGTTTCAAGCTTGTATAAAAATAAAACCTATCTTGAGTCCATTTCGGATATTATTTTCAAGACTCATTAAACTCATGAAAATCCCGAGATTATTTTTCTATCTTTCATTCTCATAAAACACATGAAAATGTCAAGTTCTTTCCGTCTTTTCCTGCTCGTAGATTAAATTGAAAGTCAACCATATGAGTACAATTTTTATCACTTTTTCGAACTTGTTAAAACTTACAAAAAAGAGAAACCAATGAGTACATTTTCATCCCTTTTTTGAACTCGTTAAAACTTACGAAAAAGCAAAAATGATGAGTACACTTTTATCACTTTTTCGGGCTCTTGAAAATTATGAAAAAGCGAAACCCTGGAGTTCTCTTTTAAGCCCTTTTCAGACTCTCTAAAGATGAAAATATTTCCGAGTACTTGACTATTCGAACTTGTTAAAGGAAATGAACAGTCGTCCTTTCAGTATAAGTTTACCCCTTTTCTGGATTGAAATGGACTATTTACGAAAAAATGTATACGTTGACTAATCATGGTCAATAGAGTTCTCTCTTGTATTATTTTATCCTTTTTCAGGCTTGAGAGACTAAATTTACAAAAAAGTACACCCATGGAGTTTCCTTAAGCTTTTCTTCTGACTCCCTAAAATTGAAAAACACCGAGTTTCTCCTATACTAGACTCGTTAAAATTTAACTATAAAGGACCTGTCGATTACAAACAGGAATGAACCACTCCTTCTTAGGGTTTGCTTTAAACTAAGTTGGACTCATCCGAAGGATGAGCTTATATAACAAGCAAATGTTATCCTCCTCAAGCTTTTAAAAAATAAAGAGGTACTTGCTAGAAATGGTGGGGGAAAAAGAGAGAAAACGAATCCATTTGTCACAACCTGTTTAAAAAGCAGTTTACCACTCTTGAACACGACACTTTTTGACACACTTCTACCTGGGTTGGGAAAATCCTTTGCCTATCAGTTAATCAAACCATATTGAAAGTATTCAGCCAGTTTCTGGGAATTAGCTTTAGGTCAATTGTCACCAAACCATCCGCAGTGTCATTATGTGTTTAAGAGGACAGTTCAAATAAACCATTCATCTGCAAACATGTGTCTCCATTCGCGTTGACCATCCCTGAGTCAGTCCCTGCAAAAAAATTCTACATAACTTGATCTAATGGTTTCATGTCGTGGGCTTTCCTACGACGGATCACTTTCTATCGACGACAGCTCATCATCTAGGAAGTTGATCTAGAATCCTTCAGTACCTTGGAATCTGCATGCTTTAATGGCAGGTTTCTCGCCTTCGATGACATGTTGCATCATTGACCTTTGATCGAACGATTCTGTGAAATGTTCAACTTCAGATCATTTATTCACATTTCATGGATTGTACTGAGTAATTTGAGAGCTATTGTCATTATTGGTGGTTTCTCTCACACTTGTTAAAAATTCACATCATTGACTGGTAATCAAGTGGTTTCTACCATGTTCGACTTCGACACAATCAATCGCATGGATAAAATCATACTAGTTCGGGTAGCGGAAATCAAGAACCTGGATCTAGTTTCCACCATCCAGGCTGCGAGGAGTTTTATTATTCATTATGCAGTAGACTTTTGATAACAGATGGTTGTGTCCATACTGTGTCTACATTATTGATGTTATAGTAAGATCATTTCTACATCAGAACAAGTTTTAGTTAATATTTGATCTGAGCATGAGAATGCCTACCTCAGTGATGATATATATATATATATATATATATATATATATTGCATTGAATGTTTTTATAGGATTCCGACTGGAGTGTCCACAAGCTAATCCTCAAAATGATAAAGCACATCACTCTTCGAATGGTCTCAGACTTCAGACTTTAGGGGGAAATCTGTTACACTAAAAATTGTCACCATGATGTTTTACTGTCTGTATGGGTTCATCATTACTCATACAATACTCCCTTAGAAGTCTACAACATCAAGTTCCTAAAACCAAGCCTTGAAATTGAGAGAAAAGCTTATAAAAGTCATAAAAACACTTGTATCGCACTTTCTCTTAGTATTACTTGCGGTGCCACATCTGTTTGTTCTAGAACATGTGGAACCTGCCACACTTTTTCTTCGCTAAAGGTGCGGATCCCTGTAAAAGGTAAAATGAAGGCGGAAGTAAAATTTGGAAGCCCAGCTGGTTGAATCTGGAAGCTTCTGGAAGAAATTATCCGGTGGAAAGTTCGCTCCTTTCATGTACATTCGTCCCTCCATTAAAGGAGCCTACCCCTTGGTATGTGGAACTTAATCCCTTTGAAAGAGGATTCTATCCCCTCTTATTTGGAGTTGCAACCTCTTCTCTTTTTCTATAAATTGAGGCCATAGTTCAACCTTAAGGGGAGTTAGGATTTGAGATTTTTTGAGGAGAATTGTTGGAGAAACTCAGACTCTCTTAACTGATCATCATATGGGAATGATTACACAGTCATGTATATGTTAGTCGAGAGAGTGCAAAGGCTTGTCAAAGTAGAGGAAACGCTTGTTCCAGACCCTGGAAGGACCTGTACGACATCAAGGCGAACACAGTTGTAAGGCTCCTTTTTCCATTAAAGATAATACAAATGGATCCCGTTTTCTCAATGAGTTGTTTATTTAAATGGATTACTTCTTGAATTCCTTGATCATCAAGATAGATTTATGGTTTATGAATTAGTCTATATTATGTAGGTGCTTTTGATTCTTTCATGTTTTTGATTGTAGATCCCAAAAGGAGACGTATTCAAAGCGACAGGAAAGAAGACTACAATCAACGCTGGAATACAGGTAAGTCCTAAATTCTTCATTATAGATAATTCTAGATCAAATATGTTAGGTCCCTATATTGCTAGTATAGTCCCTTATTTTTATTAGTGTAACCCCCTTATTGTTATTATTGCACCCTTGTAACCCCCATTTTGTTATTATTGTGCCCTTAAATTATTATTGTTAGGTCGGCTAGGATTACATTGTGGCCCACTAGGATTACATTATGGCCCCATGGACTCTTATATATAGAAAGGAGGCTTTGTAAATTGAATCATCCAAGAATTGTTCATTCATGTAATGTATTGGAGGTTGCCCCCTCGAAGTGGCTTATTTCTAAGGCGTGGATATCTCTTTTCTTCTCTTTTTGGAGCTGGTTACACAACATTTGGTATCAGAGCTTTGGATTCTACGGTTTCGCTGCTCCAAACAGGTCATCATGGAATTTTCGCTATAAATTTTTTTCTATGAAGTTTCAGAAGCTGAAATTTTTAGGGTGCGAAGTTGAAATCCTGAGGAATATCGTCTCAAAATTTCAGAGCTTGGTTTCGCAATATTTTCGGAGATATGATCTGTGGAAGTTAGGTCTCTTTTCAGGCTCCTAAACAGGTCATCGTGGCATTTGTGCTATAACTTTTTTTCTACGAAGGTTCAGAATCTGAGATTTTTATGGTGCGAAGCTGAAATCCTGAGGAAAATCCTTGCAAAATTTCAGAGCTTGGTTCACAAAATTTTTGGAGATATGATCTGTGGAAGGTAGTGCTTTTTCAGGCTCCCGAATTTCATCTCAAAGAGGTGATCGTGGGAAAAGTTCAATAACTCTCTCTCTGAGCATTGGATTGGAGTGCTGTAAAAAGTGGTCGTAATTACACGGAATTTGGTTTCTTGGCTATCAATTTCAGAGGTGAAGGATGAAACAATGACACGTGGCAAGTCGTACAAGTTCGCTCTACTGAAATAATCCATAATTAGGTCATTGTGGGAGATTGGACATAACTTTGTCTTTGAGAATCCAAATCAGGTCAGACCTATGGCATTCATAAGAGAATTTAGAGGGCTACTTCAGTGCTGAATTTCATATATTTAAGAGTTGCAATCATAGAGATAATCCAATTTCAATATCGAGCTCCTCAAAAGAAAGAAAAAAGTGTGTATTTTTTTCCGAATTACATAAGTCTTGTTTGAAAAATCGATTTGAATTGATTCCAAGGGCATATTGTGGAATAGATATCAATATTGGATTCTAAAATGGCCCCTAAAAAGAATTCAACACCCATCAAGCCTTCAGAAGGCTCTACCATGACTCATGAAGATGAAGAATTGCAACATGATCTATCAAAATTACAAGAACAAGTGCAACAAATTTCACTCTCGCAAAGAGCAGCAAAAAATGAAATGGAAGTTTTGAAGAAAGGCGTGGAAGCAACGATGGATGGTGTGAAGAATAATATGGATGGTTTGAAGAAAGGCATGGAATCTAAGATAGATGGCATGGAATCTAAGATGGATGACATGGAAGCTAAAATGGAAAACATGAAGAATGATCTAAAAGCAGACATAGAAGGTTTGACAAAGTTGATACAAGAAATGTTTCCTAATGGTGAAAAGATAGTGAGGAAACTCATGATGAGAACAAAATAAATGTTAATCGTGATTTCATAAACTCTAATGTTGGCAAGAAGAACCACCATATTCCAAAAATGGATATGAGGAAGTTTGATGGAAAGGATCCTGTAACATGGATACTACAGATGGAGCAATATTTTGATCTCCATAATGTGCAAAACACACAAAAGGTACGCATTGCAACTTTACATTTAGAACCAAATACATTTGTATGGTATCGATGGCTTTGCTCCCATAAAAAAATTGTCACTTGGTCAATTTTTACGGAGGAAATGATAGCACATTATGAGGATACAAAGAGCAACACCTTCTTTAGCCAATTGATAAATCTCAAACAAAAGGGTTTAGTGGGGGAGCACATTGAGAACTTCCAAAAATTGAATATAAGGGTAACTGATATTCCAGAGGAACACAGGATTGATCTCTTCATAGGCACTTTAAAGGATAACATCCAACATGAAGTTCGCGTTTTGGAACCTGATTCATTGGAGAAGGCATTCGGGTTGGCAAGAAAAATTGAATGTAAAATTATGGCGACAAGGAAGCCTACCACTCACTTCTATAAAGAGGGAAGTGTTGCTACTCCTAGATTTCAACAACCTACAAGGTTGACACCACAACAATTGGAAGAAAAAAAAGAAAAAGGGCTTTGCTACAGTTGTGATAGAAAATACACTAAAGGTCATAAGTGTGCTGAGAAGAAATTATTTTACATAGATTGTGAAGAGGAAGAAGAAAATGAACAAGAAGAGGATATACACCAGGAACCAGCCCTGGAAGAGGAAGAAACGAGTCTGACCATATCGTGTAATTCATTGGCAGGAATTACCACTCCTCAAACTCTCAAGATAGAAGGACATATCAAGAAGAAAAAGGTAATGGTGTTGATTGATTCATGTAGCACCCATAATTTTATTCATTGTAAGGTAGCCAAGGAATTAAATTGTTTCCTATACCCAGCACCAGAATGTCAAGTGATGGTTGCAAATGGCAGAACTATAAATTTCTCTAGAAAATGCCATAATATCAAGCTAACCATGGGGGAATATGTATTGACTAGTCCAATGCTTTCCATTCCTATGGGAGGTGCTGATGTTGTACTAGGAGTACAATGGTTACAATCTTTGGTGATGGTAGCTTTTAATTTTCAAGTACTTTTCTTGAAAAAAAATTCAGAAGGAAAGGAAGTCGAATTACGGGGTATTGCAGAGAATTCGGGAAAGATAATAAGCTCTAATGTCATGACAAAGCTTCTAAACAAAGAACAACGAGGTGTAATTGCACAATTATGCTCACTAGAAGTTCCAACATCAAAATCATCTATTTCTGCAGATCTCCAACAAGTCTTGGACAATCATTCCAAGGTGTTTGAAACTCCCAAAGGACTCCCACCTATTCGTGATCATGATCATGCTATTCATTTGATTCCAGGAAGTATTCCTCCAAACATCAGGCCTTATAGATATCCTTATGTCCAAAAGAGAGAAATTGAACGTATGATTGCAGAAATGTTAGAGGCGGGTATAATTCAACCTAGTCAAAGTTCTTTCTCTGCTCCTGTAGTATTGGTACACAAGAAGGATGGATCATGGCGAATGTGTCCGGATTATGGGGAGCTCAATAAGCTCACCATTAAAGACAAATTTCCCATTCCTATGATTGATGAATTATTGGATGAATTACATGGAGAAATTTATTTTACCAAGTTGGATCTTCGTTCAGGATATCATCAAATTAGAATGAAGACTGAAGATATTCCAAAAACAACATTTTGAACTCATGGGGGTCATTATGAATTTTTGGTCATGCCTTTTGGCCTTACCAATGCACCTTCTACATTTCAAGGGTTGATGAATTCCATTTTCAAACCCTTCCTTAGAAAATTTGTGCTGGTATTTTTTGATGATATACTAATATATAGCAGGTCTTGGAAGGATCATGTTGAACATGTTGACAGGGTGCTCAAACTATTAGGAGAAACAATGATATGCAAAAATATCCAAATGTTTCTTTGGAGTACAAGAGGTGGAATATCTGGGTCATATTTTATCTCACGAGGGTGTTAAATTAGACCTTAACAAAATTAAAGCCATTAAGGAATGGAAAGTCCCCACAACCATAAAGCAGTTGCGAGGATTTCTTAGGTTAACAGGGTATTATCGTAAGTTTGTTAAGAATTATGGGAGAATAGTAGCACCTCTAACAACATTATTGAAGAAAGATGCATTTTCATGGACTCCTGAAGAAACTAAGGCCTTTGAACATCTTAAAGAGGCAATGTGCCTAGCACCGGTATTAGCTACGCCAGACTTCACAAAAACCTTTATTGTGAAATGTGATGCCTCAGGAAATGAAATTGGTTATGTTTTAATGTAGGAAGGAAGACCCATTGCTTTTGAAAGTCGTCCAATCAAAGGAAAGTATTTACAGAAACCCATTTATGAGAAGGAAATGTTAGCAATACTGCATGCACTAAAGAAATGGAGAACTTACCTAATGGGAAGACACTTCAAGGTAAAAACTGATCATGATAGTCTTAAGCACTTTTTGGAACAAAGACTATCTTCAGAAGAGCAGCAAAAATGGGTCACAAAGATGTTGGGTTATGACTTTGAAATAATCTACAAAAAAGGAAAGCTTAATGTTGTTGCAGATGCGCTCTCAAGAAAGAATGAAGAGGTGGAAGCATTTATTTGTGCCATTTCTATTATCCAACCAGATTGGATAACCGAAGCAAGAGATGAATGGAAGAATGACAAAGATGTATGGACTCTCACTCAAAAGTTGCAGCAAGATCCTAGTACATTTGATACATTTAGTTGAAAAAATGATTCCTTATGGTACAAAGATCGCTTATATCTTTGTAAGAATTCCCAACTAAAACAAAAGATTCTTATGGAATTGCACACTTCTCCTTTAGGAGGACACTCAGGATTTTTAAAAACTTACCACAGGGTGAAGAAAGATTTTTTTTGGGATGGCCTTAAATCTGATATTCAAAAGTTTGTGGCAGAATGTTTGGTTTGCCAGCAGAATAAAGTGGAGACAATTAAGACCCCGGGACTTCTACAACCTTTATCCATTCCAAGTCAACGTTGGGAGAAGATTTCAATGGATTTTATCACAGGTTTACCGAAGTCCGAAGGCAAGAATGTCATCATGGTGGTAGTTGATAGACTTACCAAGTACGCACACTTTTGTGCATTATCTCATCCATTTAAAGCAAGTACAGTTGCTACTACATTTGTGGACAGAATTCAAAAGCTACATGGAAGCCCAAGGGTTATTGTGAGCGACAGAGATCCCATTTTTGCGGGAAATTTTTGGACGGAGTTATTTTCTTGTTTGGGTACTCAATTAGCTCATAGCTCATCTTATCATCCTCAATCTGATGGTCAAACAGAGATAGTAAATAAATGTTTGGAAGGATATCTTCGTTGTTTTGTATCTGATAAACAAACACGATGGGTCAAGTGGTTACCTCTCGCTGAATGGTGGTATAACACTTCCTTCCATACTGCAGCAAAAATGACCCCATTTATGGCACTTTATGGATATCATCCACCATACATCACATCATCTTTAAGGGAAAATTCGAAGGTTCAAGCAGTGGAAGATCACATCGAGCATCAGCAAGAAGTTCTCCAACTCTTAAGGGATAACCTGAATTTGGCACAAAATCGAATGAAACAACAGGCAGATCAACATCGTAGCGAGAGAAGTTTTGATGTAGGAGATTGGGTATTTTTACGGCTACAACCATACAAACAAATGTCCCTCAAGTAAGCTAAGAAGGATAATAAATTATCACCAAAGTACTATGGTCCTTACAAGGTGTTGCAAAAGATTGGTTCTATGGCATACAAATTGGAGCTTCCTGCTTCTTCGCGAGTACATCCAGTTTTCCATGTTTCATACTTAAAGAAGGTTATAGGTGAAAATCTTCCAGTTCAAACAATATTGCCAGAACTTGATGAGGAAGGAAAAATCATATTGGAACCTGAAGCGGTCATGGAAACAAGAACTCGACAGCTACGGAATCGATTAATTTCAGAGTATCTCATCAAGTGGAAGAACTTACCCACTGAAGATTCTACATGGGAGGATGAGAAGTTTATACAGAAGCACCCAGAGCTACTCAAGTGTTGAGGACAACACTCTTTTGAAGGAGAGGGGCATGTTAGGTCCCTATATTACTAGTATAGTCCCTTATTGTTATTAGTGTAACCCCCTTATTGTTATTATTGTACCCTTGTAACCCCCATTTTGTTATTATTGTCCCCTTAAATTATTATTGTTAGATCGGCTAGGATTACTTTGTGGCCCACTAGGATTACATTATGGCCACATGGAATCCTATATATAGAAAGGAGGTTTTGTAAATTGAATCATCCAAGAATTGTTCATTTATGTAATGTATTGGAGGTTGCCCCCTCGAAGTGGCTTATTTCTAAGGCGTTGATATCTCTTTTCTTCTATTTTTGGAGCTGGTTACACAAAAAAATATAATCTAGAGAAAGTAGTTTACATTTGTCTGTTTGTTGCTTGTTATCTGTAGGATACTAGGGAGATTTGTCTTATCCGCAAGAATGATTTATCCGTCCAACGAAATCAGAGGCTGCCACGTGGAAGGCCTAAAGGCCACCACGTGGCCCAGGAGTGGTCGTGTAAAATTTTTGGTCAGGGACAGGAATCGACCCCATGACCTCCCGCATAGCATGCCCGTGCCTTACCGTCTCCCCTATACAGTGGTTCTTAACAATATTAGAACTCGGCTTATACTTAAAGTGTAATGGTTTTGTATTTGGGGAGCGGAGGGACCATCCCCTTCCCATATGACCTTAAGCCATGACCCAAGAGCTAACCTGACGATTTTGTTAAACGACAGTCTCTGTCGATAGTTTCGTTTGTCACATGGCCATGTTTCGACTTTTCATGCGACCATTAATAAAATGGTTACATAAACTCCGCTCCAATGTTAACGGTCACCATGGGGTTTTCGGACATGTGTCCAACCCCTAAATACCTATTTAATGCCATGGTTAGGCTGGAGGAAAAATTGGAGTGCCCCAAAAATTATGCGTAATTCCAAATTAAACTCCATCTAGCTGAAGTGCTCCATTTTTAGTGGAGCTGATTTAGGGGTAACTGGACAAAAATTGATTAGGCTCTATCTTGAGCTATATTCGACCATTATTGGAGTGTGAATAGTTAATTTCAACTTTCTTGGACATTCCATACTCATTGGTGAGGGTTGTAGAGCCATTAGAGGACTTTTGAGTGAGGTTTAGCTTCAGAGAAATTCTAGGGGCTGCTAGGGCCACCTGGGGCCAACAGTAGTTTGAGGCCTAGCCAGGGTAGCTAGAGGCCTTTTTCAGGAAGACAATAGTAAATTTTGGATGTTTCAGATATTCTGGATCTAATGGTGATGTTTTCAGATATTCTAGATCTAATGGTGACGTTTTCAAATATTCTGGATCTAATGGTAACCGAAGCAGCCAAAGGCCAATTTCAGTCAATGCATAGTCTATTATGACTATTTTGGACATTAAAAATCCATTTAAGGGATTTTAAGATCCATTTGGAGACTTCTGAAGGTCGAGAAGCCACAGGGAAGTTTCAGGCAACACAGGGCCAACAGTGGATGGAGGCCTAGATTGGGGAGCCATAGCTCATTTTGAGCAAATAAACAACCTATTTTGGATGTCTGATATGTTATAGAGATAGTAGGTGAGGTTTTAGGGACATAAAAGGATTTCTTAAGGATATAGTGCCACATAGAAGCTCAGGGAAACTTAAGGGTGCCGATAGAAGAGGTCAAGTCTAAGGGAGCTTAGTTCTTTCTTTAGATTGATGACAGCCGTTCTAGGGGTATCATGGTATTATAAACCCAATGGTACAGTCAAAATAACCATTGTATTTGATTTATTAACTTGTAAAATAAATTTCCCATCATAATCCCAAAGAGCCAAGTCAGTTGACAAAGGTTCAAGGAGACATAGCCCACGATATTCAGGTGAAATCCTTTATTAAATGTTGTTATGTGTTGATTATTATTTTTTTCACTTTATGGTTGTTTCACGTGCTTAATATAAGCAAAAAAAAATGTTCTTAAAGCACTTAAACAGTTAAAAAAACATACACCTGTTTCAAGTTTTCATTTCCACACAGTCATGTATAAGCAAGATCTTTTATTTGTTTAACTGAGTGGGAGGTGCCTGCATAGCATAACAAGTCAGCCACCCATTGACATAACACTCATGAACACTTGATACTTCAATAATAGATGTGCCTTCTAGATTCAATTGTCCAATAAAAGCTGAACCATCATGATAAGAGAGGAAAATTAATTTACAGGATGTTGTGAAACATAGAGATATACCTTTTACCTGAACATCTCTACCTCAACCTTGGATAGTCAGTGTCAAAAAATGAGCTCCAATGTAACTTTATACTCCTATTTGTTGTCTATACAACATCCCATGTTGTGATAGTAGGATAAGAACTAGCCAACCACGTAAGATGGGCATCAATACTGCTTCTATGATCAAATCTTCCAATAATGTAAAATAATGCACAGGGCTAATTTTGTCTTTGGATAGGTCATAGATCTTCACAAACAAGTTGGTGACCATCATGAGTTGAAATTGAGAACCAAGAAGTTAGGCTATTTTTCAAATGTAGGCACCTTGTAAAGCAATCTAAATTGCAATACAATGTGTTATTTCCCTTTGAGAACTGAAAGTGAGAATTTGGCATCCTTCATACCTAGGTACAAACAAATAGTCCTAATTTGCAGGGTTGAAAATGAGATGAACTAGGTTAAAGAAAACTGAATTTCTGGAAAGAGACTTAACATTAGTCTTGTTTGTCATCATAGGCACAACAGTTGGTTGTCTAATAAGTTGCTTCACATCAAATATTGTTACTTTGTCACCTTCTCTTGCTACAAGCATGCCTATGTTATTTATAGTAAGCACATATTTGACAATATTTATACCAGTAAGATGCGACTTAAGTTCCATTGCATTATAATATTATGTTTTAGTCTTCATGTCCAGAGTTCCATTTTTATATTCCTACCTTAATTGAAAAATATCCTAATTTTAAGATAAAACCTTGTCATCACCCAAAACTACATATCCATAAAAAGTAATAGCAACATGTCATCTTCCTCTTTCGGGATCGATAGCTTGAATGGTTTCTCATTCTCCGTGCAACCATCATCCTCAAGATCAGAGTCACTGTCAAATGGTTGGATATGGTCCCTCTCATCGAGAAGAGACAATAATGGTTCAACACTGCTAGCCCGTCTCAATGATGTAGTGCTGGAAGAAACATACTTGCAAGGCTTCAAGCAGAGGAAACTTGTTCTTACTCCTCCTGCTCATCACAAAAGAAATAAATTAAACGAGAGTAAACAACTTTGTAACCTATGTGGCACACCCTTGCACATATAAAACATCACCCCTTAGAAATAGCCAGATCACATGTGTAGTAGAAGTACCAATGTTGTTCCATAAAGTTTCTCCCACTAGATGTGAATGTACAAAATTTTGATGCAAATGACCACTCACTATTACTCTAATCATCATCTTATTTATCCATACTAGAAAATTCTCCAACAAATGTGCCATCATACTCATCATCCTTTGGTGATGTGGCATCATACTCAATTGCAATAGAATGAAATTCTCGATTGACTGGATTGACCAAAGCCTCTGGGTTCTTTCTAGGAACATTACACTTCAACTTACAACTAGTAGAATAATTGCTATAACTAGTGTTTGACCAAGGCTTCTATGTTGATTTTTTAGAAACTTGCTTGTTCGCACCATATGCACCCAATGAAAATACCAGAAAGCCCAAGGTGAACTTCAAACTTTCAAGGTGGGTTTCATGAGCAAAAATCTTTCCCACCATACCAATTTCCCACTTGATTAGAGGCTTTATATAGACTCGCCATTTTCCGACTGAACCAAAAAGTTGAAATACGATTTTGTAGTAGGAACATCGTATGACAGGAATTCCTTCTCTGAGCCTACAATCAATAAGAATGTGATCACATAGTTCTCTTGATTTTGAATCTGACAGAGGTAACACCAGAGCATTTATGAAAGTAACAATAGAATCTCTTATTGAATTAGAAACTCTTGTTGGAAAATTACTCACAGTTGATTGAACAATACATCCTAGCAGATTTTTTTCTATCCATGTAGACAAAGAAGATGAATCCATCAATAATAACTTTTATTGCAAGGTGTTCTTCATGTTAATATAACTTGGTGATTGGAATCTGGATTGGGGGCAAAAAATTTCCAAAAATTAAAATTTCTCAGAAGTGCACCAAACTAGAACGACTAGATAAGGCTCGTCGCTAGGAATCCAGTAAACTTTGTTTCACTCAAAATGAAGTCCGTATGTGAAAGTTAAAGCCTAATGTTCGTTGTGCCAAACACGAAAATTAAAAAAAAAGGGGTCAAACAGGGTTGTTGGAAATGTTGTCATTGATGGAAAAGGAGATGGCAAAGGAGGAGCACCTGAAATAGTAACAAGGCAAGAGAGAAGCAAAGTAGCAGAGAGGTACAAGCAGCATAGAGGTAGCAGAGGCAGTAAAAAAGAGAAGCAGAGTTAGAAAAAGAAGCAGAGATAGTATCAGTATTTTTGAGCTCAAATGCTGTGTGACAATATAATGGGAGTTCTGCATATAATTGAAGAAAACCCATATAATTGCTGAGACAGGGTTGAATATTCATTTGTGTAAATTTTGTGAGTAGATCTATGCTACTTGTGAAGTTTCCGTAGACTTTGAATTAAGTCTAAATTTGGATGTATGTGTTAAAACAGAGAAAGGAACCTTTATAAGGCTTTTAAGTCAAAAATGAAAGAAAAATTCTTTGTAAACAGAGTAAGAGGTCGAACTCTCATTCGGGGTTTATGGTAATTGAGATTATATGTATAAATGAGGAATTTGTTCTAAATTCTGTATGAAACTTATATGCATTCTTGGTCAAACTCTGTGTGAGAAATAATTGAGTTCCTGTGGCAGTTGTGAAACTCCATGTTTTGATGAAATGCACTGGAGCATAGGATTGCGGAGATCCTGTAATGAAATCAAACCAATTATTCAAGTGCGGCACTGAGAATGCGCTATTGGCAAGAATACTCAATTTAGATGAGGATCCGAACTCTGATAACATTGCAGAGTTCGAAGTCAAAAAAAAAGGGGAGATCGATGGCGCAAAGGGAATCGGGTCTGTTTGGAGACCTATTCTGATCCAACGAGGAATTGGGGTTTAAGGGAATCATTGCGGGTTAATTGAATGGAACAGTCCTTTCAGTAAATCAAGGATCGATGGAGTTGAGATTATCATGTGCAACGAAATGAATTAGAACAGGGGCGCACAGTTCTTAATTAAAAAAGTAGATTTGTATTAGCTGAAGGGAGAAACGAGAAGTTATTAGTCCATTGGATCTATTCGAACCTAAATATTGAACCAGGTATGCAAGAGTGCAGTGTTAAATGTTTGAAGTGGAACGTTGAATGGAGAGGAGAAACCGTGAAGCATAAACATGTGGAGGTGTTGTGTTATAATGTTGAGAAAGCAAGAGGAAACAGGAGTGAGAGTGGGAATTCCTTGTAATAAGACGTAAAATGAATGGTGCGGAACCTTGAGAAAAAGGGCATGGAACCAAAAGGCGTGAACAGTGAAACCGGAGTTTTGGAAACCGGCAGTATCGCGTTATTCAAAAGTGGCAAGCAAAAATGCTAAAAAAAAATGCGATGCCACAAACTAGATGCCACGTGTCCTAATGTGGTTTTCTAAAACCATTTCCATCGCGTGTTTTTGAGAAGTTAATGTTTGTGCATCTAATTTGCACGATATTGCGCGAGGACGGTCGGATGAGGGTTTAATTGGAGGTTGGAGCACGATAAGATATGCGTCGTTGGATGTGAATGGCAAATGGATTGCTGTGAACGACCACATATATATGTTAGAGCCGTGGGACCCAAAATCTAAATACGATTCGGCATTGGGTTTTTAAAACCAATTATGAGTTCAAATAAAGTCGCATACGATAATTAAAAAGGTTCGAGCCTTTAAGTAAAGGTAAGGTTATAAAGCCGTGGGTCATCATATAAAAGAATTTTATTATAAGTTGAACATTTCAATATACCAAGAAGTGTTCCGTGAACCTTGAAAAGAACCTCATACATATGAAAATTGACAAGCAGTGGCACATATCATTGAAGGATGTGATTGCGATTAATAGCATCAGAACTATTGCAAAGCAATTAATCACATCAGAGTGAAAGCAGAACATCAGAACATACCATTGAAAGTTGCGATTGCGATTAATCGCATCGAAACTATCATAATCACAATCAGAAGTATTTAGAGGTGATTTATAGCATCAGGGAATAAGAAAAGTTTGGCAAGTGGGCCCGAAAGGGTGTTGTCTATATTAAAAGGGTCTGTTATTATATCGCCGAGAGTTATTTGGGTTATATGTTAATATATGTAGTGGGGCCGAGACTTATATTGCCGGTTAGCAAGGTCATATGCTTTGACTTCCATTCATAAATGAGTTGATATGTCTTGAACCATAGAAATTGTGAGTAGAAGAAAAAGCCTCCGAAATTGAAAAGAACATTGGTCAGGTTTTATTAAAATAACATCGTATATGCTTGAGGGTTTATAACCTTATTAAAAGAAAGTTCCGCACAGTATTGAAATGTCAATTGAGATTATTGTGAGTTGCCCAGATTGTGCATTATATTGGAGGAAAAATTTGGGATGCATTTTATATGCACAGAGAGAGAGAAAATGTGAGTTTGATAAGTAGGAATGCCATCATATTACATGCTGGTGTTTGGGTCTAAATCAAAGTCAATGTTAATACATGCGTGGGTGTTTTGGACACGCCAGAGTCAAATATTGTGCATTAAAGCTTCAACATTAATTTAAACTACCCGATCTGAAGAAAAAGCAGGGGTACATGCATAGAAAGCTGGAGAATATGCAGAGCTGAAAAATACAGTGAACATAGTATGCAGAATAGTTACATGAAAATTGCAGATACACAATTGCAATGAATAGCAGAGGTATGCAGAACAGTTACCTAACAGCAGTAGAAAAGGCAAAACCAGCAAGCCAAGTGCTGGAAAGAAGACTGAGTGAGATTGATATATGTAACTGAAAAAAAATGAATGTATATGTTTTAATTGATTTTATAATTTTTGTGATGCATTGTCAAGTCTCTAGAGGAAAAAAAAATCCCACTGTAATCTTGAAATTAGTACATATTTCTATATTTTTCTGAATGAGTTGGACAAAGAAAAGAGAAGGCAGAAGGAAAAGATTTAGGGCTATTCACTTCGAATTCCCTGTGAGTCATGTGATGAACTCTATAAATGATATCACATTGATATGCATAGAGAGGTCAGAGAATGCAGAAATGAAGCCGTGAGGCAGAGAAGAAGGAGGAGCTGATAGAGAATCTGAGAAAATGCAGAGATGATGCAGGGCATATATGAAGGCTGGTGCACAGCAGTGAAGATGGTACAGAACATAGTTGATATCCAAGGTAAATCAACAAGTGTTTTCTTTTGAAAGAGTAAGGAAGTTGGAGCTTCCCTATCAAGTTGTAGCTTGATAGATGTAAGTTGTAGCTAACTGAGGTAGGAGCCTCCTGTAGGTTGTAGCCTGTAGAAAATAGATGGGAATTGGTGCTTCCACATCAAGTTGTAGCTTGATAAAATGTCAGTTGTAGCTGACTGAGGTAGGAGCCTCCTGTAGGTTGGTGCCTACAGAAAATTGATGGGAGTTGGAGCTTCCTTGTAAGTTGTGGCTTGCAGAATTGAGGTAGGAGCCTCCTGTAGGTTGGTGCCTACAGAAAATCAGTGGTGAGAGGGAGTCGGAGCTTGCCTTTGCATCACAACAATAATAAGATGTGGTTTTCTCCCTTTATGGGTTTCCACTTATATCTGGTGTCTCTGTGCATGATGTCTATATGTTGATGTGGTTTATCAAATCTGCTTAATACTTGTTGCTCACATATTAAGACTGTTGTTAGATTAACAAATCTTCTTGATACTTGCTGCTCACAAATTAAGATTGCTCACATATTAATTTGATCTTGAAATGAAGGTGTAAATTAGTTTAAGGAAAGTTTAAAATTCCATGAATGTGTTAAACTGATTCACCCCCCCCCCCCCCCCTCTCAGTTTAACTAAGGGTTCAACACAAAGGTCAAAATTTTGGGTTTTTGCGAAGCCATTGGAGCACTATAGGTGCATCTAATCAGAAAATTTTCCATTAATCCAAAGAGGGCCTAGTTATTTGAAGCATGTCCATGGAATGTACCCCAGTAGGGGTGAAATTTGTTATCAGCTATTGTGTAATGTGTTTGTTTTGTTATATTTCTCTACAATTTATATGTTGTACATGTGTTTTTAACAGCTATTTTAATTAATAAAATTCTCATAAAAGACACAAAACTTGACACATAAACCCTCACAAAACTTGCTAATTTGAGATGATCCCAAAAACATTTATTTTAACTAATGAGGGAGCTAGAACGAAAAATATAGTTTGCCCATATTCAGATCAATTTGGTATCAGAGCATAGTTTAGCTCATTTTTTCCAAAGTTAGCTGGAGAATTAGCTATTGGTTTTACATTTTTACAAGGAGAATTTAACTGTGTGCAAGTTTATGTGTTTGAAGAGAAGGTCAAGATTGAGAGCTCAGTTCTCAAATCACATAAAAGAATTTTTTTATGCATTGCAAGTGTGATGGCAACTTCATCAAGTGTTGTTTCTAGTAAATATTCCTTAGCAAAACTCTTTGATAAATAGATGTTGCAAAAGCCCTACATCATGAATGATATGGTGCAATATATGTATGAAGATAATAGGGAGAGAATTATACTTCAAGAGAAGTTGATTGCCATGAAGGAGGAGAAGAAAGAGCTTCTTGAAAAGATGCATGAGATGGAGACTTGGCTCCATATTGCAAAGGAAACTCTAGCCAAGTATGTGCATGAAAATAGGTATGCAATTCATGTATTCAATTTACTCTCAAGATGAATGTTTTGGTGTTTTTAAAATACACACTAGAGGAATAGGGTCCAAATTATTGATGAAGATGGGCTATGAAGGTAAATGATCTGGAAAAAATGCACAAGGCATAGCTGAGCCAATTGTTGTTGAGGAAAGGCCTAGATATTTGGGTCTTGGTTATGGACAACATGATGGTGAATGCTCCAAAGACAAGGAGGCACATGAAGGTGTTCCAAGAAGGACTTTCATTACATGTTCATTACCTCAAGCTTGTGAAATTTGTGTTCATGAGGAATGCAAAAGTTTTACACCCACTTTGCAAAAAGATGCTCATAGCATGCAGCTAATGTGAATGGAAAACAAGAGGATGTTGAAAGCTCTAAAGTTATTGAAGCCATTTTTGGTGTTTTGAAGAGAGCCATAACCTCATCAAATTCACCTCCTCAAGAAGGAAACAAAGGTGAATGTTCAAGGTATAAATCTGCATTTAATCAAGTTGCTTTTGATTATGATAAACATGGTAAATCCTCACATAAGATTTGGAGGAAGTTTGCATGTTCCTTTTGTGGTTTGAATAACCATAATGTTTCAAGATGTTTGAATAAGAAAGCCATGAACAAGAAAATTTTAAAACAAAGGAGGCAGAAAGCCAAAGGTCCATTGGACAATGGAAACCATGTTGAAAAGAAGATGCAATTGTTTTTCACTCATTGCCATAAGCAAGGTCATCTTATAGACAAGTGTTAGACTTTGTATCCAACAAGTCATCCATGACAAGTTTGAAGAAGGTGGAGAGAGAGATTGAAAAGATTGGAAAAGAGGATTCCATAATTGATGTGGGTCAAGATGATTCACATGATGAAGTGTGGCTGAAAGAAGTTCCATTGAAATGGTTTGGTAAGAGATGGTTAGATTTATTATGCAATTAAGGCCTTGTGTTTCTTTTGATGATTGATGCATTTATTTTCCTATAGAAGGCATTTATTTTCTCTTGAAAGTATGCTGCATATTGCATGAAGCAAGATGTTGGAGAAGTAGAGTTATGTTGACTCACTTAGATGCAGCAAAGATGGAAATTTTCACATGTTTTTGTTTGACTTGAGAGGCAGTTGTTTGAAGAGCCATTTTTTGTCGACTTGTGTTGGTTGATAGTTTGTACACCAATATGTAAGAGTACATGGCGATATTCATATGATGTGAAATTTTTTGCTTTGAAGGAGCAAAGTATATGTCGTTAAGTTATGTTTCTTGCATGATGTGTTTTTCAGATTGATGGTTGTGTTTGTGACAAGCTGTCACAGGATTTTGGGAAGGTCCACCCTTGAGTGAGAGGCTCATGATTAGCCTTAATTATCAAATCATGGCATGAGAATCATGTCAATAATGGAGGATGATGGACAAGAGGGACAAGATGCCAAAAAATCGCAACCAAAATAGAAACCATTCTAGACCATTTGATGTCTTGACGCTAAGAAGTGAAAGAGATGGCAAATAAATTCTTCCAGATGTGGAATTTGGAACCGTGGAGGTAAAAGTAATATTCATTTCTTTTATTTTTTATTACTGATGTTGGAACTCATTTTTTTAGTTCACTAAGATGGGCTTAACTTGGAAAATTTATTTCCAAGGAGAAGCTTGCATCGAATGCATGTGTGTGCAAATGAGGAACATGATTCTCAGTGGGAAGGCCATCAGTTAGCTTTCGAAGAACTGAGGGATCACTTTGGTACAACAAGGCGTTTTATCAGTCAGCAAGCAACCAACAAGTGTTGGATTGGGTCAACAGTAAAAGGAGGACATTAGTTGAAGTGCCAAGCCATTTGCAAGGCAAGACATGTCAGTGAACCCAAGTGGTTGTCATGGAGATTTTTCCAAGTAGAATCAAGTTGATAGAAATTGGGAAAGAGAAGAGTATTAATTTCTCATCAGATAACCAACTTTTGTGGGTCCAAAATCCTATCAGTGGGAAGGAGTGATTAGAATTTGGATTGGAGACAAAAATTTTCCAAAAATTCAAAGTGCTCAAAATCACACCAAACTAGAACAATCGGGTAGGGCTCGTCACCAGGAGTCTGACGCACTTTGTTTCACTCAAAACGAAGTCTGTATGTGAAATTTAGATCCTGTTGTTCACCGTGCCAAATAGGTGAATTTTCAAAAAAAGGGTCAAACAGTGTCAAAGGTCAAAATTTGGGTTCTCAAAGGCCAATGAGGTGTTGGCACCTGTCTAATGGTGATTGTCCCAAAATTCTTGGCACATGGAAATTTTTTGATTGGTTTGTGGAGAGCCAATGAGGAGTTGACACATGGTTAGACCTGAGGCCACCACGTGCCCCTCTCAAAGACATAGTTTAAACTAAGTCTAAGGTAAAATTTTAAATATGGCATGGTGCAAGATTTTTATACAATGGTTGGGTAGAGGTCAATGTCAAACTCACGACCTACCCCACACTAACCACGAGCAATACCATTAGACCGCGCATTGGAACTTAACATTCATAGCACAAATTATATATTTGAAGATTGTATTAATTTATGGTGGAGGTAAAAAGGGGCTAGCCCCTTACCACGGGACCACGCCCTAGGACCGTGGTCGAGGGATTAAGATAAATTGCGAGATTAATATTTTAAGTGCAGTTTAATTACCCCATATTATGTGCACTAATCACAACTTAAACTGGATTATGCATAAACGCGCTTTTAGCACTAACACATATTTTATCCATTAATTAACCCCACTTAACTTTAATTAACCTTGCTTAACTTGGTATTTATATTGGCGGAGTCCGCTAAATTCGGTTCCACTGCCAAAATTGGCAGGGTTAACTAGAGATGTTGTAGTTTTAGTGGAGTTTTTCTAGGAAATATTGAGGAAGCCATAAATTTGGCATATTTCGACCAATTTTGGCTCAAGAAGAGTCATTCCTATATTTTTTGGAAGCTTTGAGCATGATGGTGTAGGTTGCAAAGGTGTTGGAGCACTTCTGTAAGTGATTTTTCCACTTTGAATATTAAAGAAGCCCAGGGCCACTAGGAGAGGAGGTCATGCCTAGATCAACTAAAGACCATTTTCAGAGCATGAAGAGTCTATTTTTGAGGCTTTTGGAGTTGAAAATAATTAATATTATTTTTTATATTAATGGAGAAATGGTTACATTGGTGTAACGTACCTTCTTAGTTTAGGATTAATTCCTAGAATTTAGGAGTTTGGTTACTATCTCCTAGTTCTTTGCTATGTACTTAAAGTTGTATCTTTTTTATTAATGGATGTAAAGTGATCTCTCCGTTTGAGTGCAGTCTCCAGGTGCAGTACTCGCCTGTGAGCTGCAACTCCTTCTTTTTCAATTCAGTGTGATTTTTCTCTTGGTATCAGAGCACAGAGTAGGGGGAGCCTTATTTTTTTTTTAGCATCATTGACTATAGAACCTTAGTGGTGGAGGTGTACACAGAAGCTTTCATAGGAGCAGGTGGACTGCAGCAACACCTAAAGCATAGGTCTCAGATGACTGATCATCTCTGAGCGGAAGAAAGGGTTGGTGCATTTTTATTGCGATCAGTCGCGGAATTGGCGCTACTGTCAGGGAAATACCCACGCCAGGGCGCCGAAATACGCCATTGGCGCGGAGGTACAAGCCAAAATTGCACCAATTTTGGGAGACGCATGCATTTTGATTTGGGCACGGACTTTTCTTCTTGGAGAAGCGCCAACCTCTTTCTCTTTGGGAAGGTCTGCAATTTTTTGTAGATCGGACCTGCCCGATGGTGGCATATTGAAGTTCTTGATTTGCTTGGTGGCAGCAGATCGGACTTGCCCGGTGGTGGCAGATCAGACTTGCCTGTTGGTGGCACATTGAAGTTCCTGATTCGCCCGGTGGTGGCAGATCGGACTTGCCCGGTGGTGGCACATTGAAGTTCCTGATTCGCCCGGAGGAGGCAGATCGGACTTGCCCGGTGGTGGCATATTGAAGTTTTGGATTTGCTCGGTGGTAGCAGATCGGACTTGCCCGTGGTGGCACATTGAAGGTACGAAATTTCCAGCAAAACAGTGGTTAGGATCTGGTATATATTGATTTTTTTTTTTAGTGTGTCCTGTAATTGTTCAGTTGGGTAGAATTATTCATCGGAAGATCTGAAAGTGTATTAGTCCAGTATGAATAACAGTATAGAATCGTATCTCCACGAATCTGGAAAACTCGATGGATCTAATTTCACCAACTAGAAATTCAAGATACAGACATTACTTGAAAGCGCAAATGCGTGGTCGATTGTCATAGGAAATGAGCTGAGACCAAATTTGGTAACTGGAATAGTTGCACAAGAACAAGACTGGGGTAAAAGGGGGACCAAAGCAAAGGTCATACTTAAGATGTTCGTCAAGGACAATATTATCCCACATATTAGAGACAGCAAATCATCCACTGACATTTGAACGATGATCAAGAACCTATACCAGACGTAGAATACAAATCGTGTCTTGTCACTCAAAGGCAAGTTGTTTGCACTGAAGATGGGGGAGAATGAGTCCGCTGCTGGATTCATTGCTAGAGTCAAAGACCTGAAGGACAGATTGGGAGACATTGGAGAGAAAGTGTCCGATTTTGATCTGGTCACGATCACGTTGAACGGAATGAAAGATGAATATTAGATGTTCATCACAGGATTGGCAGCAAGGGAGAAAGCCCCTACATTTGAATAATTGACAGGGATTTTGCTACAAGAAGAAGAGCGACGACAGAATTTGAAATCACATAGCAATGATCTTGCTCTGATGGCGAAAAGGCGACAGTATAGAGGGAATCAGCCACAACAACCACAATAGCAGCAACAGAGAGGAGCCAACACCTTTCAAAAGAGACCGTTTAAAGGTATGTCTGCTAATAATTTTCCCGGTAAGAAATGTTTTTACTGTGGAAAAAATGGTCATCAGATTAAAGAATGTTATAAGAGGAAGGCAGACGAAGCAAGGAATAAACAGAGAAAGCACAAAGGTTATTTTGTTGAGGAAGATGAAGACCATAACCACGAACTTCTACTATTTACAGCCGATTGTGCCCTTTCAGCTTCTAAGGGAGATGAGGACGACATATGGTATGTCGATTCTGGTGCATCCTCACATATGACAGGTAAGAAGGAATGGTTTGAATTTCTTGAAGAAAATTCATGTGGGTCGAAAATTTATTTAGGAGATGATAACGGATATGAGATCAAAGGGTATGGTGATATTCCGGTAAAGTTACCTAGCGGTGACATTAGACACCTTAAGAATGTATTGTATGTGCCCGGAATTAAGAAAAACTTGATCTCTGTATCTATGATAACTGATCAGGACATGCAAGTTCAATTCTTCAAGAATAATTGTGTCATAAAGGATATCAAGATGGAAGTAGTTGCAACAAGAGTGCGTGTGGGGAGCCTATACAGACTATATGTGAAAACTATGCCACAGCAAGCCATGGTCGCAACTGGATCAACAGCAGAAAACCTCTGGCACCAGAGATTCGGCCATCTTAATCTGCAAGACCTTATTCTACTTTAGAGAAAAGGTATGGTCAATGTACTCCCTATTTTCCATAATGTTCAGTTGGATTGTGATGGATGTGCATTAGGGAAAATGCATAGAGAAGAATTCCCTTTGCATGTTAATAGAAAGGAAAGAGATATTCTAGAGCCGGTGCATACAGACATATGCGGACCAATGCAGACTAGGTCACTAGGTGGTGCATATTACTTTCTTTTATTTATTGATGATTGCACTAGATTCTCTTGGATATACTTTCTGAGTAAAAAGAGTCAGAACTTTCAGTATTTTAAAGAGTTTAAATCTATGGTAGAAAACTAGACAGGAAAAAGCATAAAAATTCTCCGCTCAGATTAAGGGGGAGAATACAGGTTGGGAGAGTTCATGAATTTCTGCAAGCATCATGGAATTATTCAACAGTTTACAGTGCTTCACACACCACATCAGAATGGAGTGGCAGAACGAAAGAACAGAACTCTTGTGGAGTGCGGAAGGAGCATGCTTCAAGGTAAGGGTCTATCAAATGGTTTTTGGGCGGAAGCCATTAACACTGCTGTCTATTTAAAGAATAGGAGTCCTACTAAATGTCTAGGCTTCAAAACCCCTTTTGAAGCATTATTTGGATTCAAACCAGTAGTGTGTCATTTAAGAGTATTTGGGTCAAAATCTTACGCTCATATACCTAAGGCAGATAGGAAGAAGTTAGATCCTAAAGCCATGAAATGTATCTTTGTTGGGTATGGCACTGAGTTTAAATCATAGAAGTTATTTAATCCTATGACTCATAAGGTTTTGGCAAGTAGATTTCATGAATAGGTTGAAGAAGGAAAGATGACAGTAACAATGATTGGAACATTCCATTACTAATGGAAGAAAATAGTGAGGATGATGAAGAGCAGGAGCAGAAAGAAGAAGTAACAGGTAATGTAATCAATGATGCAAGCCCGGATAAGGTTGAAACAGACAGATTTGAGGTAAGTCCCCTACCAAGGATAGTAGGTAGGAAGACTCGATTACCATCCAGATTGAAATACTATGCTTTAATGACAAACATTTTAAACATTGTAGAACCTGCAAATTATAAAGAAGCAAGTCAATCTGATGCATGGAGGGTTGCAATGCATGAGGAAATTGAATCAATTATCAGAAACCATACTTGGGATTTAGTTGAATTTCCTGAAGGTAAAACCCCCATAGGATAAAAATGGTTGTATAAACCTAAAATAAATGCAGATGGGAGTATAGAAAAATTTAAAGCTAGACTAGTAGCAAAGGGTTACTCACAGCAAGAGGGAATAGATTTCGATGACACCTTTTCTCTTGTAGCAAAATTAAACATTATTAGAATGCTAATTTCCTTAGCAAAAAAATGTAAGTGGCAGCTACACCAGCTAGATGTCAAGTCTGCATTTCTAAATGGTGACTTGAAAGAAGAAATTTATTTAGTTCAGCTTGAAGGGTTTGTGAAAAAGGGGCAGGAACATCTTGTTTGTAGATTCAAAAAGGCACTTTATTGTTTAAAGCAAGCACCCAGGTCGTGGTATGAGAAGATTGATTCATTCTTTGTACAACATGGCTTTCATAGGAGCATGAATGATCCAAACCTGTATACCAAGTTTAATAAACAGAGGCAAATTATTTTGATTTCTTTGTATGTAGATGATATGATCATAACAGGGAATGCTAACAATCTGATCAAAGAAATCAAACGGCAGATGTCACAAGTGTTTGAAATGAAAGATCTCAGAAATATCCATTATTGTTTGGGATTGGAAGTATGGAAAGATTCTGGATAGAATTTTCTTACTCAAGGGAAGTATGCCAGAAGTTTGCTGGAAAAGTTCAGAATGGAGCAGTGTAGATCAGTAGCAACACCAATGCAGCAGAATTTAAAGTTGAGCAGTGACAATGGTACTAAAGAGGCGGATGCCACTATGTACAGAAAACTAGTTGGGAGTTTGATATATCTTACTACAACTAGACCAGACTTGGCATACTTTGTTAGTATGTTGAGCCAGTTTATGTCAAAACCACTCGAAAGTCACTAGGTCGCAGCAAAAAGCGTGTTCAGGTATCTTAGTGGTACTAGTAATTATGGTATTTTATACACTGACACTTCTGATGTTACTCTAGCAGGTTTTTCAGATTCAAATTGGGCAGGTAACTTGGATGATCGAAGGTCTATCACAGGTTACACATTCAGCATTGGATCCGGGGTCATAGCATGGAGCATTAAAAATCAAAGCACTGTAGCTTTATCTTCATGTGAAGCTGAGTACCAAGCATTGTGTGCAGCCACATGTGAAGATATCTGGCTGAGAAGACTTCTCAATGATGCAGGAGAAGAATAGAAAGAATCAACTATCACCAAAACTGACAACTAGAGTACTATCAAGCTTGCATACAATCCAGTATTTCATAAAAACACCAAGCACATCGATACTCAGTTTCATTTTGTTCGAGAGAAACTATAGTCAAAGGAGATATTTGTTGAATATTGTAAAACTTGTGACAATATGGCTAATATTTTTACTAAGCCTCTTGGGTGTGTAAAGTTTGAATTGTTTAGAGGGATGCTAGGAGTTCAGGGTAATCCTTTCTCCATTAAGGGGGGGAGTTGAAAATAATTAATATTATTTTTTATATTAATGGATAAATGGTTACATTGGTGTAACATACCTCCTTAGTTTAGGATTAGTTCCTAGAATTTAGGAGTTTGGTTACCATCTCCTAGTTCTTTGTTATGTACTTAAAGTTGTATCTTTCTGATTAATGGATGTAGAGTGATCTCTCCGTTTGAGTGCAGTCTCCAGGTGCAGTACTCACCTGTGAGCTGCAACTCCTTCTTTTTCAATTCAGTGTGATTTTTATCTTTTGGGTCTTCTGAATCCAATGGAGTAGGTTGAAAAGCCATTGGAGCACTGTAGGTGCATGTAATCAGATAATCTACCATTAATCCAAAGAGGTCCTAGCCAGTTGAAGCGGGTCCATGGAGATGTAGCTCAGAAGGGGTGAACTTTGTTATCAGCTATTGTGTAATGTGTTTGTTGTGTGTTATTTAAATGCAATTTTTTTGTTGTAAATGTGTTTTTAACAACTATTTTACTTAATAAATTTCCCATAAAAGACACAAAAATTTACACATAAACCCTCACAAAACTTGCTAATTTGAGACGATCCTAAACACATTTATTTTAATTGATGAGGGAGCTAACACAACAAAACTAGTTTTCCCACATTCAAATCACTTGGATCACCTATTAAAAATTTGAAAAACAACTGTAGCAATTTTTCATTTATTGATTGACTATGGCATCCATCCAATGAATCAATTAAAGGTAAAAAGTTACCATGGTCTCTGTTAGCACTGCAATTTTTCAATTTTTTTCAAAGACTGATCATCATTCTCCAAGGAATAAATCTACCTTTTCAGTTCAGTTGAAAGAAGAAAGTGCTGCTATCAAAGTGTAATGGTGAGAAAATTTCATTTCTGCCTTCATTCATTTCATTTGACCTCTTTTAGCTTTCATTTTTCCGAAACCCAAATTCCAACACTCATTTCCATTTTCAAAACCCTTTTTAACCATCAAACTTCCTTTTTTATCGTTAAAAAGCAGCTCCGCCCATTCCACAACAAGCCTTTTAAATATATCACGTATCATCACCACACTTATCATATTATGGACCCACTTACCTTTATCACATCGTAAAAACATAACCCTTGTCACTTTCTCACTTTACCTTTATCCTTACCTTTTTGCATCATCATTTCACAAATATTCCTTGCCAATCCATTGCCATTTCACAAATCTCCCGATGTGATATCAAATGGGACCCATTTCCCTGCCCCGTCAGCATTGTATCAGCATATCGTAAATATTAAAGCCTTCCATTCATATTACTTACCTCATTTTCCCTTGATCCCCGATTTTGCGATTTGCGATAACTTTAAAATTTGTGATTTGAGATGAACTTTAAATGTTACGATTTGTGATATATCGCATTGCTTTTTCCACCATCGCACTTTGCACTTCACAAGTTTTAATGTTTACCTCCTTGCCACTCATAAAAAAAACGTTGATTTGTGATGTGCAGGCGGCCCCACCTCTGTCATGCCACGTCTTCTTCCACTCACTGCAATCGTACTTCGCACTTCACAAATTATAACCTTTACCCTTCGTTGCTCATATGTAAAACTTACGATTTGCGATGTGAAGGTGGCCCCACCTTCATCCTCCCACGTCACCCTCTGTCCATCACACTTTTCACTTCGCAAGTTTCAACCTTTACCTCCCGTGTCTCATAATAAAACTCCTGATTTATGATTTGCGGTATTTTATGGGTCCCACCTCCTTGCCACATCATCACCCCATCAAAAATCACATTCCTTCTCACCTGTGTCTTATGTTTAAACTCTCTGACCCCGATCTGTGATTGTGATATATGTATAAAGGGTTTTCTCCTCCTGCTCATCTAATAATTTTTCCCACTAATAAAATGAAACTCTGCTAGTTCTTTTAGTTCGCCTCCATAACTTGTTAAACCTCCATATTTCTCGCTCCTCTTTTATTTTCTCCTGCTGGCCCACAATTCAACATGTCTCCTTCTCATATTTTTCACGTGCGAGTTCTTTTGTTTGAAACCTATCTATACGGGTTTTTCCACTCCAACACTCTTTCCACATTTATTTTGAAACCCTATCACGACAAACAAGAAACCAAAGGAAAGGAACAACAGTAGAGTTTCTCTAAAACAGATTTCTACCATTACTCTCAGCACCAGCACATTTCCACAAGGCACCAGGAAACATTCAAGGAACAACCACACGTCACTTTGACTGTTGTTTACATTTTTGTGGATTTGGTTGCACGAGAATAGAGGAGGAGTCTTCCTATAGGCTGCCACATCATACAACCACTTCGAATTATTAGCCTTGATGCTATTATTTTTATTATGTCATAGAACTTTGTATTAAAGTTTTTGGATAAGCCTCATCTCTTGCATGAGATGGTAATAAATTTTAGGAACATATTTAATCCTTTTGTGGGGATGACAGTTTTATATTTTTGTATATATGTGAAAAAATGCTATGAAGTAAGGGTTGGTCGTTTTAGAATCTTGAATTATATGATCATTACTCTTTTTAGTGAATGAAATAGACAGAAACTTCTGAGGACTTATTACCAATATGGTGAGTGTATTGTCAATTTCCACTTGTGTTTCCATATCTAATTATCTTCAGTTGCAGTTTGCAATTCCTCATGTTGTTATGAGTTTTTATCAGTCTCTTGACACATTCATGTGTTTTATCAATTTTTGTTAGTCTCACACAGTGAGCCTTCTTGGTAAAATATATATAATAATAGTGGGAAGAGCATCACTCATGACAGTTATGTTTTATAATATTTTAATGAGAATATTGTAAGACTAGAAATAGCTTTCTCTTGATGAAATATTGTTGAACTGATACTTGTGTTAATTTCTACCAAATTCAGTAGATTTATGCTTTGCAGACCTACTGTTTCTTCTCTCATTTTAATTTTCTTCTCCTCATATGCTACAATAACACCCTTTACTACCACATTAGGCTCCAATACCCTCATTAGTAGAACTATGGATTTGACTGAAATCTCTTTTCAGTGGATGAGAGTTTAAACCACCTACTAACCTCATAAAACAAATCATTCAATTGCTTTAGAGTTTAGGATGTGTCTGGTCAGGCACTTGATGCAGTCCAAGTGTTGATTTCAGCGCCAACATCTTTTGGTGCGTCTGCCGAGAGATGAAGGCCTTGAAACGAAGTATTCTCCCGATGTCTTTTTTTTTTAATTGCTGAATGTCAATTCTTAATGGTGAATAAGAATTGATGACTTGAAGAAGACTGCAAATTATTTCACATGGCGAATCCACAAAGAGGAAAAGGGGTTTCAAAACCTCCAACTACAAGGAGAAATCAGAGATCAGTTGAGGCCACATCTCAGTTAGAGAAGAAGGTACACAAAAAATACATTCCAAAGAAAAATTTACTCTCATCCACTTTAGAATCAAAAGAAGTTTCAGTTTCAAAAGATCTTGCTGAAAAATCTAAAATCGAAACTGCTTCCCTAAAAGATAAAGTAGATGTTGTTAATCTAAGCTCAGCTGAAATTTTTTCTCATTCCTCAAATGGTAAATTTGAAGTTAGTAAATTTGAAGTAAGCACTATTTAAGTGAAAGATGAAAAAATAGAGTTATCAAGTATCAATAAGGAAGCATAAGAGTTTGTGCTAACTGAAGGGGAGTTAGAGGAAGTATTGGAAATTTCACTTTTTCTTGATAGGGAGGTTTTGACCATAGTATTAAAAACCGGAACCGGTGACTGGACCGGTGGACCTAATGAACTGGTAACTGGACCTGAACCGGTCTAACCGATACTGGTCAGGTATAAACGAACCAGTTTTAAAAAAAATACATTAAATAATTATTTAAACTATTTTAAATATTTGCAACCATGATTCCAAGCCAATAGAGACAAAATATGCAAATTTTTCTCATTTATATACCATGCAAAGATGAATATATCAAAATTTCATCGAGTGCAATACATATCATCGAAAAATACATAAGCAATGAGGCTCCAAATGACCCATAAAGTCCAAAAACAATGCTACAAGCTATGAGGCCATTGGCCTAATACAAGACTACACATGAATCATGATCAATCATCAAATTCATCACCACTACTAGACACATGATCAACATCGGCAGCTGCATAGACATCATCTAGATCAGAGTCTGAGGATGCCTCAGCCTCAGGCTCATCTAGAACCTGAATACCACTGCCACCAATAACAGTAGAAGTGGACCAAATGGAAGCATGAGTTACTCGAGCTACATGAATCGTGCCTTCCATTTGTTGTTTGCCTTTCCTTGATGCAGCTACCAATCCTAGGTCTCTGTCTGATGGCGCCACAAAATTTGCTTCAAATTCACCCCCCGCTAATGCTGCATCAAAATCAAAATCTGCTTCAAACACTGGATCTTTAGTCTCCTCCACCCATTATGATGTTGGATCAATATCATTCAACACAATGGGATCTAGATTAGGTGTTTTGTTCATCAGTTGGTTCTGCCTCAAGAGAAGGTTGTATTGCACAAACACAAGATCATTTAGCCGTTTTTGTTCCAAACAGTTTCTCTTCTTTGTGTGTATGCGCTAAAAAACAAACCAATTGTGCTCACAACCTGAAGTACTGCAAGTTTGGCTAAGGATTCTAATTGCAAACTTTTTCAATTGAGGACATTGGCCGCGAAAAGACTCCCACCAATGTGCTGCAAATAAAAAGACATTAATTAGTAACATAGTTCATTTCATTACTTATTTAAAAATAATTTAACTTGAAAATAAAAACAAATTGGAACTGCTTACCTGGTTGATCCACATCTCTTGCAATTTTAGCCAAGTTCTTTCCAAAGGTACCAGCTGCCATACTGAAAAGAGTAAGTTTTTTATGTGTTTCCAAAAGGTCTGCACAGATAGGGACCATGTGCTCCAAGTAATCAATCAATCCAGATCTGACCTCCCGTCTTGTTGATCTCCTAGCAAATTTTTATAATGATACTTTGGGTTCAAAAATACCCAGCTGCATGTATAGGACGATGGAGTTGATTGTTCCTTCTGTTATTAATGATATCCCATATCCGGCCATATTTAGCTAACATGTCCCTATAAACTACCTGTATTTGCTCCTTTACCTGATCCATAGCCTCATAAATGTATGCCATTGCCATATTTTCCCCATCCACCATCCTTAGCTCCTTAACAAGGGGCTTACTAATTTTTACCAGCTATGAAGACCTTTTCCAAAAATAATTGTCAAATACTTTCTTTTTGGTGTCTTTTCCATCTTGTCTACGAGCCCACCGAGATTCAGTCCAATCATCAGAAGAAAACATTTTCTGCACGTTTTTCTGTTGAGAATTGAGACATTGCAACGTGAGGAAGTGAGTTGCAAATATCGTAATTGCAGGCCTAACAAGCTCTTTCCCCGCAATGTTTTTCCAAATTAGGCTCAATACCCATGAGTGGTTGTAAATGTATTTTGTAATGCACTTTCCATGCTCTACAATGTTTTTTACCCACTCCACTTTTGATCCAGATTTATGCAGGAACGCAACAGAATACATAAATAACCATAAACATAGAGATACAACGGAAATAATGTGTCATTTCATGAATATCAAATAACAGAAATATGCTTACAGACATAATGGAAAAAAAATAGCTAGGGTGCTGGTAGTGAATCTCTAAGAAGAGATGTGGTGGCTACAGACCTCTGAACTATGTTACAATGAGGCTTGAGGGCCTATTTATTATTGAGAAACAATGGAAAAACTGAAACGTCCAAAAACCTAACTCTAGGAAATGAAGCGCCAAAAATGTGGGTCCCGTTTGGGTAAATTGGTGTTTCAACTTCCTGGGGACGTAACTTTGGCATCTGATCTTTTTTTGACGCGCTCAATAGCTCGTTAGAAAGATATATCCCAAAAAACGTCGTTTAGGGCCTCAAAATGGCTCCGGAAGTTTAGGACCCGAAAAACTACTAAAAATAGTAAGTTGTGTTGCAACTTAAAAACTGAATGAACTGATGGTGGGGGTTCAAATGGAATAGGTGGGTGGCCACCAATATCCACCTGGATCATTAAGGCCCCAAAACGGCCCCGGGAGTGTAGGACCCGAAAACCTGCTAAAAATAGTAAGTGGTGTTGAATGTAAAAAGCTGCAAGAATTGATGGTGTGGGTCCAAATGGAATAGGCGGGTGGCCATCGATATCCACATGTATCATTCCTCCCTCCTTAGGAAGCAATGGTCCCCATTGCGTTGAGATCCTCCCTGAGAAGAAGCAAATTCTGTTGAACTGGGTATTAGATTTGTTGAAGATGGCATGGACCTGTGGGCATACATGCTGGATGCGTTTAGTAAATTTGGTTTCTTTATCAGCCTCAAACAGTACATGTGTGGATTCTGTATGTGTATTTGCAATAGGTATGGAAATTTCAGGTGGCGGTGCATTGGGGGTCATATCAATGGAGTGCTTGTCCTGACAGTGTAGAGGAACCTCTGTGAGTGAGGAGAGAATGTCCTCGTATTCCTCCATGAATTTTTCCATCTACTGCAACCGTGCAGGGGAGCCATGTTTCGAGGTTGTGGCCACAATATTCTTCTTTCCCTGTGAGCAAGTTATGAGGAAAATGAATTTCCTGGTTTGGGAAACAATCTTACTGCATTTTTTTGCAATAGTCAAAGAGATGACAGGAGGCGGTACTACCTCTCGTATCCTATACAATTTATTTCCCAAAGTAATAATAACAGCACGAGGCCTAAACTCATACACAACATGTTGCCTCCACAAGTAAGGTTGGCCCAATAATACATCAGCTACATCAAGAGGAGCAACATCACATAATACCTCATCCGTGAATGGTTTGATGTTGTACGGAAGGCAACACTGTTGGCGGATGCGGATATCTCTCCCTGGGTGAAGCCACATGATGGTATATGGCTGCGGGTGTGCTATGGTCGGTAGGAAAAGCCTCTTCATGACCTTTGTTGAAATGAGGTTCTTTTGGCTTCCGCTATCGACAAGAAATTGCAGCGGAGAACCCTTCACCCACATTTGCGAATGGAAGAGGCGCTCCGCCTCCTTCTGGATCTTGGTAGTGACAACAATGGCACTAGGATCCGCATCAATGATATTCTTCCCTTTGTCATTTCCTTTGTCTGGTTTTGACTCAGGAATAGAAAATGCATCTAATTTGGGTGCCTTTAGTTTGGCCACCAATGACTGTTTGGCCCGACACTCGTTTGTGCTGTGAGTGGGGCTATTATTAAATTCATACCACTTCCTTGTGTCCTTCTTTCGATTTGTGGTGTTGTTCTGAGTCACACCACTTTGGCCTTGCCCCTTGTTCTTCGGTTCAGGGGCACCTTTCGGATTTGCAGATCCAAAGTCTCGCTTCTTCTGCTTAAATTTATGCTCGATCTTGGCGGCATAGCGATATGTCGTGCCAAGCGATGTAATGTTGAGGAAATCCATTTTTTCCTGAATGCGTTTCTGTAGACAGCCATGGTACTTGAGCACCAAATGTCTCTCTGAATATTTAATACCCAACTCTGTGCGTAGGGTATGGAACAGACTCGTTAGTTCATGCACATCTTGATCCCTTTGTTGCCACAGCGTGGTCCATTGGATGTATTTGTCCTCATAGTCCCCCACGGGATAATATTGTTCCTTGATGTTGTCTCAGAATGAATTCCAAGTGGGTGTGGCTGAGAACAAAGAGATTTCCCCTCCGTCCTCTTTCTCATGGTAGGTTTCCCACCAGTCTTTGACATGGGGGCCGACTTTGAGGAGTGCAAAAATAATCTTTTCTCGGTCAGAGAAATCATGGACCGAGAAATACCCTTCCAGCAAATTCAACCATCTATCTATGGCATCTGCATCTATTTGGCCTTAAAATATAGAAATATAAAAGGTTACCTGTACCTTGAAGGGAGTGGCGCCTCCAGAGTGGCTATTGGATGCAGATGCGCTGTAGGTGGGCAGTCGTTGAAGGATCTGAGAAAAGTTATCCATAATCACGTTCCTTTGTTTCTCGAGGGCCTCCTTGAGCAATATTTTGATAGGATCTCCTGCTCCCTCTTCTTTCTTTTCTTCTGCCATGGGAGGTCGTCGGGGTTTGCGAGGCTGATCTTGCAAGGGTTCAACCAGATCGAGCCCCAACTCCTTATACCCTAACCGCGTTGGGGACATGAAAAGAAAAACAAAGAAAGAGCAGACCGCTCTAATACCACTGATCCGGATTTATGCAAGAATGCAACAGAATATAGAAATAACCATAAACATAGAGATGCAGCGGAAATAATGTGTCATTTCATTAATATCAAATAATAGAAATATGCTTACAGACATAATGGAAATAAAATAGCTAGGGTGCTGGTAGTGAATTTCTGAGAAGAGATGTGGTGGCTATAGACCTTTGAACTGTGTTACAATGAGGCTCGAGGGCCTATTTATTATTGAGAAACAATGGAAAAACTGAAACGTCCAAAAACCTAACTCTAGGAGCTGAAGTGCCAAAATTGTGGGTCCCGTTTGGGTAAATTGGTGTTTCAACTTCCCGGGAATGTAACTTTGGCATCTGATCTCTGTTTGACGTGCTCAATAGCTCATTAGAAAGATATATCTGGTTTTCCAAAAAAAACGTCGTTTAGGGCCTCAAAACAACTATGGAAGTTTAGGACCGGCTCTGGAAGTTCAAGACCCGAAAAACTGCTAAAAATAGTAAGTTGTGCTGCAACTTAAAAATTGAACAAACTGATGGTGGTGGTTCAAATGGAATAGGTGGGTGGCCACCAATATCCACCTAGATCATTAAGGCCCCAAAACGGCTCTGGGAGTGCAGGACCCGAAAACTTGCTAAAAATAGTAAGTGGTGTTGAATGTGAAAAGCTGCAAGAATTGATGGTGTGGGTCCAAATGGAATAGGTGGGTGGCCACCGATATCCACCTGGATCAACTTTTCCTATGTCCTCGAGTGTGAGGTCTATGCAATGTGCAGCACATGGAGTCCAAAATATGGTATTATACTTGGACTCAAGCATCTTTCTAGCAAGAACATAGTTTGAGGCATTATTTGTGATGACTTGCACAACATTTTTCTCTCCCACTTCTTGATAATCTCATCCAAAATCTCAAATAGAAGGGTTGCATCCTTCACCTTATCAGATGCATCAACTGATCTCAAAAACATTGTTCCTTGAGGGAAAGAAACAAGGAAGTTAATGATAGTGCGGTTCTTTCCATCAGTCCATCCATCTGACATGATGGAACAACTTTTTTTGAGCCATGACTCTTTATATTCAGCCAAATACTCATCATATTACAAATCTAGTGTTGCAAAAGAGATCCCCTCAAGTCATGCATAGTAAGGCCTTTGAAGCCCTTTCCTGTAGCTAAAGCAGAGTCTCACATAGCTTGGCAATAAGGTGAGCGAGCAGCATTAAATGGGATATTTTCTTCATACCACCATCTAGCAATGTACTGATAAAAAGTTTCTTTGCATTGTTTTTTCCAATGTTGATTCAAAGTGGGTTGATGACTTGGTTGGGAAGAAGTGGTTGTGGGATTAGCAGTGGATGAGAAATAACTTTGGATGTTGGGTCTCTTTGTTGGTTTTGATTTTTGGCCAACAGGAGGAACATAGTGAAAGGGGTCATTGGTGGAAAGGATACAAGTGGAGTCTTGAATCTCATAATGATCATACCCACTCTGTCTCATCATATCTATTAGTTCCTTCTTCCTTGCAATTTCATCTTGTATGCCCTTCTCCCTATCCTTAGTCTCCTCAAACTTTTCAAACTTGGCAAGGTATTTTGCCCTAACCAGACCTATGACTTCATTACGTACATCACATGGCTTTACTTGGCCTCTTATCCCAGCCAAGTGTTGTTTCAATAGAATACCCCCACCTCCAATACATTTTTCACAAAATTTGCATATCATCTTTCTATCAACCACATCACAATGGGCCCATGCACTGTCCTTGGTTTTTGGAGCCATATTGACTTGAAATAATTGAAATTTGGAAATAAATCTGCCATTTAAAAAAAATTGCAGCTAAGAGAAATGGACAACCAAGGCTAAATTTACGAAACAAAATGCACATTCAAACATACAAAATTTGATAGCATAGGACTAGAGATTTGATAGAAATAGCATAGTTAAACACATGAGAAAATAAATACATGAACAACAAGAAATGATGTATTTTTCAAGTGAAAATCCTTACTTGGCAATGCAAACTAGTAGCCTTCCTTAGCGTCCTCCTGAAGATGCCAACTCTACTGACAGCTCCAAACTATCGCCAAGATAGCTCCAACTCTAACTCCAAGCCTCCAAGATCACTACTCTAGCAAACACTTAACACTCTCCAAGCTCTCAATCAAACTCACAAACTACAAATGAGATGGTGTGAGACAAAGGATAGGCTTCCCCTGCTTATAAAGGATTGGGGAGGGTGTTTTTGGAGGGAAACAACCCTCCCCTTCCCTCCAAATTAGCCATAAACATCCTTGTTGGCTGTCTGTGGGTCCCTATAGCAAGTTAGGCGCTGATCAGCCGGTTAAGGATGGAACCGATGGGTTTATCCATAAACCAGCCAGTTCCATCCTTAACTGGCCGGTCAGCACCGGTTAACCATATTTTCAGGCGAAATGCAAAGTTTGACCAGGTTTTTCAATCGATTTTGACCGGCCAAGGGTCTAACCGGCCGGTTTGACCCAATTGGTTTTTAATACTATGGTTTTGACTAAAGAAGATTTTAAGACTATTTTAAATTCCCCCCAAACTCATCCTGAATACTATTCTTTCATCACTCCTCGCCAAAAATATTTTCCTTTATCTAGAAATCCAACTGTTGGGTCATCCTCTTCTCATCTACTAGAAGAGAGTGTTCCTGAAGGCCTTACATTCAACTTATCTGACTTCATAGCTCAACAAAATAAAGTTGAATTAACGTAATCCCCTCAAGAGACAAATTTTGAATTTGATTATTCTGTAGAAGGTGAAGTCAACACATCCTTTGTTCATCTCTTTGAGAATCCACTAGTTTCAGTCCCCGAGCCTGAAGAATCAGCTCAATATTTCCAATTTTCTACTATCCTAAATCATATTCCGAATCCACAAATTATAATTCCTATTTCCCAAACAGCTACATCAACTGGTCATCCATCAACTGTACATCAGCAAAATATGGCTCAGCAAAGTAAACCGGGGAGGGAGAAGAAGTTTTTACTGAGGAACATTTAGTGGCTTTCTATAGTTATGCGGATAACCAGAATGTCAAATATGAAGATGTCTGGTCAAGACTCTTTTTTCAGAGCTTGGATGGAGAAGCTCGTAAATGGTTTAGAAGTCTGCCTCCAAACTCAATAATAAGAATTGATGAATTGGAAGTAATATTTGTAAAGCAATGGGGTGATAGGAAAGACTATGTGTACTACCTTACAAAATTTGGAACTCTGAAGAAGAAACCAGATGAATCACTGGCTAATTTTACTAAGAGGTTTAATAATATTTATCGGAAAATTCCTGAAGAAATTAAGCCTCGTGAGACTACAGCTATGATAACTTTTGCAAATGCTCTAGATTATGAGTTTGCTTTATAGTTAAGGGTTGAGAAATCACAGACATTGATGGATATGCAAGAGGATGTAATTGGAGTGCAGTCTAATCTCATGGCTTCTAATAAGTTGAAAATGGAGGAAGAAAAGGCAACAAAAGACAAAAGGAAGATGAAAGAATAAAAACCTTCTTCTTCTAAGTCTCTTACAACAGAAGAAAATATTGATCAAATTTCCAATTTGATCGAGGAACTTGTGTCTAAGATGACAAAATTAGAGCTTGAAAACAAACCAACTGCTAGAGCCAATCAAAATGAAGCCAACAGAAATCAGGCTCCCTTCAGGAGGCCATTTCAACCCCAAAAATCCCACAATGCCAAAGGATGAATGTTGATGATCAAAATGTTCAGCCTCCTTTGAATAATTTTGCTGAAGAAGAGCAGCAAGAACATGAGGAAGAAAATGAAGAAATAAACCTTGTAGGAGAAACATCACCGTAAACTTGTTTGACTTTGCAAGAATATGAAGACCGATCAAGGATTTATTTGTTTTCAGATGATGAGAATGTTCAAATTTATGCACAAAATGATAAAAAACAGCAAGAAGCTCAAAACAGAAATTATCCTTTGAGGTCTAAAAACCCTATTTAGCAACCTCAACAAAAATTAGATTCAAAGAAACAAGCTGCCAAACAAAAGGCCAAAGTCAATGAGGTTCCTCCACTCCAAAATTCTGCCCAATTGTCAAAATCACTGTAAAAAATAAGGAATTAGTTCCAATTTATTTTAGTTTCAAATCTGAATTGAATAAAATCAAAATTCCGGTCCCACTTCTAGAATTGTTGAAAAATCCAACATATAAAGAATCTTTTAAAGTTCTGCTACAACCACCTCTCGCTCCTGATTCAGTCAACCTGGAGGATGAACATCCCACTTTTTATCTAGGATGTCATGTCCAAGACCAAAATGATGACAACTCACCACCTTTCTACATGCTACTCAATATGCATGAAAAATTGTTGCATAATTGTTTGTTAGATTCTGGGGCTTCTCACAATCCGATGCTAAAGAAAGTGATGGATGAATTGGGATTAGAGATCACCAAGAAATACCATGACCTCTACACCTTTGATTCCAAAAAATTCAAGTGTCTTGGAGTAATTAAGGACTTGGTTGTTTCTCTTACCCAACTACCTATGAAAAGCTTAGTGATGGACATTTTAGCTGCAAACATTCCTTCTATATTTGGGATGCTACTTTCCAGATCTTGGTATAAAAAATTGGGAGGTACCCTTCAGATGGACATGTCATATGCCACCATCCTAGTGTTTGGAGGGGAATTAAGAAGCTTGTATAGGGAAACCCAAATGGGCTTAATCATTAGTGATCAGCATAATCCTTCAAACCATCCAATATATGCTAAAGAAAAGGAATCAGGGTCATCAATACTACACCTTGTTGCTGATAATAACAATTTCTAGCTTGAAATAAGTGAAAAACAACACTTTCAAGGTACAAATGAGCAGCATTTGGAGGGAGGATAGATCTGGAAATTGTACTTTGATGGAGCCTCTTCAAAAGAAGAATTAGGAGCTAGTGTAGTCCTCTTTTCTACTACTCAGCAAAGGGTAAATATATCATATAAACTACAATTTTCTACCACTAACAACATTGTTGAATATGAGGCGCTTGTGCTGGGAATGAAGGCATCGAAATATTTGGGAGTGGAGCAGCTAATTTCTTTTGGTGATAAAGCAAGTGAGAAACTACTACCAAGTGAAAAATTCCAAGTTGAAAAATTATAGGAATGAAGTTTGGGACTTGATTGAGCAATATTTTTCAGCATTCAATATAAATTTTGTCACTAGAGAGGAAAATCAAATGGTTGATTCACTAGCTATTGCTACTAGTAATTTAAAATTTCCTCTAAATGTCAAGGCAGCCTATTATGTTCAAATAAAAAACAGGCCTTCAATTCCTGACAACATCAAATATTGGCAAGTATTTGAGGATGACAAGGAAATTCAAAAAATTTTAGAGTGTGTTGAAGAGTTTTCAGACATACAAATTGATGATGAGCAGGACATTGTTGAAAATAAAAACGACACACCTTTTAAGAAAACCATGGTTTGGAAGAAAAGTATAGATCTGAAAACTGACTATATTCCTAAAGGCTTAGTTCCTTTAGAAATATTGTTTGATAATAATGATGCTTTTCTCAAGCCTAAAAGTAAAGTTGATGGAGAGAGTACAATAGAATGTAACATTGGCATAGAAGATCAGCGAAAATTATTCAAAATGTCCAAATTCCTTTCTCTTGAAACCAAAACAAAATATATCAAGCTACTGAAATAATTTGCTGATGTTTTGCATGGTCTTATAGTGAGCTGAAAACTTATGGTAGAAGCATAATTGAGCATAATTTTCCCTTGAAAACAGATGCAAAGCCTTTAGCACAAAAAATCAGACATATCAATCCCATGCTACTCCCAATCATTGAGAAAGAAATCAGGAAATTATGGGAAGCAAAGATAATTCTGCCTTTGAGATTTTCTAACTTGGTAGCTAATATAGTCCTGGTTCGAATAAAGAATGGAGAGATAAGAATTTGTGTTGATTTTCGTAACCTGAACCGGTGTTCATTAAAAGATAACTATCCACTACCCAAGATGGATTATATTTTGTAGAAGTTTGTAGGATCCAAAAGATTGTCAATGATTGATGGCTTTTCAAGCTATAATCAGATTTCAGTTGATAGATAAGACAGAGAAAAGACATCATTTACCATGCCTTGGGGTACATTCATGTACAAAAAAATGCCATTTGGTTTGCTGAATGTAGGTGAAAATTTTCAACGAGCAATGGATATTGCCTTTGCGGGAGAAAATGACAGATTTGTAGTCATCTATTTGGATGACATCATAGTCTATTCAAAATTTGATGAGGATGACATCATAGTCTATTCAAAATTTGATGAAGACCACTTGAAACATTTGAAACAATTTTTTGACAAATGCAGAAATTTTGGTTTTTCCTTGAACCCAAAAAATTCATCCTTTGTTGTCCAAGAAGGGAAATTATTGGGACATATTGTAACAAAAGGTGGCATCTGTATTGATCTCGGAAGAGTAGAAGTTATTTAGAAGATTGTTTTACCAAGGAATAAAAAAGAATTGCAATCAGTTTTAGGAAAAATAAATTTTCTGATGCGTTTTGTTCCTAACTTTGTAGAGTTGATCAAACACATAAATGTATTGCTGAAAAAAGGTGTAGAATTTAAATGGTGAGATGAAGCAAAGAATTCATTTTCAGCAACCAAGTTTTCCTTGAATGAAGCTCCAGTTTTGATTACTCCTAATTTTGAAAAAGATTTTCTGATTTTTTCATATGCTTAAGAAGAAACAATTGCAGTTGTCTTGTTACAGAAGAACAAAGAGGGTTTAGCGCAACCTATTTCATTTTTCAGTCGTGCTTTAAGGGATGCTGAATTAAAGTACATTTTGACTGAAAAACAAGCATACACACTATTTAAGGCTTTGAAGTCTTTTCGATTTTATGTGTTGCATTTAAAAATAATTTCTTTTGTGCCCAATATCACTGTTAAAGATGTTTTACTACAGCTAGATATAGATGGCAGAAGGGGACAATGGCTGACCAAAATTCTGGAATTTGATATTGAGATCATACCAACTAAATTGATAAAGGTCAAGACTTGGCTCACTTGATGGGTGAATCTAACTGCAAGGCTTTAAATCTGAACGTAGAGGCATCTGAAGGAGAATATGGATAAGGTATTTCTAATTATCCTGAAATATTTCATTTAGATTGGTACAAGGATATGGTATAATTTTTATAACTTTCAACTGTCCCCCTGAAATGGATAATTCAAAGAGAAGATCTTTCAAATTGAGATCTGTTAAGTATTGCATTTTGGAAGACCATCTTTATTGGAAGGACCCTGTTGGAGTCTTATTAAGATGTGTAGATGATGTTGAATCCCAAGAGATAATGAAAAAGATACATGCAGGAATGTGTGGAGGGCACTTGTATTGGAAATCCACTGCAAAAAAAATCTTAAGAGCTGGCTATTATTGGCCAACTCTTTTCTTTGATGTTTTTGCCAAAGTCAGGAGTTGTGTCGAATGTTAGAAATTTTCTCGTAAATAGAAATTGCTACCATTACCTCTTATTCCTATTTCAGTAGATATTCCTTTCTAGCAGTTGGGGTTAGACTTCATCGGTGAAATTCATCCACCTTCATCAGGAAAACATATATGGATTCTCATAGCTACAAACTATTTTACTAAATGGATTGAAGTTGTACCAACCAGGAATGCTATTGATACAATAATTATCAAATTTTTGTTTGAAAACATTATGTCAAGATTTGGTTTTCCATAGAAGTTAGTAACTGATAATGCAATGGCCTTTATGTCTACTAATATGTACAGCTTTTGTCAGAAATATGGAATTGAATTGACTCATTCCATGCCTTATTACCCTCAAGGTAATGGATTAGCCGAGTCATCCAATAAAATATTGGTGAGGATCATTAAGAAAATGTTGCCTGAAAATAAAAGAAATTGGGACACTCAGCTGGTACATGCTCTTTGGGCAGATAGGGTCTCCATTTCAGCTTGTATATGGTAATGATGTTGTAATGCCTTTTCAATTAGCTCTTCTTGTGATGAAATTCCTGCAATATGAAGTTGATGATGAAAATCCAATCCAAAGGAGAATGCTGCAGTTGATATAGGCACACCAAATCAGAGAATCAACGAAGGATAAAACACAAAAGTATCAGACTAAAGTCAAATATGTTTTTGACAAAAGAGAAAATCAATAGTTGTTTCAGGAGAATGATTTGGTGCTACACTGGGATGCCAGGAGAGAAGACCATGGAAAGCATGGTAAGTTCAAAAATTTGTGGTTTGGACCATTTAGAATTGTTGAAGTTTTGGAAAAAAATAATTTTCTGCTCAAGCATCTGGATGATGACCAGTTGACTGGAGGCCCAGTCAATGTTCATTTTCTCAAGAAGTTCTTTTTTTAGTAAGTCAGTTGAGTCATTCCATTGTAATTATCTGGTGTGATGTGTCAATAAAACTCCATGCCTAATGGTACCTGTGTTTGTTTATTTGGTCAGTCTTGAGTACAATCAGTCAATGGTTAGTCCTAGTCATAATTTTCAAATAATTCTTATGAGTTTCAAAGAGTTTTTAAGGCATTAAGTCTACAGTCCTTGAAGCCTCACAGGGAGGACTTCATCCCCAATAGGAGCCACTATTAACACTACAATTTTTCAAATATTTTCAAAGTCTGGTCATCATTCTCCAAGGAATCAATCTGCCTTTTCAGTTCAGTTGAAAGAAGAAAGTGTTGTTGTCAAAGTGTAATGGTGAGAAAATTTCATTTTCCCTCTTTTATCTTTCATTTTTCTGAAATTTAAAGTCCAGCACTCATTTCCCTTTTCAAAACCCTTTTTAACCATTAAAATTTCTTTTTTTATTGTTAAAAAGTACCTCCTCCCATTCCATAGCAAGCCTTTTAAATATATCACATATCATCACCACACTTATTATATTATGGACCCACTTACCTTTATCACATCGCAAAAACATAACCGTTGTCGCTTTCTCACTTTACCTTTATCCCTACCTTTTCGCATCGGCAAATCACAAATATTCCTTGCCAATCCATTTCCATTTCGCAAATCTCCCGATGCGATATCAAGTGGGACCCATTTCCTTGCATCGTTAGCATCACATCGGAATATCACAAATATTAAGTCCTTCCAATTATATTACTTACCTCATTTTCATTTTCCCTTGATCCTCGATTTGCAATAACTTTAAAATTGTGTGATTTGCGATGAACTTTAAATGTTGCGATTTGTGATATATCGCATCTCTTTTTCCGCCATCGCACTTCAGACTTCGTAAGTTTTAATGTTTACCTCCCCACCGCTCATAAAAAAAACATTGATTTGCGATTTGCGGGTGGCCCCACCTCTGTCATTCCATGTCATCTTCCACTCGCCACAATCGCACTTTGCACTTCACAGATTATAACCTTTACCCTTCGCTGCTCATATGTAAAACTTGTGATTTGTGATGTGTTGGTGGCCCCACCTCTGTCCTGCCACATCACCCTCTATCCATTGCACTTCACACTTCCCAAGTTTTAACCTTTACCTCTTGTGTCTCATAAAAAACTCCTGATTTGTGATTTGCGGTATTGTCTGGGTCCCACCTCCTTTCCATGTCATCACCCCCATCGCAAATAGCATTCCCTCCTGCTTTTGTCTTATGTTTAAACGCTTCGACCCTGATCTGCGATTTTTATATATGTATAAAGGGTTTTGTCCTCCCGCTCATCTAATAATTTCTCCTGCTAATAAAATGAAACTCCACTAGTTCATTTAATCTGCCTCCATAACTTGTTAAACCTCCATATTTCTTGCTCCTCTTTTATTTTCTCCTGCTGGCCCACAATTCAACATGTCTCCTTCTCATATTTTTCACATGCCCAGTTCTTTTTTTTTAAACATATCTATACGGGTTTTTCCACTCCAAGACTATTTCCCCATTTATTTCGAAACCCTATCACGAAAAACAAGAAACCAAAGGAAAGGAACAGCGGCAGAGTTTCTCTGAAACAAATTTCTACCATTACTCTAAGCACCAACATGTTTCCACAAAGCACCAGGCAACATTCAAGGAACAACCACATGTCACTTTCATTTTTTTTTACATTTTGTGGATTTGGTTGCATCAGAACAGAGGAGGAGTCTCCCTATAGACTGCCACATCATCCAACCACTTCGAATTATTAGCCTTGATTTTGTTATTTTGATTATGTCATAGCACTTTGTATTAAAGTTTTTGGATAAGCGTCATCTCTTGCACGAGATGGTAATAACTTTTAGGAACATATTTAATCCTTTTGTGGGGATGAAAGTTTTATATTTTTGTATATATGTGATAAACTACTATGAAGTAAGGGTTGGTGGTTTTATAATCTTGACTCATATGATCCATACTCTTTTTAGTGAATGAAATAGACAGAAACTTCTGAGGAATTATTACCAATTTGGTGCGTGTATTGTCAATTTCCACTTGTGTTTCCATATCTTTTTATCTTCAGTTGCAGTTTGCAATTCCTCATGTTGTTACGATTTTTTATTAGTCTCTTTACACGTTCATGTGTTTTATCAATTTTTGTTAGTCTCACACAGTGATCCTTCTTGGTAAAATATATATAATAACAGTGGGAAGAGAATCACTCATGATAGTTATCTTTTATAATATTTCAATGAGAATATTGTAAGACTATAAATAACTTTCTCTTGATGAAATATTGTTGAACTGCTACTTGTGTTAATTTCTACCAAATTCAGTAGATTTCTGCTCTCCAGACCTACTGTTTCTTCTCTCATTTTATATTTTCTTCTCCTTATAGGCTACAAACTCACCCTTTTCTACCACATTAGGCTCCAATACCCTCATTATTAGAACTGTGTATTTGACTGAAATTTCTTTTCAGTGGATGAGAGTTTAAACCACCTACCAATCTCATAAAACAAACGATTAAATTTCCTTAGAGTTTAGGATGTGCCTGGTTAGGCACTTGATGTAGTCCAAGTGTTGATTCCAGCACTAACTGTCTCCAAGAAAATCCTAGAACTTATTGTATTGGTTCAAGATCATTGAGTCCTCAGTGTTCTCCAAATAAAAGTTAAAAAGAATGACTTTACTAGAGGGCGGAAATGTGAAGTTGGGTTACACTTTTGTGAGAATCGGGGGCGGAAATTTTTTTTCGGCAATAGTTCAGCTAAAATTTATGAGAAAGTTCGGCTGAACTTCTTCTTCTGTTTAGATTGACAACACATTGACGGCGTGCGCAAACAGAATTTTTTTTGAAGATGGGAAAACTGGCAACAAAAGTTCGGCCGAACTTTTATTCTTAAAATAGTTCAGCCGAACTAGTTCTTATAAATATATCGTTCGCGAAGTTTATTTGTTTCCCGCGTCTATGTTTCTTTGCTCTGTTTCTTCGCGTGTTTTTGTGTGTTCTGTTTTGTTCATTGAATTTTTGCGGCACTGCTGCTAGTCTGGGGCTACTTCCGTCCGCTCTGTTGGTGATTATTTGCGGCGACGTCAAGCGAACTACCAGGTAAGAAGCTCTTTCTGTTGCTGATTCTCCACCTGTGCATGGAAGTTTAGATCAAGTTGAAATGTAATTCTGGGTTCTTTTTGTTATCCACCTGTGCATGGAAGTTTAGATCAAGTTGAGATGTATTTCGGGGTTTATTTGGCTCTCTATGCAATGTTTTTTTTCTCTTGTGCAGCTTCTCTGTTTTATGATTGTAGACTAAGTATAATTAAACATTTTTAGCTATGGAACGTTGTCTCAGTGTATAGTTGTTTTTGTGTTTTTTTATGGATAAGAAAGGCCATGATCTTTGTCTCAGTGTATAGCTATTTTTGTGTTTTTTTGACGTGCCACCAGCTGGTCATCAGTAGGTAGCTTGAGATCATCCTTGGTCTGCCCAGATTCAGTCAACAGGCTAACAAAACCATCCCCAGAAATTTTGATTAGCTGATAATCATTGTGAAAAAATTCTTATTGTTCCTTTGGATCCATCAATTTCATCCGCTCTAGCTGATTCTCCACCTATGCATGGAAGTTTACCACCCCTGTTAAGCTTATGTCGTTACTGAGCCTTCTCTCGATTCCTCAACGCTGGAATGTGCAACCTTTAGTATTTTTTGTAATCACTCATGGTGTGGATAGACTGTAGCTAAACAGCCATAATTATGCTTTAAATTTCATTACCTTTTGCGTTAAGGTGTATGTTTAATTTCTGGTAGTATGATATGCATTCGGTTGTTGCAGTTGTTACTGTTCCTGTGGATCCATCAATTTCATCCGCTCTAGCTGATTCTCGCCTTGTGCATGGAAGTTTACCACCACTATTAAGCTTATGTTGTTATTGAGCATTCTCTCGATTCCTCAATGCTAGAATGTTGATGCAAGAATTCTGCTAGAAAGCAGATCTTGGCATATAAGAATTCAACTCCTTCAAATTTATGAAAATGCTTGAAATTTTCTATAATATAAAACCATGAAAAAAAGAAAAACATTCATCTTAAATTTACATGAAGGTGGAAAGAGCCATGGAAATCAACTCCATTAACTATATCAAAATTCTGTGGCCAAATATTACATTGGGTGGCCTCTGGCTCTTGGCCCTTCAAACCTCTCCTCACTTACTCAACTCTTCACTATCTTAGTTATTCAACTATTCAAGTGTGTCTTCTCCTCACAAAACCACTCATATTTATACATAAATAATGAATTTAATTCATTCCAAAAATCTCTCCACCTAATCCTCAACTAAATCTAATTTAAATTCATTTTAGGTGTGGACTCAACAAGTCCCGTACATAGAATTCCTACTCCCTAATTTTGCTACCTAATTCTATTTTCTCTCATATCCTTTTAATTAATAAAAGAATATATACAAAATCCTCACTTTTATAATTTATCTCCTATTTTATTTAAAAATAACAAATTAATTAATAAAACAATTAAAATGTCACACCCCCCTTTATTACATAATTAAAATTGAAATTTGGCCTTGATGCTCCTGCATCAGACTCCCAAGGTTGAAATTAATCATGATCACCTGATCATGTGTTCGGATCTGTGTCTGCCTGGATCCCATATCTTGTGCTGCAACTTCTCACTTGTCACTGCTTCTATCTGTTGTTCTTCTCCAGGTCTCCAGACTTTATGCTACATTGCCCCACTGGCTATGCTTCCACAATCTTCTGATGTCTTTCTTTTGCTGCTTTTTCTTTGTTTTACTGCTGCTGGCCTCTTCTGGGATATCTTCATAATTATCATCCTAATTAGTTCAATTTCTCGATCCAATAGATTTCCTTCAGTATCAGCAATAAAACCTGTACCCACAAAACAATTGTTAAAATAAAAAACATAAGGCTTCAGTGCCCCTTTCTCTGCTGTTGCCAACATTTCAGTACGCTGCTCTGAAATTCTCTCCTCCATTAGCACATCAGTATGTTGATTCAATTCCTATGTGAGACTATTAGTTAGTCCCTCCTCCACATCATCTGTTTGAAAAATGCTTCCCTGTTCTGTGTCTTTCAGTAACTTTCCCTGAAAATAGATCCTCTGCTTTTCCAATTCTCTTCTCTGTAGATCTAACTTTCTATATAACCTAACAATCTCAACTGGAGTAGAACTCGGAAATTTTACACAAATTTCCATACCTTCATTTGCTATTGACCAATCATCATATGGTCCTTCTTCCCCCGCTTCAACATTCTGCTGAATATTTCCATAAGACCCCTCTGTCTTCATTTCTTCCTGAGATCTTGCTATCTCAGCATCATTTTGAACAAATTTCAGATTCAACTCTTCTTCTTTAACAAACTTCAAAGTTTGTTCACCACCCTGTTATATACCTGTCATCACACCCAAATCATTAGTCTTAAAAACATAAGACCTTGTGATCTCACTAGATGCTTCAGTCGACATCTCTCTTTGTTGTTCTGAATCCTTCATTTGATTTAGTTCTTCTGTAGATTTCCCTTCTGTCTCATCACTACGTCCCTTCTCCCTCTGGCAATCTTCCTGAATTTTCCTGGTTTCAACATCATTACATTGTAAAATTTTGTCAGTAATCCCATTAAACAAATACACTTGTTTACCTCCTTGGAATTTTACTTTAGCATTTCCACTTTTTTCTTGTTCCATAACAGCTTCAACTTGTTGTCTTACTTCAAACAAGGATTCATCTAGGATTTCTTCGTGTTGTAACCAATCGACACATTCCTTCTCTGAAAGGAATTCTTTACCAGACTTTACCTCAAGAACTTCATTCTCCTTTGTGACAGTTCCATCAGACTATCCACCGTCCTTCGCACATCCTGCAAACATACATAAACTGTGAGAAAAATTGCAAGGCTTCATGGCCTCATCTGTTCCTCTTTCCAACACATCTTCAGATGCTTCTGAACTATCCCAATAGTTCATGAGATCTTCCTCACTGATCTCTTCACCCAGAATTTCACCATGTTCCGGGCCACAAATGGAAACATCCATTTTTAACTCAACCTCTCTGAGTTCTTCACAACTCAACATCTGCTCGAGCTTCCTCGGGTCCTCCATCAACTGTATGGTTACTTGCTTTTCCCTCTTTGCGTGTAGCTTCTGACACTTCGCCTTCTTTCTCATGGTCCAACCATGTGTCTAGTTTCTCGTATTTTCCTGCAACAACTTCATTAACAATTCAAGGTGAATTGTTATCTTGGCCTTCTCCCGCTCATACTCTTCATCAGATCTCCGAAAATTACTATCAACAGTCATCTTCCCCTCCTTTGTGAACTGCATCTTTTCACGTGTGGAATTCATTTAAGCCACTTCCCCACCATCCTTTGCACTTGTCATTCATCAAAATGCAACTTCTCCTCCTGCGCTTGGCTTCTTTTTGTCCTGGTTCCAATCCCTGGCAACCTTTTTACTACAATTTGCTGCAAACAACACTTTAGCAATGCATGTGTTACTTGATAGCAGGAAAACCCTGCTTACCCACAAACACATTATCATCCATGCATATAAACATGCACTCCACATTTTTTCCCAAATAATTATAAATATGCAACCTCAACAATCCCAATAATCTGAGGAATCTTAAACTACACGGAAGAAAAATTTGATCTCATGGTTATTACAAACCAAATCATCTCCTTGCGGAAGCTTATTTTCATCAAAATACTCACAGTCATTCTCTCTTGCCTCAAGCTTTACTTTTATAAAATAAAAAAATGATTATAAAACCATTGGAATTCCATACTTCATAAACATTTGAACATTTCCATAACCCAAAGGTTCGAACTTGTCCTCACCTCAAAGGAGCTTAAACCAACATTTGAAGTTTACAAAAATTCCTTTAAATGTGCCACAGCTTCCCATTCAGCATATCATTTGAATGTTTAATGCAAACACAACCATGCATCCATTAACTCACAACGCATTCTCTGGCACATACTGGAACACATTCACAATGCATCAAACTTGTGTATATTCAAGCTACATATCAAATGCACAGTGAATCAAACCTGCTTTCAAACCGCATCAAATTACATAGCGCATCCACCCTGCGTGTCTCACCGAGCGATCCACCAGTGGTAAATCCGGTGCATTTACTTGAAATCCGGCACCACCGGTATTTGCTGGAATGATGTATCACAATACACTTTGATCGCGTTGAATTCAATCAATATTACCCATGGCCCAGAGGCTGTGCGAAACCCATGGTTTCGTTCTACAAAACCACTTCAAGGATTTACTGGTTACTCATGATCTCAATCATGTAATTCCTCCATTCCTTTGACTCATGCTCTAGTTCTAAATCTGCACCTTCACACCGCCTTTGCTATTCATTTCGGCATCTCTGCAATTTAAACTATCCGCCTTCTCTTCAAACCTGCACCATCATTTTTAAACAAGTCGTGGCTGCGTCATGAATTCTACTCCATCTCACATTTCCTCAATGCTATTTTATGTGCCTTCAAAGTTCCACAGAACTCGGTTTTTTTACATGATCAAGATTCTGATCTGAAAGGAATTTTACTCCTTTTCACAGCACCTAATTTTGTAAATTCCGTCTTTGTTTAATCTAAGATTCAAACATGACCAGCTTCCAACCTTCTTCAATACAGCACCTCAGTGCTTAAATAAGCCATTGCTCGCCATTATTTGACTGATCCAACATAATGCAATTATTTATGCAAATGCTCCAACGCAATCAAATACATCGATATTTATGCATAAGTCACCAGTGCACCGAAGGATGAAGTACGCTGCTATACCACATCATGCCACTCCATTCCTGCATTCAAACTAGCGATGACTCGTATGCTGCTTAGTGAATTTTCATTTTGGACTGTATACATATAATTGTTACGTTCCAGCTTTTAACTTCGATTTTCCATTTGTAAACTTCATTCAAAGCCCAATACAATAATGAATCACGCTTTATCATCAAACATTTATGTCCAAACTTGCCATCACATTCCACAAATCAAAGGTTATAAAACATTTAAGAAACCAGCAACCATTTGGTTTCCACATCATTCAAATGTTCAACACATTTAAACGTTGGCTCATACCTCATTCAATGACCCAATTCAAAGGACTTCCGACCTCGATAAAAATCTCACCGCTACGTTCCATCAGATGTTCCGCTTCCATTTTACTATTGTTCAAATTCATTGCTTCCACCACCCTACACCATCGTTGGGTCATTTTTCTTTGATTTTGATTCATGTTCTTCAACGTTTCTATATTGCATGAATCGACACCTATACTTTGATGCCATGGATCGCCCAATTCGACGCTAGCTCAAACAAACAGAATTCAATTCAAAACTGTGGCATATCCAAAATTGACACCGCATTAACTCAAACAGATGGACTCGATCCCAGCTAAAACTTGATGCCGCTTAAGCAAACAGAGGTTCAATGATAATTCATTACTATTGTAATGAATCTCAATCGAATGAAATTCAATTCCACCAACAGGATCGAAGCTTTCCACACGTGGATCAACATTGACAGAAATCAGTCTTTCAACGCTAACATATCTGCATCTTTCATAAAAATATTAACACATTCAACGAACATCTGATGCGTTCTCCATAGAAAGTTAAAACTTCATCGATTCTCTATTGAATTAATCATACAAAGGTTTATGCCACTAAATATTCAAATTTTAACAAAATTTATGTGTTAGAATTTGACTAAATCGACATTGATTTAGTGAATCGAACCCCACGAAGATTTTATCAAGAAAAATTGACTTCTGAAAAGACCGGAATCCTCTACATACAGAGGTTATCGAAAGCATATAAATCGATTACAGTTTCAAGAACGAGTTGGATTTTCACTCGGAGATTAACCATTCAAATCCCTCAATAGCATAATAATTCAGGAATTTAAAGAGAATCAAACCCACTTAACTCAAAACAAACTCATACCAATCACCTGATGTAGAAATTAGTCCCACGGAAGCTCTTTTCATGGCATTGTTTATTGAAAGTTAAACTCGCTACAATTGTAAGAATCCGCTCCTCAACTTTTTGCGTTCAAGGCTGGACTTGTTGCGTTTACTCCTTACGTGGGTCATTTACACAGTAACAGGCCATCGGTTTTTCTTCACAATAAAAGACCAGTCTTCAACTGTTTCCATGGTTGAACCGCAATTTAAATCTCTACAAACATTCAATTGCTTTGGACTACACAGATCTCTGTAACTGAGAACTCCATCTTCGTTCACAACGCGAGTAGTTGGAGACTGCACACATTCCAAACACCTTCACATGTACGCTATCCATGCTGCAATATTTCATATCAAAATGCCCTCTTGCAAGTGCGCCCTTCAATCCGGAAAACACCACATGTCTGGTTGCATAACCAACGTACAATCTCATTTATGAAATCAAAAACCATATACAACATACATAATTGCAAATTCAAACAGGCATCTTTCCCGGCTCTGATACCAAAATGATGCAGGAATTCTGCTAGAAAGCAAATCCTGGCATATAAGAATTCAACTCCTTCAAATTTATGAAAATTCTTGAAATTTTCTATAATATAAAACCATGAAAAAAAAAACATTCAGCTTAAATTTACATGAAGGCGGAAAGAGCCATGCAAATCAACTCCATTAACTATATCAAAATTCTGTGGCCAAATATTACATTGGGCGGCCTCTGGCTCTTGGCCTTCAAACCTCTCCTCACTTACTCAACTCTTCACTATCTCAGTTCTTCAACTATTCAAGTGTGTCTTCTCCTCACAAAACCACTCATATTTATACATAAATAATGAATTTAATTCATTCCAAAAATCTCTTCACCTAATCCTCAACTAAATCTAATTTAAATTCATTTTAGGTGTGGACTCAACAAGTCTCGTACATAGAATTCCCACTCCCTAATTTTGCTACCTAATTCTATTTTCTCTCATATCCTTTTAATTAATAAAATAATATATACAAAATCCTCACTTTTATAATTTATCTCCTATTTTATTTGAAAATAACAAATTAATTAATAAAACAATTAAAATGTCACACCCCCCTTTATTACATAATTAAAATTGAAATTTGGCCTTGATGCTCCTGCATCAAATGTGCAACCTTTACTATTTTTTGTAATCACTCATGGTGTGGATAGACTGTAGCTAAACGGCCATAATTAGGCATATGAGGGTGAAGGGAACTTTTTTTTACAATAAGAATGATTGAACTAGAATGATCTACTGTTGTAATGTGACTACATATTGTCTTTTTCGGATGTTTTTCTGTATGAGGCAGAATTTGATCTTTTATACTTGATAACCTGTTATGGGTATATCAAGAGGATTTTGTATATGAACTGTTATCAATATATGAAACAGGGTTTTTTCTCCTTTGAAAAAAGAGTTGAAATCATTCTAAATTCACATATGTTCAGTGGTGTCACTGTTTCACTTTCGATATTATGTTGCTTACCTTGATGAACAGGTGGAACTCTGCTGGGAGGCCTCTCTGTTTTTTGACTCTTTACTCATATTGTCAAAGGCCTTTATATGTTATATGGGCTAGACTGTATAGTTATTAGACTACATATCTTCATATAGAACTTGCAAATAGTATGATGGAAACCAAACATAATAATGTATTAGGACATCGCAACTTGCTAATTAGTTATTAGACTACATATCTTCATATAGAACTTGCAAATAGCATGATGGAAATGTGAACTTGCAAATAGTATGATGGAAATGTGGATCTCATGACTCTTCATGATTAATGCTTCTAGAAACCAAACATAATAATGTATTACGACATGCTCCTTTAACTTGCAAATAGTATGGTTGAAATGTGGATCTCATGACTCTTCATGATTAATGCTTCTAGAAACCAAACATAATTTAATGTATTAGAACATAATTTAATGTATTAGGACATAATTTAATGTATTAGGACATTCTCCTTTAGGCTTGGTGGAATTACCTTTGCTTTTTATTTCTCTCTTACACACATATATATATATGAAGAGATGATCCCATTTTCTTTTTTATTCATAGATCAAATGTCATTTAAATACAATATTTATCATAATGTACAATGATTCATTCCATATTATTCATAAATTTTTTCATTAAAAAATGAACCCTTTAAATGATGAACCTAGTTAATGCTTCTTCTTCATGAAGAAGACTACTTTATCTTTCAATTTGAATTTGATGACGGTCCTTTGTTATATTTCTTAACTAATTTGTTATCTTTCTTGACTACTTCAAATTATTGACACAATCATATGCTTCTTGTTACTCTTTTTATTCCTTCCTTATATTGTATTCTGCCCCTTAGATATTGTGTACTCTCCCACATAGATATTGCATTCAATTTTGATGGTCCTTTGTTATCTCTCTTTACTTCAAATTATTGACACTTGATCATATAGATATCATATAGATATTGCACTCAATTTTGATGGTCCTTTGTTATCTTTCTTGACTACTTCAAATTATTGACACAATCATATGCTTTTTTTAACTCTTTTTAGTCCTTCCTTATATCTATTATCCCCCTTATATATTATGTACTCTCCCACATATATATTGCACTCAATTTCATAGGTTCTTCTTTTGAAGTCAAATATATTGTATTCTCCCCCTTGGATATTGTGTACTCTCCCACATAGATATTGCACTCAATTTCATAGGCTCTTCTTTTGAAGTCAAATAAGCAACAATAATTTACAAGAACTATCCCTAATTTGTTTCTCACATGTTCAAATGGTTCTCTAACAAGATAATTTACAAGAACTATTCCTAATTTTTTTCTCACATTCAAATGCTTCTGTAACAAGAGGCTTTGTGGGTATGTATTCCATCTTCACTATTTTCTCAAAGACTTGTTGTGTGAGGAAGTGGTACTTTATGATGATATGTAAATAGTGATTGAAGGAAGTAGAATATTTTATTTTTGAAATAATTATTACACTTCTATTGAAACACTTAATAGATATATAGATTTACCTTAATATCTTGTAGAGCCCATTTCATCCAAAACACTCAAAAATAAATTTACCTTACCTTAATATCTTGTAGAGCCCATTTCATCCAAAACACTCAAAAAGAAATTTACCTTAATATCTTGTAGAGCCCATTTCATCCAAAACACTCAAAAAGAAATTTACCTTAATATCTTGTAGAGACCATTTCATCCAAGACACTCAAAAGGAAATTTACCTTACCTTAATATCTTGTAGAGCCCATTGCATCCAAAACACTCAAAAAGAAATTTAGCTTAATATCTTGTAGAACCCATTTCATCCAAAACACTCAAAAAGAAGTAACTACTATGTACATTCCACTTCTACTCACTCAAAAAGAAATTTACCTTAATATCATGTAGAGCCCATTTCATCCAAAACACTCAAAAAGAAGTAACTACTATGTATTCCACTTCTACTCACTCAAAAAGAAATTTACCTTAATATCTTGTAGAGCCCATTTCATCCAAGACAGTAAAAAAGAAATAACTACTATGTATTCCACTTCTACTCTAGATATAGAAAGTAACGACTCTTTATTGCTTAACCATTAAACCAAAGAATCTTCCAAGTAGAATTATACATTTTCCACTTGTACTTTTCACAAGCCTAGTTGAATCTCTATATGTTGTCAATGTAAAACTCTACTAGTAAATTTGTCAATGTAAATTTATTAACTTCTACAAGTTCTATAAATTTGTCAATGTAAATTTCTTAACTTCTGCAAGTTCTATAGGCAGAGTCTGTAAAGGGCCAGGTAGCCTCTGGATCTCATCTTTTATGAAAAGTGACATATCTAGTAAATGCCCCTACAGTCAATCTCTGGAATAGATCTAAATAGAAGTTCTTCATTTTAATATTCATAAAACACAACCACTTGAAGTTATTCATTTTAATATCCATAAAACACAACCACTTTAAGGTAAACTATGTACATGTGTCATTTCTCCCACAAACTAATGGCTTCCTCCCATTAATTTTAGATGTGAATTCTACCATAAAATTTTTAAGTCAAACTTTAAGATAAACCATGCACATGTCATTTGCAATAAATGTCAATTTAATATCTAAATTCACATATGTTCAGTGGTGTCATTGTTTCACTTCCGATATTATGTTTCTTACCTTGATGAACAGGTGGAACTTTGATGGGAGGCCTCTCTTTTTTTTTACTCTTTGCTCATATTGTCAAAGGTCATTATATGTTATACTCTGCTGGGAGGCCTCTCTATTTTTTGACTCTTTGTTCATACTTTCAAAGGTCGTTATATGTTATATGGGCTATACTGTATAGTTATTAGACTACATATCTTCATATAGAACTTGCAAATAGTATGATGGAAACCAAACATAATAATGTATTAGGACATCACAACTTGCTAATTATTTATTAGACTACATATCTTCATATAGAACTTGAAAATAGCATGATGGAAATGTGAACTTGCAAATAGTATGATGGAAATGTGGATCTCATGACTCTTCATGATTAATGCTTTTAGAAACCAAACATAATAATGTATTACGACATGCTCCTTTAGCTTGCAAATAGTATGGTCGAAATGTGGATCTCATGACTCTTCATGATTAATGCTTCTAGAAACCAAACATAATTTAAAGAAACCAAACATAATTTAATGTATTAGGACATGCTCCTTTAGGCTTGGTGGAATTACCATTGCTTTTTATTTCTCTCTTACACACACATATATATATGAAGAGATGATCCCATTTTATTTTTTATTCATAGATCAAATTTCATTTAAATACAATATTTATCATAATTTACAATGATTCATTCCATATTATTCATAATTTTTTCATTAAAAAATGAACCCTTTAAATGATGCACCTACTTAATGCTTCTTCTTCATGAAGAAGACTACTTGATCTTGCAATTTGAATTTGATGATGGTCCTTTGTAATCTTTCTTGACTACTTCAAATTATTGACACAATCATATGCTTCTTGTTAATCTTTTTATTCCTTCCTTATATTGTATTCTCCCCCTTAGATATTGTGTATTCTCCCACATAGATATTGCACTCAATTTTGATGGTTCTTTGTTATTTTTCTTGACTACTTCAAATTATCAAATTATTGACACAATCATATAGATCTTACACACAATTTTGATGGTCCTTTGTTATCTTTCTTTACTTCAAATTATTGACACTTGATCATATAGATATCATATAGATATTGCACTCAATTTTTATGGTCCTTTGTTATCTTTCTTGACTACTTCAAATTATTGACACTTGATCATATAGATATTGCACTCAATTTTGATGGTCCTTTGTTATCTTTCTTTACTTCAAATTATTGACACTTGATGATATAGATATCATATAGATATTTCACTCAATTTTGATGGTCCTTTGTTATATTTCTTGACTACTTCAAATTATTGACACAATCATATGCTTTTTGTTACTCTTTTTATTCCTTCCTTATATCTATTCTCCCCCGTAGATATTGTGTACTCTCCCACATAGATATTGCACTCAATTTCATAGGCTCTTCTTTTGAAGTCAAATAAGTGACAATAATTTACAAGAACTATCCCTAATTTGTTTCTCACATGTTCAAATGGTTCTCTAACAAGATAATTTACAAGAACTATTTCTAATTTGTTTCTCACATATTCAAATGCTTCTCTAACAAGAGGCTTTGTGGGTATGTATTCCATCTTCACTATTTTCTCAAAGACTTGTTGTGTGAGGAAGTGGTACTTAATGATGATATGTAAATAGTGATTGAAGGAAGTAGAATATTTTATTTTTGAAATTATTATTACACTTCTATTGAAACACTTAATAGATATATAGATTTACCTTAATATCTTGTAGATCCCATTTCATCCAAAACACTAAAAAATAAATTTATCTTACCTTAATATCTTGTAGAGCCCATTTCATCCAAAATAGTCAAAAAGAAATTTACCTTAATATCTTGTAGATCCAATTTCACCCAAAACACTCAAAAAGAAGTAACTACTATGTATTCCACTTCTAATTTATATAGAGAAAGCAACGACTCTTTCTTGCTTAACCATTAAACCAAAGACTCTTCTAAGTAGAATTATACATTGTCCACTTGTACTTTTCACAAGCCTAGTTGAATCTCTATATGTTGTCAATGTAAATTTCTCACAAGTAAATTTGTCAATGTAAATTTCTTAACTTCTACAAGTTCTATAGGCAGAGTCTGTAAAGGGCCAGGTAGCCTCTAGATCTCATCTTTTATGAAAGGTGACATATGTAGTAAATGCCCCTACAGTCAATCTCTGGAATAGATCTAAATAGAAGTTCTTCATTTTAATATCCATAAAACACAACCACTTTAAGGTAAACTATGTACATGTGTCATTTCTCCCACAAACTAAAGGCTTCCTCCCATTAATTTTAGATGTGAATTTTAGACCATAAAATTTTTAAGTCAAACTTTAAGATAAACTGTGCACATGTCATTTACCTCATGATCTTGTGTCATTTCTCCCATGTCATATATATATATATATTGAATTTTTTTATTTTTTTTTCAGGGATAAGAAAACCATTAAATATGGTTGAAAAATGGAAAATATGCATAGAAGTTTCTTACTATCCAATCCAGGGAAAGCAGTGATTACATATGTGCTTTCGAATATTGCGACTAGCAAAGTCATCCAAAGGAAAATGAATATATTAGGAAGAACAACAAACAACGAGGCATATTATATTGGATTGATAGAAGGTTTGAGAATAGCGATGGAGTATGGATCAAATGGAATCGTAGTTTTCACCAATTCTGAACTTGTGTGCAACTAGATGAATGGCATGTGCAAAGTTCAGAAGGAGAGGCTAAAGGAACTGCATGGAATAACAAACAATATTGTTAGGCAATTTCAATTTTTTAATATAAGGCATTGTACAAATGTGAATAAGATGTCTGCTGATCTATTGCGTGGGGAAATGCAAATTCATGATTCATCTATCAAAGATGAATTAGAATTATACAGAGAAATGCCAATGCAAGATTCATCTCTCAAAGATGAATTGGTTTTGAGATGCTCTTCTTCAAAAATTCAAGATTCATCTCTCAAAGATGAATTAGTGTTGAGATGCTCTCCTTCAAAATTTATTGATGGACATTGTAACATATCTTGGATATGTGTGTGTTTTGTACTTATAAATGCATCTTTTTTAATGACCATGTGCTTTTTTCAATTATATACCAAGTGTGCTCCCACCATACCATGTAAAGCGCAACTTGGTGAACTTCACATTTGCAACAAGTGGTGAATTTCACATTTTTATAAAATTAAAATGAAGGGAATTCAACAAATTTTTGTTTAAATGGAGTTTGTTTAAATGCATTTTCACTTCTTTTTTAATGACCATGTGTTTTTTTCAATTTTATACCAAGTGTGCTCCCACCATGTAAAGTGCAATTTGGTGAACTTATCATTTTTATAGTTTCTTTTTTGCTTAAATTGAGTTTCACACATCAATTAGTGCTTTGAAAGTTGTGTTCTACGTAATTTGTGTACACTAAATTACATTAATTTTCTGAAATTTATTTTGTGTAAATGTCCACCAATAGATATATATATCATGGAGGATGAATGACGAAGATCAACAGAATCCCATATGAGGGATCAGGGATTAGGGAATGTTCATGGTATTTAAATATAATCTTAAATCTCCATACATGTGTGTGCATATGGAATTAATTTTTATTAACTTTGTGAGTTAAATTAGTTGTTAATAAGTTTCATTTTTTATTTTTTAGGAGCTAAGAAGAGAAGGGTCTCTACTCCATCCATGGAGCATGCCCATGGTTCACCCAGTCGTGATATGGTTCACGTAATATAATCAATGAATATGTACATGTATTTATATGTACACATGAATGTATTTTTCAATTGATTATAAATTTGTGTTTGTTTATGAAGCTTCTCTCTCGTCTCGAGAAGTTGGTGGTGGTTCAAATTCCCTTAGAGGACCATCAATGAGTGGTAGCAGGTTGCGTGAAGGTGGTGATATTTATTCCCCTGGAGGCCAATCAACGGCTGGTGGTGCTGGTTCTCAGCAGGGTTGTTCTGGGACTGGTTCTCAGCAGGGTCATTCTGGGTCTCACCAGTTTCAGGGTGGAGAAGATGCTAACCAACCAAGTCGAGGTTGCCATCAATTTCAATATTTTTTTCATTGAATTTGTACAAATTTGTTTACATGTGTTTTTTCTAATATATATATATATATATATATATATATATATATATATATATATATTGATGCAGAGGCTGAAAATGTTCCAAATATTGGACAAAATAGATGCAAGGCAGAATGCTACATTCAAGAAGAAGGTTGTCTACCCACCACAACTTATCTGGCCGACATTTCTGATATACCATGGGAAACAAACATGGCGCAATGCACCTTACAAAGGTGTCAAAAACTTCATGCAAAATTGCGGAGAGATCTCGTGGCTTTGACTCTACCTGCTGAGAGTCGACAAAGCCTCGAAATAGTTACACAGTCATTGGGAAAACTTGTAAATGTGTACAAAAATCTTGGGCCTCTAAGAAATGTCCTTAAACCCAAATCTCCAAGAAAAGTCTTTAAACCCAAACCAAGACCTTTGTAAAATTAGACCAAATGTGCGAAAATTATGAATTATTTCGCGGCAATTTATAGTGCCACGAAATGTTTTTTTTGGAGGGGCTACACGAAATTTTCCGGCTGACGGAAAAGTAGGCAGAATTTCGGCCAAAATTTGAAAAAAATTGGGCCAAACTATTAAGGCGTGAGACTTAATGGCCCATTTGCACAAAAAAAAGTTCGGCCGAACTAACGCGTCACCAGTTACGTAAATCCAAGCTCTAAATACGTTTATGCAAATTTGGATTGATTAACCTCCATGAAACATTCTAAATTAACTGTCAGAACCATGACAAGAATTTTCATAATTGAATCTACTTTCAGGAAATATAACTTTTATGGAATTTCATAAATATTTACTAATTTTAATTAATTTTGTAATAAAACGGGTGCAAACAATTTCTGAGGGTCATTGTGATTCAGTGAAATCAAAATTCTGTATCTCCCAAAATACATTGTAAAAAAAATTGAAAAAATTATGGGGCATTACATTGGTCCGTCGTCTCTAATGGGTAGCTTTTATATTTTTAGTTTATAACTTATATGTTAAGAAATTTCTTGCGTCGCGAAACATACTCAAAATATGAAGTTTTTTCATATTGGACCAGTTCAAAAAATTCTAGTAATTATGATATGCATCCATTGGCTTTGTAAATATGAAGAAACCAAAGTAGACTCTGTCTATATTGTTGTAACACATTTTTTTTTCTCAAAAATACAAATATTCAAAGAATACAACATTGCGTATTAACATGACTTCTTATGAATCCTTTGATTGTTAAAAAACACACACTCAAAGAAATGCTAAGTTGACATATCAAATGTGCACAAAAAAATTCCAAAAAATAAGTAATAGAAAGCTAACAAAATTTCTGACAACTTTTATTTTTATCGCAAAATGAAATTCTAAACAGAAAAATTGTTATAGTTTGCAGAAAGTTGAAGAATCGAAAAAAAATGAAAGTTTTTTTCTCAAAAAAGGGAAAAAAGTGTAACCCAACTTCACATTTTCACCCTAGAATCTGTTCTCAATAATTCCAGTGTATCAATTGCATTTGTGAGTATATGCTTTTCGATATATAAGTTTATCTCCTTACTTGAGTTCATTTATTTTACCAAAATTTCCATGTTCTTCAACACAAATAGATTAGTATAAATACATAAATATTCCATAAAGGGAATTAAATTATTAAACAAGACTACATTTTCCATCTATACCCTCAAATACCTTGTTAGACATTATTGTCATTATGATGTCAAGAAAACTATTGAATTTTTTTTCATCCACCTAAACCCCCCTATTGCGTCCCTTGCTCTAAAAAATTGCTTAATGTTATACAAAAATCCCTCAATGGAAAGGGTAGAAGAGACCATGGTTGCAAGCCTTAATTAACATGCAATGGGAAACCATGCAACGATGTTCTCATAAAAAGTTTGTTTAGGTTCCCTATGTTTTCTTTTCTAAAAACTAAACCCCCCCTATTGTATCCCTTTCTCTAAACTATTGCTTAATTTTATACAAAATCCCTCAACGGAAAGGGTAGAAGAGACCATGGTTGCACTCCCTGAATTAACATGCAATGGGAAACCATGCAACGATGTTCTCATAAAATGTTTGTTTAGGTTCACTATGTTCTTTAATCCAACATTAGAGTTTATGAAATCACGATTAACATTTATTTTGTTCTCATCATGAGTTTCCTCTACTATCTTTTCGCCATTAGGAATCATTTCTTGTATCAACTTTGACAAACCTTCCTTCAAACCTTCCATGTCTTCCTTCAAACATTCCATTTTTTCTTCCATACCATCCATTTTTTTCTTCCATAACATTCTTCAAACCATCCATCTTAGCTTCGATGCTTTTCTTCAAAACATCCATTTCATTTTTTGTTGCTCTTTGCGAGAGTGAATTTTGGTGCACTTGCTCTTGTAATTTTGATAGATCATGTTGCATTTCTTCATCTTCATGAGTCATAGTAGAGTAATCTAAGGGATTAATGGGTTTTTAATTATTTTTAGGAGGCATTTTAGAACCCAATACTGATATCTATGCTCAATAGGCCTTTGGAATCACTTAAAACTGATTTTTCAAACAAGACTGATGCAATTTGAAAAAAAATACACACCTTTTTCTTGATTTTGAGGAGCTCGATATTGAAACTGAATTATCTCTGTGAGTTTTTTTATCTTCAATATCTGAAATTCGGCCCTCAAGTAGCCCTCTGTATCTTCTTTCGAATGCCACAGGTCTGACTTGAACTTGATTCTTGAAGAGAAAGGTATGCCCAATCTCCTACGATGACATAATTATGGACTGGTTCAATAGAGTGAACTTGTACGACTTGCCACGTGTCATTGTTTCCTACTTCAACTCTAAAATTCATATAGAAAAAACTACAGTCTGTTTACTTTTGGGCACTTCTTACAGAGTCCCAATCCGATGTTCAGAGAGAGAGTTATGATGTTTTTCCCACGGTCACCTCTTTGAGATGAAATTCGGGAGCCTGAACCAATCCTAAGTTCCATAGATCATATATCCCAAAATATTGTGAACCAAGAGTTGAAATTTTTACAAGAGGTTCCTCAAGCTTTCAGCTTCATTCTGTGAAAATTTTAGCTTCTGAACCCTCGTATAAACAAAGTTATAGAAAAAATTCTGCGATGACTTGTTTAGGTGAAATTCAGGAGCCTCCAAAAAGCCCTAACTTCCACAGATCATATCTCCGAAAATATTGTGAACCAAGCTCTAAAATTTGGCGACGATGTTCCTCAAGATATCAGCTTCGCACTCTAAACACTTCATCTTTTGAACCTTCATAGAAAAAATTTTATAGCAAAAATTCCACGATGGCCTGTTTGGAGTAGTGAAACCCTAGAATCCAAAGTTTTGATACCAAATGTTATGAAACCAGCGCCAAAAATAGAAGAAAAGAGAGATAAACGCCTTATAAATAGCCACTTCGAGGGGGAAACCTCCAATACAATACATAAATGAACAATTCTTGGATGATACAAATGAAAAAACCTCCACTCTATATATAGGAGTCCATGGTGCCATAATGTAATCCTAGTGGGGCCACAATGTAATCCTAGTTGACCTAACAATAATAATGTAAGGTTACAATAATAACAATATGGGGGTTATAGAGGTACAACAATAACAATAAGGGGGTTACACTAACAACAATAAGGGACTATACTAGTAATATAAGGACCTAACACCCCTCTATTGCGTCCCTTGCACTAAAAAATTGCTTAATTTTATACAAAAATCCCTCAAGGGAAAGGGTAGAAGAGACTATGGTTGCACTCCCTGAATTAACATGCAATGGGAAACCATGCAACGATGTTCTCATAATTTTTTTTTTTAGGTTCCCTATGTTTTCTTTGCTAAAAACTCCTCTTAACTTTGTCATGGTGCCGAGTATAGACTCTATAAGCTTAAAACTAGCTCTTGTCTTCCCCAGTAGCTCTTCCTACTTTGACTTATCCAAACCTGCCTGAAGCGACAATTTTAGTGAAAATTGTGCATTTCCTTCACATCCTTTTCCATTAATAACAAAAAGTATAGATTTTCTCATTTCCCCCACGTGCATTCTCAAAAGGGATGTCCAAATTTTCAACAAAAATTGTGCTTTTCCATCCTCTAGTACATGAAAAACTAACTACTCACAAAGTGTAAGTAATGAAGTATCTTTAAACGTATGCTTTGTCCAAAAAGCATCCTCTCTTGAAACTGGGATCTTTCTCATAGACACTTTCCATAGAACTTCCTGGAGTAATTATAAAACTAAAGACAACCATGCATTGTGCCTTAAGAATAACCAACCCATGTCCTTTACACCATGTTCTTTGTATAATATTTGAAGTTGAGACAATATATCTACAACAATATTTTCCAGCTGTGACAGGTCCTCTTTATATCCAAAATGGACAATATGACATAGAATTTGGCTAAAAAATATGAAGTATTCTATTCCAAGCAACTTGTCTCTGCCCAATTCAACACTCCATGGTAGAGCAACAACTTCCTTAATGTCAATATCGAATAGAGTGACCCATACAAGTACAAAACAATACCTGTCAAGTATAATCTCATGCACTTGGGAAGCTTCCCTACTCTGCAACACATCAAAAGTACGACAGATATCCAAAAAGAGATCAAACCAATTTAAACAAAAATCCTGAAGAGATATTAGTCATTCCATGCTCTTCTATGACTCCCTCATTCACATTTATAATGCTTTGTACCACATGATATACCCATGATTCCAAGAATCATGTTCCTGTGTGTAGCTGAAAGGTGCCCCCCTGTGCGATATGTATTAACTTATTTCTTATATTGAACATCAACTAGGATGGGAAGGTGGTGGAGTGGAGAATCAAATGCCAGAGAATCAACATCAATATTGAAATGAGCAAATACCAGCAAACTAATTGCATGTTGTTGAGTTCCAATGGAGGAAAACTTACATTGCTGAGGGAAGAAAAAATATTCTTCGTCTTTTTGACTTTTTCAACCACATTCGAAAAATGAAAATCCATGAGAAGAAATTCCAAATTAAATAGGTATGGAAGACTTGCACAAACTTCTTTCATATTTAAGCACATTGAATATGTATTTTTCACTTTCTCAACAATAAAACCTATGTATCCTCTACAAATTTTAAATCTCAAAGAGTCATCACCCAAATTGGACCATGTGGATTTTCTTATAATAATAATGTGAGCTACAAGAACATGAACATCCTCAGTATAAATAAAACTCTCGTCCTCTACCTTCAAAACTTCATTTAATAGGTGTTCTTCAAGTTTGTTGCATAAGGTGCACCTCATAACAAGTTCTTGTAACGGGTTAAGGCATGCTTTGTGAATATGTTCAAGGAAGTTATTTTCATAAGGCACATCTAAAGCACCAAACCCCTCCATTATTTCATCAGCAACTGAATGTTGTGGTTGTAACATTTGTAAAATATCACTGACGTGCTCTTCATTAAGTTGGTGATTGGCTTCTTTGTAGATAGAAGAATGCCAATCTGGAGAAAAAATGCACTCTTTAAGAGAGCTAAGCACTTCAATAACTCCTTGTAAAGTTATATTGGAGTCAGAAACACTGTTATTTGTAGGGAAGGGTTGTTCATGTCCATAAGGAATAACTACTTGTCTACCAGCCTCTAGAAACAAATCTCCAAATAGTTCATCATCTTCATGACCACTTTTAGACTCTACATCATTTGGCCCGTCCTTGCTAGCATATGGCCATGAATTATCCCCCATGGGCCTTGTTTTTACTCCTTGTGCATGTAAAAAACTTGCAAAAGCTATTATATCCTCTAGCCAATGACCTGTCTATGGAAATATAACACATAGTTGATTCTCCTTGCTATGCTCACCAATTAAGGAAATTTTTTTTGAGTGAATGTTATAGGAAAAAGTAGTAGAAATTTAGTCTACAACCCCATATCCTTCATGACCACCCTGACTTGTTTGTTTCCAATGAAGTTTTTTATAGTTTCTTGATCCACTATCCTGAGCAAATATCAAAATATTAATAATAACCTTGGGCTTGTAAAACAAAGGAAGCTTCTGAAAATTATTTTGTCTCTCATACCTCCACATTCTTCCATACAAGATGTCCAATAAGGTAACAAGATCGAATGTGCATATGTTCTGAAAAATGGTATCATCCAAAACCACATCATGAGAAAACTGCAAGAAAGTTTCCAAAATAAGTCACAATTGATCATCTAGATTGTTCTCCACATCCACAGGATCATGATTGAAATTTTCAAAGCTCATCTTAAACTATCCAGACAAAATACCAACCACTTCACTAATATGAAATACAAGGTTCCTCCATCTGTAGATGAGCATGCAACTTGATGTAAAATAAATGGAGAGTCGGATTACAAGCATGTTCAAGTGATAAATTAATAATACATATTATATGGTCGACATGACTATAGACAACTAAAAATCAAATAGTAAATTTCTTATCTTACCTTATACATTGGAATCATGCCTATAATGTCTACTTTCTTTAATGGGTTTGGGTTGTCGATGTCATAATCTCTAGGGGCAAACTCAAGTCCCACACATGAAAAATGCCTTGAATGGTACCGAAATTACATTTACATTAGCTCTTTTTATCAAAATGTTTTCTTCTTTTGTTCAGAAGTTTTTGATCTTTTAGAATCCTTCTTCATTTCCCAATCTTACTTCTATAGTTATCCTATGGGTTTTATATGGATAATTTTTTAAACAATCAAAATATATAAAAAAAAATAATACAATACATGGTTACAATATTCAATTTTAACACATTACTAGTAAGCATGCATCAACCATGTTTGCCTCCCCCTCAATAAGTAAGATTTCTAAACCTTCCAGTTTGCTTTTAGGAAGATAAAATTTTACAAGTAATTGGAAACTTTGTAGGTAAATTCTTCAAAACAGACAAGAGCCAAGAGAAAATGAGTATATTCACATGTGCTAGAATTTGTCTTGAACTAGATCTAAGCAAAGGATTTTCAGATGGCATCATCCTTGATTGTCAAGACTTTAATTGGGCTCTGGCTTTGGATGATGAAAACATAACTTATCTATAATATGCCCTAAAACATGACACCCATTTGAACTGTCCACAAAAGGTTTGTAATCTAGGAGTGGATGTTCAAATAATCACCATAGAGAGGAGACTTAATGGGTTCCAAAGCTGAAAATATGAATGGTTTGTTTGAAAGGTGACCCGAAATGGAAAATGTGGAGAAAGAAACTAGATGAGGAACTTCTTCTAATGTCAAAAGCCAAGACTCCAAAAATAAATAGAAACTCCTTAGAAACTTTCGCTGGAAAACCAAATTATTGGGAAAGAAAAAAAATAGGAACAATTGTCATTAATTGAGATAATAAGCAAAGGATTCCATCTATCAAATTCTCAGTTCAAAACCATCAGCAACAAAAGTTGAACAAAAGAAAACTAAACGAAGAATGGAGAAGAGATAAATAGGACTTTTTTTATCACTCTAAGACCCAATATCCCCCAATATTCAAATGCCCAATATCCAAGTCCTTACTAACTAAATGTATAGTTGGGGCAGCTTGCATTTCTTAATTTTAATACAATTTCTTGCTTTCATTAAAAATATACATTAAATGTTATCTTAAAGAAACTAGAATAACAAAAAAAGAATTGTGAATGTATTAAGAAGAAAACCAATGGACCTAGATAGCTTTTAATTCCCTATTTTAGACATCAACAAATACATCTCTATTTTCTTAGCAAAATTTTCCAAAGGTGCTTACTCTCTTGAAAGCTTTGTATTCAAAGCAAAATTGGGAATCAATTTCTCCAAATCAAGGGCTTTTGATGAAGCATTGAGAACATCCAAATAATGTTGGCTGTTTTGAAACATGTTATACTAATTATTTTCATCTTGAAAGCAATAAGATACAATCCATAAATATGACAAATTTTTCTTCTCTTAAGCTTCACATATTGATGCAGGGGCATTAGACACTAGCCAGCAATGTAGGAGGTTTGTCCACATGTTGTGGCTAGTAGGGGTCAAAAATATTTGAATTGTAACAGCTAGGTGTCAATACCTCAGCTGATTGTATTATTTAGATCAGTTAGAGTCGTAGAAGTCAAATAACTCAGTCAGTCTAGCTGTCATGTTTCAGTTAGTTGAATTATTTTAATTAGGCTGTTGATTTTCTAAAACGGTCCTCTGAGAGGAATCGAAGAGTCATATGTCTATGTATATAAATGTAATCCCTCGGATGTATAAAAAAAAAAAGGAGAAAGAGGAGGAAGAATAGAGAAATTTCTGCAATAAAACTCTGTGTATTGAGCAATTACTTCCGGTTGAATAGACTTCGAGTCCTGTTGATTTCCAAACTATCTGAACTGATAATTGTGAAGAATTGTTTAACTGTGAGGCGATTGTGCATTGGAAATTCCATTTCTTTGTCTTTAAATTCCTGTAAGTTGTTTGGATAACCCTGTGAATTCACCCAACTGCAGGCGAGGTCTGCGTGGAGAACCCATGGTCGTGAACCTTGTTCAAATATAAAATTCTTGCTTAATAAAGAAAAACAGAGATGTTTGCTTTCGGAACCTGACCCTCGGATTAGACCTGAGTTAATGAATTAAAAGGAGCGTGCAACCCCGAATGAACCTTGGTTAGTCACTGTACAAAACCACGGTGGAATTAAAAAGGCGGATTGCCCATATCGCACTGCTTTTGGCGTATAAGCGGTATTTCCCGGTCGAGGAGCGATTCCATAGAGGAGTTGACGCGTGGCAGGGCGGACCCGCGGAAAATCGCTATCAGAGCACGCCATCGCGCGTTAACGTTCGTACCAGGATGTCGAGCGATATGCGTACGTGCTGTCGATCTGGAGCCTTGCGATCTAATAGTGGTCGCACGATAGACTTGCCCGACGTTTAACTAAGGTACGGTGTGTGTGTCCCATTGGATTTTGCCGATGGTTTGTGCAGGCTTGGAGCATAATAAAGTTGTTAAGTAAATGGTTGGCGGATAATTAACATAAGTCTTGATTATAATTGTTATAAGGTTGGGGGTATCAGATAAAGCTTAGAGATTCAAATAAATTTGCAAAGGTCGTGGATAAAGTTTATTTATCAAATTCCACGAATTTGATAAATAAATCTCTGGGGAATAGATTTAAGTGGACCACGTGGAGTTCAAAGAACGGGGTTTCGGACAAGAAGTACTGACATTCCATGCTATAGTTGGCCAGCTCTTCGTGGGGCTGACTTTCGGTTTTGTTGCGTCACATATATTTTCTACTTCTATGACTTGTTCCTCACAACTCACTGAAAGACATATGTGCCTTTCATCTTCAGTTTTCTCTTGAAGTCCCTTCACCTACTAAATATCGTTTTGATTACCCAAATTATTACTATTTTTATTGCTATTTCTTTTTTTATTCTCGGGATCTATTGGAGGATACTAAGACAAATTTGATTCTATTTCTTTTGGCATAATAGGTGACAATAAGGACTCTATAGCTTGCGCATAAAGTTATTAATCATAATCATTATCAATTTGTAACATATTGTTGATATTGAAATCAAATAGATATTTTGTATTAACTTGTTCATAAAGACTACCTCAACCAAGCCACCAACCCCCTTATCTCTTCTTTTCTCAATAAGATCACTTGATAGTCTGCTTCTAACAAATTTTGGCATTTCTCTACTACCTATCTGCAACTTAACATGGCTCTCATATTCTTATGATTCATTTTATTATTTTGGCACATGAACTCGAGAACAATTAACTGACCAATCTTCCTTTGTGCTTGGACTCATGCACCTTCTAATCCTTGAGTTTTATCACCGCTACAAAATTTGGTTCTTCTGATAAATTTATTGTGGTTTCATGCTTCCTTTTTCGAATAAGCTTACTTTCCTTTAATTTTGAAGACAAGCCATCACATGGTTTTCCCTTCTCAACTCTCAAAGCCTCTATCAAAGATAATATTTTTTCTTCTATCATTAGAACCGCTTTCTTCTCTTTATTAAATAAACGTGCAATTGAGTCCATGATATTTTCTGGTCTATTCCACTTCTTCAATGCTTCACTATATTTTTTATGGGAAAGAACTTATCTTACACTGTTTTTATATTTGTTAAGATCACTCCCTTAATTACATAGAAAATGTCTCTTTTCATTGCAATCTATTGCACCCTTTTGTATCCTAGGGCCTTCAGGCAATGCTAGCGCTTAAGTACTGAGTTCAATATTTTTTTATGACCCTTGTTAAGATCACTCCCTTAATTACATAGAAAAGGTCTCTTTTCATTGCAATCAATTGCACCCTTTTGTATCCTAGGACCTTTAGGCAATGCTAGCGCTTAAGTACTAAGTTCAATATTTTTTTATGACCCTCTTGAGACATCCAATCTTTTTTTCTTCATATGGTTCCTCATTTTTTATGAATCATAACTAATAACTGAAAACTCACCCTATGATTCCACAAACTGCCCATAAAAAAAAAAAATTATGATAGTAGAATGCAACACATAAGTTTGCACTTGTTTTTCAACAAAACCTCCAATTTAAGTATCCAATAGACAACCAATACCTAGATATGATCCTTCAGATTCAGATGACCCGCTAGGAGATTCCTTTGCAAGACAGACTACTATTGTTGAAAAATACTTTCCCTTGATATTGTTCTCGATCCCCACTCTTTCCCTCCTACTAGGATTTGTAGCAGTAGATTTTCCAAGTGTTTTTCCTTGAGGAAGATTCCTTGTGTGCATATAAGTGACATAAGCCTTACAAAGGAAAAAATTTATCTTAGACATTCAAAATATATATATAAAATAAGTGGAATATTATAATTATTCGCAAAAATAGACAACAAAGCAGAAAATCCTTGAATATTATCATAGAATAAATTAATCAAAAAATATAACAGTACCAATTTGTGTAAATATATCGCATTTACATAATCATATAATGGTTGCATAAGTTGATATAGGGCTATATTATAGAATAAAATTATTCATATGCGAAACATCTCAAATACAATTCACATTCATATTAGAAAAATAGGCATAATTATAGAAATTTTTATAAAATTATGTATTGCCTGGATTCTCCTGATCTAACAATTATACGTCACTGTTAAATACATAATCCTTCTACTTAAATCTTTGCGGAAATTTAATCGCCAATTGCAAACACATGAAGAAAGATCAATCACACATAACACAGATGTTTTTTCCGGGAAAACATGAAGCTAAAAACCCCACTATCATATATTATGTATATATCATGGATCATGAAACAATCTCATACAAAACTCTAATTCAAGAGCTCTCCGTACAATATACAATCATCTCACACTGCCATTCAAAAATTGGCATATTCATGCCCCAATTTACTGTCTCTTGACAACTTTCCTCCACTGCGCAATCCTTGATGATCAAAATCCCTAAATGAATTCGATCTTGCCTTGCCTTGACTACGCAATCCTCATTGGCATCTCCAATGTGTGTGTGGCTGAATGAGTGCACCCACTAATGTCACAACAGATAGTCAAACTGTCCCTTTCACCTATCTCTCAACTGGGTCTCCACTGGATCTAACATGCATGTAGTTAATAGTATTATTTCTTCAGCTTCATGTGAGACCACTACTTGTGAATTAATTAAATAATTAATTCACTGATCTCACTAGTGTATATTTAGTTACAACAAGCACAACTGAGTTTAACTCACTTAACTGAGTTAAAATAATTTACAACTCACATAACTATACATCCAACTCTGTTACAACTTCGAATCACTCAATTATAACTAAGTCCACTTGCATGTCCCACCAACCAACCTTAGAACTCGAAATTCCTTCAGTCAACTGGTTTACCACATCAGTTAACTGAAATCAAGTGCTTTAAGAGAATAGATTATTATTTATTGTCTAATTATTATTAAGAGATAATAATAATCGACATGCATTCTATTTTTAGACATGCAATCTACGAACTGACTTCGCACATGCATTCCAAAAATAGACGCCCATCCGTAAATAGAATTTTCTCAACCATCTATAAATAGACTCTCGCTATAAATAGAATTTTCTCATCATTCTAAAAATAGATATACACCTAAAAATAGCCTGCGGCCCCACCTAGTGTAGGTGCTTAATTTTCACTAGGATCGTCATCTTGTTGAATCTCAACACTCCCTCTCAAGCATCCTAATCTTCCATAGGAATGTACTGAAGCAACATGATCTTCCGCTCCACAGAATCTCTGAAATGATGATACTGGATATCTTTATGCTTAGATCTATCATGAAACACAAGATTAATCGAGAGTTTAATGCAACTATGATTATCACAATGAATCACTGTAGGATCTAAATGAGAACCAAACAAACCAACCAGGATCTTTCTTATCCAGATAGCCTCACATGTAGCTTGACTTGCTGCCATGTATTCCGCTTCCACTGAATTGAGTGCCACGGATCTCTGTTTCCTGTTGTACGAAGAAACAACTGTATATCCGATACTGAATACCCCTCCTGATGTGCTCTTTCTTTCCATTGGGTTTCCCGCCCATTCTGCATCTGTGAAGCCATGTAACTTCACCTCATTCATTTGTTTGTACCATAATCCATACTCAGATGTGCCCCTGAGATATCTCAGGACATGCTTGCTCGCCTTCCAAAAGAGCTTGGTAGGCTTAACCATCGCTTGACTAAGCTGGTTCACTGCATAGCATATGTCCGGTCTTGTATTTACTAAATACATGAGCAAAACCACCAAATGTCAATAGACAGTAGCATCCACTACCTCTCTAGATGTAGCATCCTCTTTCCTCTAGTTTCTTGGAAGATTAGTATCCATGGGTTTGCAGCCCTCCATGTGAAACTTACCCAGTATCTCCCTTGCATACTTGCCTTGAGACATAAAAATTTCACCATCTTGCTACCATATTTCCAATCCAAGGAAATAGTGAAGGAGGCCCATATCCTTCATCTCGAACTCTTTTGCAAGGTCCTCCTTGCATGAGTGTATCAGCTACTCATCACCAGTCAGTATTAAATCATCAACATAAAGAACAATGATTAAAATCTTACCCTCCACCACAATCTAGTACAGGTTTTCATCTACCTCACTCTTGGTGAAGCCAAGTCCAGTGAAATAGCTGTCAATCTGAGTGTACCAAGCACGGGGTGCTTGATTCAGCCCATACAACGCTCTTTTGAGTCTGCACATGTGCGACTTGCTGCTGAAGATCTTAAATCCTTCAGGCTGCTCAATGTACACTTCTTCCTCAATGATCCCATTAAGGAACATAGTCTTCACATCCATCTAATGAATGTGCCAACCCATCTGCGATGAGAGAGCAACGATGGTCCTTATGGAAGAATATCGTGCGACTGGTGCAAATTTTTCTTCATAATCAATCCCCTCGATTTGTGAGAAGCCTCGTGCCACAAATCTGGCCTTGTGTTTCTCAACACTCCCATCAGCAGCTTGCTTTACCTTGTAGATCTATCTTGAACCTACCACTGATTTATCAACTGGCCTTGGAACAATTTCCCAAGCATTGTTTCTGACAATGGAGTCATACTCCTCCAGCATTGCATCTACCCATGTGGGCTCCTGCACTGCTTCCTGAAAGGAAGATGGATCAGTCACAATACATTTGCTCATGAGAGCCATGTAACCAGTGAATCAATCAGAAGATTGTCTCTGTCTGCGTTGTGAAGTAGGGACTCCTACATTATGTGTCGCATCAAGCTTTAGCCTCTCAGCTTCTTTGGTACGCATTCTGCCAGTTCTGATGTTTGGCTCTTCGTGAGTGGACTCCTCCACTCCATGAAAAATAAATAAAAATAAAGAAGTAAAAAATAAAAAAAATAAAAAATAAAAAATTTCACTGACCACCGTTGCCCTCGAGGTCGCGGGACTTGACCGGCGGGCGGGAGAGCTGCCCCGTGGCCCCCAAGGCGGCAGTGGTCGGGGAAATTGTTTATTTAATTTATTTATTTTACAATTTTTTTATAATTTAATTTACTATTTATTTATTTGTTATATTTTTTAAATTTATTTTTTTCATTTTATTTTTGTTTTTAAATTTAATATTTTTTAAAATTTTAATTCTAAAAATGTTGTGTTTTTTTAAAAAGAAATAAAAATGATTTATTATTATTATTATTTTTTTTTTAAATTTTAATTTTTTAATTATTTTTATTTTCTTTTTAATTTTAATTATTTTTACATTTTTTATTTTAATTATTTTATTTTATTAATTTTATTAATTATGTTATTTTTTAATTATTAATTTTTTTATATCTTAAATTTTTTTCTTTCTTTCTTTTAGATTGTGTGTTTTTTTGAATTTTTTTTTAAATTTTTTGTTTTTATTTTGAAAATTTTCTGTTTAATTTTTTTTATTTTTACAAGTGACATTTTATCTTTAATATGATGACTAAAAATCGTTGGAATTTTTTTTTCATAAAGGTGATATTTTATTTCTAATGTCATCCTTGGTTTTTTTAAGGCTTTTCAGAGACATGATATTTTATTTTTAATACCATGCCTAAAAATCATTGGAATTTTAAGGCTTTTGCTATTTTATCTTTAATGTCGTGTTTATCGTTGAAATTTTAAGGTTTGTCAGAGTCATGATATTTTATCTTTAGTGTCATTATTAGATTGTTGACAATTTACCCCGAAAGGAAAAAAACATTATTCCAACATCAACACTTTCATTTTCAAGGTGTTTTTTGTACACACAAAATTAGTGACGTTATTCCAGCATCAACACTTTTCGTTTTCAGGTTGTTTTTTGCACAAACAAAATTGGCGACGTTATTCCAACATCAACACTTTTTGTTTTCAGTTTGTTTTTTGCACAAAAAAAATTGACTTTTACTTCCATTTTTAAAAAATGTTGAAAATTAACCCTAGGAAAAAAAGGTTATTCCAAAATACAACTTTTCGTTTTCGGGTTTTTTTTTTTAATGGTTTTTTGATGTTTTTTTTTGTTAGAGTTCTCTTTTTGAGGTAATAGTTCCCATTTGATTGGTAGCTATGTTTTGTGGGCATTAACATCTATGTGAAAAACTTGAAACTGGGTGGGCTACCAAAATTTAAAATTTTTCTACACATCAATGTTGGCATGATGACTTTGACTCTCGGGATTTTATTAATGCTATATATCCTCACTCAGCGAGTTCACAAACATTCCCATGGTTATCAGGGTGTGTATAAACAATATTGCTACTAAAGGGACACAAAGAAGGCTACTAGTAAAGAAAACCCTTGATTGTTCATTGAAATGGATATTGCTAAGAAACACACCAATCATGTAAAGTTGAACATGAGGTGCTATTGGAATATATCATGCTCTCCAATATAGTTCTATCCTGGAAGGATGAAATTGACAAGGATTTTAGTAAGGCCACATATCCCCTTTGGGTAGAGTTCACAAACATGATCATGGCTACCAAGTTGTGTGCAAACAGTATTGCTGCCAAATTTGGTGAGTGTTGAAAGGGAAATGGAGAAGGCTACTTTTGAAAAAACTCGCGTGCTGATTGAAATGGATATTGCTAAGAAACACAACAGGCGTGTAATTTTTATCATTTATGGGGAGGTGATGCTCCAGAGGGTCCAATTTTGTAACTAACCAAATGCTTGTTTGGTTTGCAGGGTATTGATTATCGAAGAAAAGATCATTAGGGGAATTTTGAGGTCTAAAATGACCCTCCTAAGAAAAATGTACAACCAAAATAAACTTTATAAGAACCAATAAGATTCAAGATGATGATGTCAACCATGGGGGATGATTCACCATTTTTGGAGTAAAAAGCTAAAAATAATAAAATAATAAAACTACTTTTTCAACTCATATTTTCAACTTATCTCCCTAAGGTTTTACTCAAATTTTGAGCGGGAGTACTTGCTGGATGCAAATTTTGATTCCTCATTCAAGGAGTACCCATGTTGCATACTTTCAAAGGACCCCGCAACACGAAAAATGAGAAATACATGGAAAACGTGATTGCAATCACGTTTTTCATGTCACAGGGTCCATAAAAATTATGCAATATGTGTACTCCTTGGATGAGGAATCAAATCTTACATCCGACGAGTGTTTATACTCGAAATTTGAGTAAACCCATAGGGAGATAAGTTGAAAATACAAGTTGAAAAATTAGTTTTTCCTTTTTTCCCTCTAAAATTTGATGATGTAATATAATAATATTTTATTATTTCCACTACTACTTTATAATTTCCTTAGGAGGCCCATTTTAGGCCTCAAAACTTGCCTAATGTGTCATGTTGAGAAATAAAGAGACCAAAGGGCTAAAGAACTAGCAGAAGAGGAAAATTATAGAGTTTTGAAAGCTAGTCAAATGCATAAGATGGGTAACATGGAGGAAATGAAAGAATATCAGCTTGAAAATCCACGTTTTATGGTTGATCATTTATTTCTTAAATATCAAGGAACTCGAGTCATTAATCAATCACACAGTTCAGGGACACTCAGTCTCAGTCTCCTATTTCAGAGTGGATCAAGATAAAGTATAGAAATAACAAGAGGAAGGATCTTATTAATGTAAGTAGCAGTTCAAACCCAATAATATAAATCGGGAGAAAAACATCCCACAAGGTAAATCCTATAAGGAGATTGAAACTCAAGGCATTTCCCCTTGTGGTGTTGCATTCAAATTACACTTTGGGGTGTTTGTTGGATTTGATATCTTGTGCTAAGCTCCTGTTATGTAATGTTAGGGGGTTGAACTGCCCTAACAAGAATCTGATGTTTTAGAATCTTTTGTGCAAGCATAAGTTGGATTTTTGTTTGTTGCAAGAGGTGAAGCCTCTGCTTTTGATATGAGATGTTTAATAAATATGTAGTGGAATGATAACTTTTTAGTTCAAAATCATTTCTTAGGAACTGGGAACTATATCGAGGTGATTTATTAGAGTGTGCTCTTGAAGATGAGAAACAATAATGTATTTTGGGGATCCCAATTTTGTAAGGATAAATTTAAGGGTTCAGTTGCATAAAGAGTTATCCTTCATGCTATCGACCAATTTTTTTTGGTTGCAATAGGATGCAACTAAATTAGACCCTAAGTGTCATTATGAACTCATTTCCTTTCTTGTAGCTATGATTTGAGAACGTATCCTTATACTCTATACATTTTTGTAATATATCTTTCATTTTCCAAATAAAATAAATAAATAAATAAAGCACAAAAACTATAGATCTGAATTGTCGGGTTCCTCCTCCACAAAAATAATGTTTTTAGTATCAAAGTAAACAACACCATAAGGAGGTTGAAGACACTATCCAAAAAAAGAAGCAAAATAAGCATATTTCTGAAATCCTCATAAACCACCAACAATTTAGACGCAAATAAAAATGCAATCTACAATAATTTTCAAAATTTGCTTAAAGGAAACAGTCACAAAAATAAATTGTAATTATACAAGTGCAAAATCAACCTTTTTTATAAGACCATACAAATTTTTCATCGACACCAGAGAATGAATAGTTTCTTCCATTAAAATAGTATCATATCCACCTTCCGAGGGATCCATATCACTGGCTCATTCACAAGCATCACTTCCAGAAAGCTTTCTAGTGCGTGTTATTTTCTGACCATGGCTAGAATCAATATGTGTTCCTTGATTAATTCCACCACTATTGTGGATAAGAGAGTGATCTAGAAACAAATCATCTTCCGAAAAATTTAAATTGATATCAGTTGCACCAATCTCATGATGTCAAACAACAGGCTGTAGAGAATGAGGATCTCCCTAATCACCAACATAGAAGTGGACATCAAGTGATAAATTATTAGTCTGTGTAGGAGTTATAATACCATCACAATGACAACCCAGTCGTTGATCATGAGCATTTTTAAGGTTCACATATACATTTGGTATAGTGAGACAACGTAAAACTTCAACATTGAAATATTGAAAATGGATAGTCGAAGCACCTTGAATCACATGTAATGCTAGATATTAATAAGGATTTATGAAATCAATGTCTACATGTCAAATTATTAAGAAGCCCCTTCCAAACTAAGACAAAAAAATTCAAAAACAAAACCTAGGAAAATGAATGACCTACCTTCAGACAGGCAAAAATCCCAGGAAGACCATTCCCACATCTAAGCTGCTTGCATTGCAAAATATATAAAAAAAAAAATCAGATAACAATGTCCTAAAAGATAAAACATCGTAAAATAATTTTCAAATGGATATACATTTATGTAGGCATAAATTATAAACTATTGAACTGTGAAGAGATGAAGCAAAGATTTGATTCAAAGCCCATGTCATTGCTACTAAAATTTGGATGGAAAATTCAACTAGTTCTAGTTGTTATGTCATTACTACATATGGAGCTAATTATTTATCCCCTTTCCTGTAAAATAAATACATAAGTCATTCCATAACATTCTACATAATTATATCTCAATATTACTGACGGGGATTTTAAAAACCCAGGTTAAGATGAACGCATGGTTTACATTGATAAACTATTGGGCTAGAAGATCCCAGGTCTAAATCTAATCTTGCACGAGTTTTTAAATTAAATAAAAAAAATTCACATTAAATATATGTCCAATTTTTCAAAGGTCTAAAAACAATTATGTCAAGTTGGGAATCTGTCAAGTAAATCAAGGCCTACCACCAATAGTGGATTAATTGACTGGAAAATTAGAAGGAATATAAAGCCATCCACGAAGGTTCCATTCCCAAAGTGATTTGCCCCACCTAAATGGTGTGATCTTGAAAAGGATAAGGCCTCTTAATTACCCCTTGGATGTGTCATCTAAGCCAAAGGAAGCCTAGAATTAAAAAAAAAAACAAAAACTAATGGTAAAACTTCAAAGGAGGCTTCTATGTGGTTTGAACAAAAATTAAACAATGTGCATATTTGTTTGGTTGGTTAATGAAATTTTCTAAATATGCTTCTTTGTTTTTTTTGAACAAGCCTGACTAATTTTTTGCATTCAATTTATTGGAATATTAGGGAAATCCATGTAACAAGTTACTCGGTTAACCTAAAATCAAATTTTCTTGTAACCCCAACAAAGGTATGATGGAACTTGATTCATTAGTGAATTTCACATTAGGGTAATTACTTGTAGATATGACCAACTAGTTGCAAAGAAAATATAAATGCAGAAATGTTGCGACAAAATAATTTGGGACCTAAGAATGTAGAAATGTTGCGACAAAAGAATATGGGACCTAAGAACTACTCAAAAGTTTAAATCCAAAAGATAGAAAAAATGACCAAGGTAAACCCATTACCTATTGTTAATATCACCAACAGAAATTAAAATCTAAGCACTCAACTTACTCTCAATAAGAGCAAAATTTACCTTTGAATGAAGGCCTTCCACAAACCGCGGAGGAGGTGGCAAGGGTTTTTAAGAAAACCCAAAAGTTTTCAAAATGATATATTAGTGATTACATGACGTTCACTTCTTTGGAAAAGTTCTAGCTACCGAAATTCCATGGAAGATTATTTCCAAATAGGGACTCTGGAGACAGGTGATATACCAAAAACACATTGAACACCTTAACATGGAAAAACTATATAGGAAGGAAAACAAAACTATCCAAAATGGGTTTACAGTTTGGAAATTGTTGGCATTGACTTTCACTTTGGTAGGTGTATGGTTAGTATGGGGAGTTGGAAAAGGGGATCAAATCATAATAGGGGATAATCCACAGATTCCATGTGGAGAAGCCTATACATTACCATTGTATTTGATTGCTACTTTGCAACGTTAAGGAATTCATACCCTGGGTTACGGAGTCGATACAATATCTGCCCCATTTTGGCAGAAAAGATGGAAGAAAGGAAATGAGTTTGGTTTGAAAAAGAGGGAAATACACCGTTGGAAGGTATTTGTGGATCAATATAAGAATATTCATATCAGAATAAGCAAGGATAATTTTTTGTTGTACTTAAGGAACCCTGTCCTTGGGGGATATACTCCTATATTAGGGTACATAGCAAAGTTAGTAGATACAACCTAGGAAGAGGAAGCCTCGAGGTGAAATATTCCATGGAAGTCTTATGCTCATATAAATTCAAAGGTTTAGATGTCATTAGTTCTTTGGAACAAAGAACTAACTTGGAAAATAATTCAAAAATGCAGCAAGAATGGTCCAGGGTGGTGTACACTACGTAGTAAGGAAAGAGAACCAATTGATCATTTATTAACAATTCCACATATGCAGGTAAGGTATGGGAGGAGAAGAAGTAACTGAAAAATTGTAGGGAAGGCTGAAAAGTGCAGGCTATGGAGGAGGCTTTGAATAACTGGACCCAGAATAAATAACTTAAAGGTTTTAGATCTCTTCCTGTTGTGGTTTCTTGGAGCATATAGTTAGCTTGAAATTTTGATATATTTCAAGAGAGATACATTCCTCCATTTCAATGTGCATTTAATATGAGGTTAGTGTTTGGAAGCATAAAAATACATCAAAAGAAACAGAAACCCAGGATGCGGAAGACACCATGAATCGATAAATTAGGGTGACTTGTATGGTGCTAACCAATAGCAACATACTCTTTTCACTGCATGGGTTACCTCATTTCTAAATGATTCTCTTCTCCTTAATTTCAATGCAAGCTTGGGTGAAGTCCTAATAACTATGTTGAGTTGATGGCTCTAACAATCTTAATGAAACTGGAAGCATACATGGAGGTGACAAAATTGTTGATTTTTGGTGACTATGATTTGGTTATACACTACATGAAGGGCTGCTACAAAATGTGGAATATGAATTTGTACCTTATGCTATCTCAGGTGAAAAAATTGGAGACATTCTTCTCCAACATATCTTATCATTGTGCTTGTAGAGAACCTAACAAAAGAGCAGATGTTTTATCAAAATGACTATTTCTGGGAGTCAAACAGGTGTGATCTTGGAGGTTGAAGAAGGAATCAACCAGCTAGAAAGCTTGAAGATAATAGTTGGAGTTTTAATTTGCTTACTAAGTTTTGAGTAGTAGGATGTTCAAATTATGGTTTACTAATTTCTAGAATTTTTGAAATTCAAATAGTTTTTTTTATGAAAGACATGTATATGGACTATAAATTAATCTATTTTTGAGAACAGGAGAAATCATGTATATTGATTTTGTTTTGGAAAATTTGTTTGCTGTGAGACTAAATTAAGGGAGGTGTGGGTATAATTATCAAAGAGTACTAGTATGCCTCTGGGTTTTATGAAGATGGTTATAATAATGTGAAAAACATAATAAACAAGGAAAGTGTGTGGGTGGGAGAGTGTGAAAATGAGAACACAGATAGATATATATACCAAAGTATTGTTAGGGGTGTCATAGTAGTTTGGATTTGTTCAAACTTGGGACAACTAATGGTTCTTCCATGGCTTTCCCTCTAGTTATTTTTCTTTGTCTCTCTACCTCCAGTTCACCTGGATGCCTCCCAGATAGCCACTCCATTAGGGGAAATTTTGAGGTATAAAATGGGCCTCCTAAGAAAAATGTACAACCAAAATAAAAATTATAAGAACCAATATGATTAAAGATGATCATGTCAACCATGGGGGATGATTCACCTTTTTTTAAGTAAAAGGGTAAAATGATTAAAAAATAATAAAATAATAAAACTACTTTTTCAACTTGTATTTTCAACTTATCTCTCAAAGTTTTTACTCAAATTTCGAGCGGGAGTACTCGTTGGATGAAAAATTTAATTCCTCCTCCAAGGAGTACCAATGTTGCATACTTTCGATGGACCTTGCTACGTGAAAAATGAGAAATACATGAAAAAATGTGATTGCAGTTACGTTTTTCATGTATTTCTCATTTTTTGTGTAGCAGGGTCCATCGAAAGTCTGAAACATGGGTACTCATTAGATGAGGAATTAAATTTTTCATCCAACGAGTACTCCCGCTCGAAATTTAAGTAAACAATTTGGGAGATAAGTTGAAAATACGAGTTGAAAAAGTAGTTTTTTCTTTTTCCCTCTAAAATTTGATGATGTCATCAAATCTTATTTTATTATTTTCACTATTATTTTATAATTTCCTTAGGAGGTCCATTTTAGGTCTCAAAATTCCCCTAATGACTAGCTACCAAAAAGTAAGTATCATCTAGTTTCCTTATTTATAGATTTTTGGCTTCTGTGATCCATTGTTAAATTATGAGAAATCTTTTGGTAATAATCACATTACAATGAACATTGTTGACACGTTTCGAACCAACCAGTGTGGTTCATCATCAGGACTTTATTAATTAATAATTAATTAACTTTATTAATAAAATAAAAAGATTTTGATATATAAATTAAACTATTAAATAGAACTAGCTGTTATTAATTTCAATAGTCAAACTAGTCGTTAGGATTTTATTAAATAATTAAATTAATAGAACTATCCGTTATTAAATTTCATAGTCAAATTAGTTTTTATTCTAGAGGTTTACTTTTCCATTTCTACATCTATTTAAACTCAATGACCGGATCTGATCTCTCACCTAGTCCTGATGATGAACCACACTGGTTGGTTTGATTTTTTTTTTTTTTTTTGTAAGTCCCGATGATGAACCACACTGGTTGGTTCGAAACGCGTCGAAAATGTTCATTGTAATGTGATTATTACCTAAAGATTTCTCATAATCTAGTTTCCACTTTTTGGTAGTTGATTAAACAAAATTTCCATTTGTAGTTTCTTGATGGTTCAAGACTAGCCCATATTGTATATTCTTTCCATTTAATTCATTATGCTTCTCATTTATCGTTGAAAATGGATCTTCAAACTTTACCTTACTAAGCAAGAATGGAAAATATTTCATTAGTTGAGTCGTTTTTAAAGAGGGCTCAACTCCAGTTATACACTGACATTTACTAGCCTGCGCAAGAGTATTATTACCATTAGTCAAATGAGGTCAGATTTAATTTTATTTAAAGCTTTCAGGCATCAAATATTATTTTTACATATATTTAGCACAAACCCTACATTTTGTAGTGAATATGGAATCCTACTGAAAATTTGAAATCTATGAAATGGAATGTACAGAATAAAACCTCAACCCCGAACTTTAATCTATGTGAGTATACAAACAAGTATGAAAAGCATTGCAATTGATATTTCTGATACATTTATCCTTGTCAGGGATTTTCAGGTTTGTCAAAAACAAATGTTTGTTTCCCATCCTTGAAAATGTTTGATAGTATAGTAAAAAATCATCAACTTCAGAAAAAATAAAAAATAACAGAATAATGTGGGTTTCCCAATTGATCTGTGAATATCCAACACCATTTCGGGGTTGTGAGCCAATGGTAAGGGTAGTGGTTTCTCAAACCATCCACTAGGGTTCCAATCTCCAAAGGGCATGTGCTTAATAGTTGCCCCTTGTGGGTTGGTTTTCCTATGCAAGAAAACAACATTATGGTTCAACCGTCATGGGTTAGTTTACTCTGTGAGTGGGGCCATGGGAAATGATACTTTCATTGTTCAGAGGTTCAAAATTAACAACAAGAAAAAAGTCAATATGTTTAGCTTGTGACAAATTAAGGCAGAGATATAGAAGTATGTGCACATTTCCACTCATTTCTCTTAATCTGGAATTTGATGGAATCATTTCCCATACAATATGCAATAGATTGTAATTATGTTGATGGATGTACCTAGGCTGAAAAGTCTCGGCTATTATTTCCTTGGGGATTTCATATTTTATATGGTTCCATTTCTTTGTTCTTTATGTAGAAGTAGAGAGCGATGCCATGAAGGGTTGTGTCTGGTACATGACAGACAACTCCCTTGAAAGAATTTGTAATAAATATATGTTGATTACCTTGGCCTCCTACCTCTGAATGCAAATGAGGAGGTGGACCTTGACGACCGTTTGGGTAGGCAGTGCCAATTGTGGCCATAAAAATGTGATCTTCTTTCTCGAGATAATCACGGCCATGGCTTGAATTTCCACCTGTACACATGACTGTAGGATGTGAATGAGCTTTAGGGACAAATCATCTAGGTCTTTCTCCTTGTAGATTGCAAATGTTCAACAACGCCTCTGCTTGGCCATTGTAAGCACTCATGTGCGTTATCATCTGCTTGTCTATTGTAAGCATTCATGTGCATTACCAGAGCTAAAGATCAAAAAAATTAAACATCAAAAAAGGGTTTTTTATAAACCCCTCTTGTAGGCTGAAATTTTTGTTAGGTGCCACCAAAAGCTGGTTAATTTTTTAGGTAGCAACGCTAATTTTTTATTTATTTGTTTTGGGTTGGTTTTAGTTAAAATTTGTTGGGGGAATTTAGTTTTCAATTTTTTTCCAGAATATTTGGATTACGATAGTTAATCATATTTTATATTGAAAAAAAAAAAAGTTAATTAAAAATCATTTTAAATTATGTTTTTTAATTTAAAATATTTTTAATATTTATCAAGAAAATTAAAGTGGCCTTGGCCATTGGATGGAGTATATTGTCAATATTGTTTAATGTTCATGCATTTGAAGGTTATTTCCAATTGTGTTTAGTGTTCAAGTTAACGTAATAGAATGAAGAATGATTAACCTCTTAGGAGCACAATAGGCCATGATTATCTTACATCAATGATGAAAAATGTTATTAGAATATTCCAAATAAGATCAAATAATATGCAAACAAATCAAAAGGTTAGGCGTCCTTACTCACCTACAATGTCATGATCCTCCTCTAAAATATAACAAAGGTATTTGTATCTCCACACATACATATAACAAAAGGAAATTAGAAAAATGAGGGAAAATATAAATCTAACTAGGATATAAAAGATGTCTTTGGTATTTGGTAGAAGGATATCAATTTAACACCTCACAAATGTAATTGAAGCATTCGTTTGAGGTGATAATTTAAGGAGAGGATCAAAAAAAGTGTGAAGAAATTATTATTCTCAACACTCAGATAAGCATGTGAGTGAAACATGTCACAAAAGGCTTGAATATAATCCTTTAATTGCTTACAGGCTTTGGCAATAGAATGCAACTCATTGTTATAGGCTGGGCATCAATTAAAACCATCATAGAGTGTTTGGAAACGATAGACCATCAAATATTTGTGTTGGGTAGGAATTACATCAATGACGTGAATGATTGGCTCATAGGGTCCTTGTTGTGTAGTCATTGAACAACCACAATTAAAATGACTAACATAAATGACTAATTTGTATTATTGTAGTGGTTTTTAAGTAGTCTAATTTTTGTTCCTAAACTAAATTAGTCATTCATGTTAGTCATTTTTAATTGCATTACATATTATCTAGTCATATATTTTAACCCGAGACTAAATTAGTCCGTTTATGTTAGTCATTTTTAGTTGTGTCACTTAAGATTGCTCATTTTTGGTAATATTTCACTTGGAAAATTTGTGGTGACTAACGTTTTTAGTCACCCGGTCACTAATTTCATCATTTTCCACTAGTGCATGGTACCTATGCATTATTTAAAGAAGTATTATAGCATAATTTGAGGAGCACTCCACTTTTTCTTGATTTCTATTGCTATTTTGTTAAGAGAAAACTTCTATCGCATTCCCCAATCCTAAAATAAGGACCTCTATGAGCTCTCTCCTTCAAGGAGGCTTCCATACCTTATGTATATTTTAGAATTATGTTTTGGATGAAAAGGGGGATCCATAACTTTGTAAATAATTCATGATAATATTTTCTTAGAAAGTCGTTGATGAAAGAAGCTACAAAAGGAGTAGCACTTCTCATTTGCAAGGCATGTTTGGATGAATGGGATTTTCCCTCCAATATTAGTTGAAGATATCTTCATAGAAATAATTTAATGGTCAAGTTCTGTAGAATTTTTAATACAATTATGTATTGCCTGGATTCTCCTGATCTAACAATTATATGCCACTGTTAAATATAGAATCCTTCTACTAAAATCTTTGTGGAAATTTAATTGCTAATTGCAAACACATGAAGAAAGATCAATCACACATAACACAGATGTTTTTACCGGGAAAGCATAAAGCTAAAAACCCCACTATCATATATTATGTATATATCATGGATCATGAAACAATCTCATACAAAACTCTAATCCAAGAGCTCTTAGTACAATATACTATCGTCTCAGACTGTCATACAAAAATTGGAAAATACAAGCGCCAATTTACTGCCTCCTGACAACCTGCCTCCACTGCGCAATCCCTGCTGATCACAATCCCTGAATGAATGATATCCTGCCTTGCCTTGACTACGCAATCCTCATTGTCATCTCCAATGTGTGTGTGGTTGCATGAGTGCACCCATTAATGTCACAACAGATAGTCAAATTTTCCCTCTCACCTATCTCTCAATTGGGTCTCCACTGGATCTGACATGCATGTAGTTAACAATAGTAAATCTTCAGTTGCATGTGAGACCACTATTTGTGAATTAATTAATTAAATAATTAATTCACTGATCTCTCACTAGTGTCTCTTTAGTTACAACTAGTTACAACTAGCACAACTAAGTTTAACTCACTTAACTGAGTTAAACTGCTTTACAACTCACATAACTACACATCCAACTCTGTTACAACTTTGAATCACTCAGTTACAATAATTAAAATTTCATTTCCCACCAACCAACCTTATATTTCAAAATTCCTTCAGCTAACTAGTTTGCCACTTTAGTTAACTGAAATCAAGTGCTTCAAGAGAATAGATTAATATTTATTGTCCAATTATTACTAAGAGATAATAATAATCGACATGCATTCTATTTTTAGACATGTGATATATAAATAGACTTCTCACATGCATCTAAAAATATAATCTCATCTATAGAATTATCTCAACCATCTATAAATAGACTCCCGCTATAAATAGAATTTTCTCAACATTCTAAAAATAGACATACACCTAAAAATAGCTTGCGGGTCCCACCTAGTGTAGGTGCTTAATTTTAACTAGGATCATCATCTTTTTGAATCTCAACACTCCCTCACATCAAGAAATGGATTATCCTTCACCCCGATCCTGTCTCTATGGTATTCGAATTTGCTCCCAGTGAGTGCCTTTGTCAAGATATCTGCATCCTGATCTTCCATAGGAATGTATTGAAGCAACATGATCTTCCGCTGCACACAATATCTGATATGATGATACCGGATATCTATATGCTTATATATATCATGAAACACACAATTAATCGAGAGTTTAATGCAAATCTGATTATCATAATGAATCACTGTAGGATCTAAATGAGAACCAAACAAACCAGCCAAAATATTTCTCATCCAGATAGCTTCACATGCAGCTTGACTTGCTGTCATGTATTCCGCTTCTGTTGAACTGAGTGTCACGGATCTCTGTTTCCTACTATTCAAAGAAAAAGTTGTAGATCTGATACTGAAGACCCCTCCCGATGTGCTCTTTCTGTCCATTGGGATGCTCGCCCAATCTGCATCCGTGAAGCCATGCAACTTCACCTCATCCATCTGTCTATACCATAAGCCATACTCAGATGTGCCCTTGAGATATATTAGGACATGCTTTCCCGCCTTCCAAAAGAGTTTGGTAGGCTTAACCATCGCTTGACTAAGATGGTTTTCCGCATAGCATATGTCTATTCTTGTATTTACTAAATACATTAGTGAACCCACCTCTCCAGATGTAGCATCCTCTTTCCTCCAGTTTACTGGAAGAGGAGTATCCATGGGTTTGCATCCCTCCATATGAAACTTACCCAGTATCTCCCTTGCATACTTGCCTTGAGACACAAAATTTTCACCATCTTGCTGCCATATTTCCAAACCTAGGAAATAATGAAGGAGGCCCATATCCTTCTTGCATGAGTGTATCAGTTGCTCATCACTAGTCAATATTAAATCATCAACATAAAGAACAATGATTAAAATCTTACCCTCCACCACAATCTGGTATAGGTTTGCATCCGCCTCACTCTTGGTGAAGCCAAGTCTAGTGAAATAGATGTCGATCCGAGTGTACCAAGCACGATGTGCTTGCTTCAACCCATACAAAATTGTTTTGAGTCTGCACACATGTGACTCACTACTAAAGATCTCAAATCCTTCATTCTACTCAATGTACACTTATTCCTCAATGATCCATTAAGGAACGCAGTCTTCACATCCATCTGATAATGTGCCAACCCATCTATGCTGAGAGAGCAAGGATGGTCCTTATGGAAGAATATCGTACGATAGGTGCAAAGTTTTCTTCATAATCAATCCCCTCGATTTGTGAGAAGCCCCAGGCCAAAAATCTGGCCTTGTATTTCTCAACACTCCCATCAATAGCTTGCTTTACCTTATAGATCCATCTTGAACCTACCACTGATTTATCAACCGGCCTTGGAACAATTTCCCAAGCACTGTTTCTGACAATGGAGTCATACTCCTCCACCATTGCATCTACCCATGTGGGCTCCTGCACTACTTCCTGAAAGGAAAATGGCTCAGTCACAATACATTTTCTCATGAGAGCCATGTATCCAATGAATTAGTCAGGAGACTGTCTTTGTCTGCGCTGTGAAGTAGGGACTTCTACATTCTGTGTCACATCAAGCTTCAACCTCTCAGCTTCTATGATACACCTTATGCCATTTCTGATGTTTGGCTCTGTTTGAGTGGACTCCTCCACTCCATGAACCTCATCCTGTGGCTGATACACATCTAGAGACTCATATTTGGGAATCAAAAGTTCCTCCTCTGCATGGAAGTCTAGCTCCCTCTCAAGCGACAACTTCATGGCTTTCTCCTCATTGAATTTTATATCCTGTCGCATAACAATCATCTTGTTGTTAGGAAAATACACACGATAGTTATGGGGTGTTTCTGTGTACCCCACAAATATCCCAACTTAAGCAGTCGGCTCCAACTTCTTCCTGGCGTTCTTGGTCACATGCACATAAACAGATGAGCCAAAAATCTTAAAGTGAGAAACATCTGGTTTCTTACCAGTAAAATATTCTTTAGGTGTACTCATGCCAAGTACTCTATGAGGACAACGGTTTTTCACATAAACTGCAGTGTTGCATGCTTCCACTCACAAATGCATTGGTAGGCCCTGATCATGCAGCTTTGCTCATGTAGCACCCATGATCATTCTTTTCTTCCTCTTTGCGACCCCATTTTTCTGTGGGTTATGAGGTGCTATGATTTCTATTCGAATTCCTTATTTTCTACAAAAGTCTTTGAATTCGTTCAAGATGTATTCTCCACCATTATCACTCCGCAGAGCCTTCACTTGCTTCCCCGAATATTTCTCCACCAATTATTTAAACTCATAGAATTTTGATAATGTTTGATCCTTCTTCTGCATGAAGTAGATCCAGAATTTACGAGAAAATTCATCAACAAAAATAACATAATACTTGTGTTTTGTTGTTGAAGCAACTGAGAATGATACACACACGTCTGTATGAACTCTCTCCAGGATCACCGAAGCACGGTTCTCCTTTTCATGAAAGGTGGACTTTGTTTACTTCTCCATGGTGCAACCCTTGCACTAATCTAACTGAGCAAGTGTTCCCATTGGAAGTCCAGTAGATATTTTATGCATGACTTTCAAGGCTCCATGATGAAGATGGCCCAATCGCCTATGCCACAATTCGCCCTCATCCTGGCTCACCACTTTTTTTGCCTTGCCCATCATGGCAGTGCAGCTATCTACCTCTAGCTTGTAGAGATTCTTAACTCAAATCCCTATCCTCTTGGCTTGACCCATTGTTTTATGTCACAGGAAAGCTTTTCCATCATTGAAAATAATGTCATAGCCTCTATCCTCCAACATCGCGAGTGAGGCCAAGTTTTTCTTCAGACCTGGAACATGCATAACATCTTTCAAATGAAATGGTTTACCTGAATCCCTCTCAAAGGTAATGGTACCAATTCCGGTCGCACAGTATCGTCCATCATCTCCCATCTCTATATGCATTTGGATATCTTTCTCCTCCAAGTCACTGAAAAGCTCCTTATCTCTCGTCATGTGGAAGGAATCACCACTATCAAGATACCACACTGATCCCATTGTGCTTGATACCAATTATGTGATCAAAGATAAATCAAGTTCAAATTGTGAGGCAAGGGCCTCACCAGCTTCAGCTCCAGCAAACTTCTTGTTCTTCTTCTTTTGTGGGCAGTTAGTGGTGAGATGCCCATGTTCGTGACAGTAAAAACACTTCACCTTGGACAAATCTAGCTTCTTTCCTTTAGACTCAGATTTTGAGTGGAATTTCTTCCCCTTCCTTTTCCTTGTCTTGGCAGCCAAAACACAATCCTCTTCATCATAACACTTTAATGAAGAGCCATCTCTGGTGTTCCGCCTGAACTCCTCCTGCGCTAGATCTGACCATAGTCGTTCCCAATCTGGCATTTTTTACCGCCCGTTGACAAAGTCTTGATAATTGTGCCAACTCTTATAAATTCCCAAGAGAGCCAATCTCACCAAATCATCATTAGCAATTGTTATTACCACACTCCCCAGTTAATCTCGACATTGGAAAAACTTTGTGAGATACTTAGGAATATTTTCACCCTTCTCCATTTTGATCTTTATGAGTTTATCCTTCAGCGCCAATTTCCTATGGTTGCTGTTGCTTTGGAAAAGATATGTCAACGCCTTCCACATAGCAAATTGAGTGGCTTTCCTATGAAGGCTTGCGACAATATGGTCTCGCACACCTTCCAATAGAATCCTTCTCATCTTCGCTACTTTCTTTTGCCATGCGTCAAGTAATGCAGCATCCGTCGAAGTGGGCTTAAGAACATCATTGTCGATGAATTATTTCAGCCATTATCTTCAAGCACTGCCTCCATCCTATCCTTCCATGAAATGTAGTTCGAGCTGCCCTCGAGTGCATACTCTAACCACAAACCATTGAAATCCATTTCGATGTATACTCAACTTTCGCACCAAGAAATTCTTGTAGCAAATTCGAATTGTTTCCATCAACAAACTCGGCTACTGCTTCAATTTTGCAATCTTCTTTGCTCCAATACCATGTATAAATTTTAATACAATTATGTATTTCCTGGATTCTCATGATGTAACAATTATATGCCACTGTTAAATACAGAATCATTCTACTAAAATATTTCCGGAAATTTAATCACCAATTGCAAACACATGAAGAAAGATCAATCACACATAACATAGATTTTTTTACCGGGAAAGCATAAAGCTAAAAAAACCACTATCAAATATTATGTATATATCCTGGATCATGAAACAATCTCATACAAAACTCTAATCCAAGAGCTCTTAGTAAAATATACTATTGTCTCACATTTTCATACAAAAATTGGCAAATACATGCGCCAATTTACTGCCTCCTGACAGCCTACCTCCACTACGCAATCCCTACTGATCACAATCCCAAAATGAATGAGATCCTGCCTTGCCTTGACTGTGCAATCCTCATTGGCATCTCCAATGTGTGTGTGGTTGCATGAATGCACCCACTAATGTCACAACAGATAGTCAAACTGTCCCTTTCACCTATCTCTCAACTGGGTCTCCACTGGATCTGACATGCATGTAGTTAAAAGCAGTAAATCTTCAGTTGCATGTGAGACCACTACTTGTGAATTAATTAAATAATTAATTCACTGATCTCTCACTAGTGTATCTTTAGTTACAACTAGTTACAACTAGCACAACCGAGTTTAACTCACTTAACTGAGTTAAACTACTTTACAACTCACATAACTACACATCCAACTCTGTTACAACTTTGAATCACTCAGCTACAACTAATTCCACTTGCATGTCCCACCAACCAACCTTAGAACTCAAAATTCCTTCAACTAACTGGTTTGCCACTTCAGTTAACTGAAATCAAGTGCTTCAAGAGAATAGATTAATATTTATTTTCCAATTATTATTAAGAGATAATAATAATCGACATGCATTCTATTTTTAGACATGCGATCTATAAATAGACTTCTCACATGCATCTAAAAATAGAATCTTGTCTATAGAATTTTCTCAACCATCTATAAATAAACTCCTGCTATAAATAGAATTTTCTCAACATTCTAAAAATAGACATACACCTAAAAATAGCCTGCGGCCCCACCTAGTGTAGGTGCTTAATTTCCACTAGGATCATCATCTTGTTGAATCTCAACAAGTTCAATGTAATTTTTCTCCATTTATTCTTTCTTTTGCGTGGACAACTAGGAATTTGCAAAGATTGCCATTGTATATTGTTTCTAGAATATTATTTGTAGAAGGGAATTATTGCTCCAATAAGAGGATGTTAGAACTAAGCTAAAAATTTAAAACCTCTCCAACTCTTGATGTAACCTTAGATGGCTGAAGAAATATGTTGCTAGAATTCTCTAGTTATAGTTGTTCATTCATAGTCTGATGTTTTTTTTGTCACCAAGAAATTAGGTTAAGTGTGGTATGTTATGGTTCCTTGATTTCGTGGTGAAATTAGATTTGAATATATGATACGTTGTTAGTTGATCTATGATATACCAATTCTAAATTATGCAAAAATTTTCTTCATAAACAAACATTATTTGACGATTTTTTACAAATAGTTAGAGTGCAATAATTTCATCAAACACTTGGCGTGCACAGTAAGGGAAATACTACAGCAAGAGTAAATAAGAGGAAATCATTAATTTTATTGCTTAATTTAGAGAGCTATTTATGAGCCTCACTATTGAAACAAGAATGTTGCAACTCCCAAGGCTACCAACTTTAGTTATCAACCTGGGGTTCGTACAAACTTAAGAGGTATCGGCACTATATGTGCAACATAAAATGTGTCCTTGATTTTTTAATATGATGTAATGGAGTGAATATTATTAAATCAAAGCCTAAACTAATTTCATAATTGGAAGTTTTGCTTCGAAAAGAAATTAATCCTAGGAAAGAACAACAATTTGTAATTGAAATCCTAAGAGCATGAATTCAAATAAAGAGGCCTAATATAATTTGTGAAAATGAATGTCCTAAGTGGTTTTTATTATCCTTCAATCATGTATTTATATCCAAGGGGTCATTATTCAAGCCTAAGAGACAAAAACCAACCTTTGGGAGAAAATCTGGTCAAGTTTACACGTGTTACAAGGGTGCTACAAGATGTTCTGTTTTTGCTACAAGAAGTTATGTTTTGGAAATAACTCACCGAATGACTAAGTAAATAAAAAAAAATGGGATGGGACAATTTTTTTTATTAATTATGATGTCTTAGGTCTCCATTCCAAGTGGAGTCACTCCAAAATACCCATGTTCACATGTGCTAAAAATACCAAAAAATTACTACTAAAAAATATGGAATTTCAAGAACTAATGAGATAGTTAATCTATCAAATGCCTAACATAATCAACTGAAAATGAAATAGGGTAAATTTTTTTATTAACTTTAACCTTATTATGACCTAATCCAAGTGTAAAAAAGTCAAATTAAGCTCATTAACCCATTCTAAAAAATAGCCCCAAGGGTTAGCTCAAGTGGTAGTGAGCCAATACGTGGTCCTCTCCATTGAGGGAGGTCACGAGTTCGATTCTTGAGTCCTTTGGGGTTAGGCCCCGAAAGTCGGCCGAACGGTTTACCGTGCGTACCATCCAGAAATTCTGGGGAAGTACGCCCGGGTTTCCCGTGAGCTTTCCACTCGTGAAAAAATCCATTCTAAAAAATAGCATAAATTTACTACTATTTCGCTACAAGGCATTTCCAAAAATCTTATATTCGTGAACTAGTAACCAAATCCAAGTATCTTAATGAATTATATGACCTTCCAAAGTTAGTCCAAGGATGAATAATTCTTTTTAACTTGTAAACAACCTACAAAATAACTCACTTCAATCATTTAACTCAATCCTATAGAAAGAAAAGAAACAATACTAAATACAGAAATATGCAAAACATAAATAAGAGATGTATGTGAATAAGAAGTGAAAAGAACATAAAGAAATTGTGTAAGAGGGATTTTAGGCTCCTGGGATGGCCAAGACCAAGGATGAATCGGAGTTATATTGAAGAAAACAAGCCTTAGAAGCTAAAAATGCCACCAATATTCATTATTGAATCAGTCCAAGTATATCCCTGCAAGAAAAGAAAGTGGAGCTGCCAGAAAACAAGTTTTCTCCACAATAATACTAAACAATACATGCCACTAGAGCCCAATTAGAATTGGTACTTATACAAAATGGTGTGGAAGCATTCCCCTTTAAAGGGGAATTTTTCCCCTCCAAAATCTCTCAAATAGTGGATCTGGTTCCCAACACTAGGAGTTTGCAGTAAATGACAGGGAACACATTCCTAGATTTTCTCAATCATCAGATTTCCAAAATATCTCCATAATTTCTCAATAATTTCATGATATTTTGTTCATTTATTTTCGAATCTTAATCCTCCAATAGTAGGGAGCAAGTCCCTAAATTATCTCCTTCTCCAAATATTCATAATTTGCCCAATATTCTCACAATATTCTACAAAAATAAATAATACCATGCACAAAGATGCAATTATCTTTACACCTTCATAATGAACATACTAAAGTTAAAAATATGTCATATAATGAAAATTATAGAGGTTTAATGTTCTGAATGATGGTCATATGGGCCTTAATTTATATCTTATTTACATGCCCATCATACCCCCTGCTAAAAGTGTTGCTCATACTCTGAGCAATTTAGTGACCTAATTGTGCCTCATTTATAGCCCTGGTGGCCTCTCTCTTGTACATTCCTCGGTCCTTTATCTTAATAATCTTGGTTGTAGGTTTGACAAGGACACAAAAAAATTGTAGTTTTTGTTTCATGATTGTTTAGAATTCTTTCAAGCACAAAAACAAAAATTTCCTCTTTTAAAGTGAACTTTGTTGGCTTGTAGGTCCATTGCATCCACACCCTCTCCCTTGACACCTTCATTACATTTTCACTCATTTTTCCACATCTGTTTGTGCATATAAAAATCAGAGTGTTTCTAGATGTTGGAAAGTGTAACTAGGATCGGTCTTCATATTGACTATGTAATTATTTATTTATGTAAAGAAGAAGACAAAGATAATAAAATGTATTTTTGTTATGCTTGCTTCATGGGTTTCATGAGCAATATTTTTATTATAGGTCAATAGACTTATTCTTGATGTCTATTAGGATTTGTCTTCTAGTTATAAGTATAATTAAGAGTCGTGTATATGAAGTGTCTAGTCTAAAGAATATGTTCTAAGACCTTGTCGTGAAACTATGAAGGAATGGCTCTAGACAACCCTCATGTATACCTCATCAACGCTCGAAGATGTGCCCTCTAAGTCAGCCTATAAGCAGTGTTAATGTTGGCCCACAAGTAAGTAGTATCGTCGGCCTAAAACAAGAGGAGATGTGTGTTGGATTGAGGGGTCCTGATCTAGGTTCAGATTTTATGGATAAACCAACAAACCCTCCAACTACTGTCCCTTTCGGCAGTGATCTGCTTGTGCAGACCAAAGTCTCACCCAAAGTAGTATGGGAGGGTGTTGGAACCAATTTTTTGCACCTTGAGAGAGAATTTAATGAAGTGGTCCTCAACAACCCAAAATGAACTTATATAGATGCGCGCAAAAGTTTATAGCAGAATTATAGAGAATGCACAGTTATCAGTATAATAACACAAAAATATTGTTCGCTTTAGCGTAGATAATAGATCGGAACCAAATCTAGATCTTAATCAATGTAAACACTTAACAAATCTCTTAATCATCAACAATCATGCATAATCATATCAGATAACTTTCCGCAATCATTACAAGTAAACAAACAACATGATCTTAATAGAACATAAGCAGTAAGTAATATAGATGCATAACATATGGAGCTTCGCTAAAAATGTTCTTTATATTATCCTTCAGATCTGTCAATACATCAACTGTCTTTCCAAAACCATTACAAACCCTTCCGCGCACACATCCAACAGGAACCTTTCAACCCAACCCAAAAACCCTTACAGATGCATAAAATTTCATAACATGAATATCTCATAACACATGTATCACTTAAAACTACTTAGCTTATACATATTATATCTATTTATAATATGCCTAGCGCACAGATACTATGGTCTCAAACCATGGTTTGAAGCCCACAGTTTCCATTTAAGCCCTATTACATCCAAAATTTGGGTCAAAAATCCCTTTGACTTAATTTTCCCAGGGCGCACATACAAACATACAAAAAGTGTCTTTGGAACTTGTGCCTCAGGGGACCTCACTCCAACAGCCCCCCAACACAAACATGTGACTCCTCTCGAGTCACTGAGGTGTTGTCTCCTGAGTCTTAGTCTTGAGCGTCTTGACAGAAGTCTGGAGAGGGAGTGTTATCACTCCCCCTCTGCTTCCTAAGGCTGACAGTAGGATTGGAGAAAGGTAACCACAGACCAACTTTATGTTAGGTAGCTAGCCCTACCCAGACCAGAGAGGGCTCTCTCTTTATCAATTTAAAAAGTCAAATGAATTGCTAAATATCATAAGATTTTAGGCTAGATATGTAAGCTTAAATGAGTAAAATTTGTTTGATATTTGAATGTTGGATAGGAAATTCAGTGAAAGGACTGTAAATGAGGATTTTAGGTATGAACTTCGAGGTTAACCTGCAGAAATTATGTGAGGCAAGGTAGGTAGTTTGGAAACATATTAATCATTCATTGAATATAGGATGAAGTGGAGTAGGTTTTGAATGAGCACTGGAAGTGAGTTCATTCAATAAAGAAGAAAATGAACATAATATTGAAAATCTTGCATAAAACTGAGCATGCATAATACGAATTCTGCTTTCAAACTCACGAGATAAACATGTATGAAGAAATAGACATGGAATTAAGCATGATATAATAAGTAAACATGAGAAACACAGATGTTCCAAATCATACAACAAGTATCTCACAATATTTCCTGCACATTGTCTCTGATTTCATTCAACAAACTGGTTATAAGAGCTCCACTGCAAATATGTGAAGACCTAGTCTAGGGTCCTAAAACTAGAACTATATTCATTTAACTTAATCTAAATAATAATGAAAATAGCATGCTTATAGGTCAACATTTATTTGATTAAAACGCATAATTATGTGAGAAAAATTATTTTCAATAATTTATATGAGTAATGAATAATCAAAGAATACATGTATCAATAGCTTGGTTGAGATGCCCTTGGATTTATGTTGATATTCTCCTGTTGTGTTACCCAACTGGATTTACCTCCGAGCCAACTAGGATTGATTTCCTAGCCCAAAGAACCTCCACAGGCTCCCTAGCCCTATGGGCCCAAATCCAACCAACTGTAGTGTGTCCAAGTTGGAATCAACACCCTCCAATACCAAACAAAGATCAAGTATCCTTTCCAATTCCAAAAAAGACCAAGGATATCCTCTAATGCCAAAAAAGGCCAAGGATCCCCTCTATTCCAAACAAGACCAAGGATCTCCTCTAATGCCAAACAAGACCAAGGATCTCCTCCCTTTCCTCTCATCCTCCTTCCCTTTTATATATCTTCCTCTCATCCACCTCAACTACTTACCATTAATTCCATGACTACCCCCTCATCCTTATAATTTATTAACCTTGACTTTCTTACCATATCTTATCTAAATTAGATATGAATATAGATATTTTATTCAAAAGTAAATGGTATAAGACCAAAATGTAGATTTGAGAAGACATATTGGGTGTACAAAATCTAGATGTTTGATTTAGGAATAAATGAGAGAAGGCCGTAACTTATCTACAAGTTGAATTGAGAAGACATATTGGGTGTACAAAATCTAGATATTTGATTTAGAAATAAATGAGGGAATACCCTACCTTATCTAATATTTGACTTGATAAGAAATATTAGAAATGAAATAAATAATAAAAGTCATACCAGTCAAAATAAAATAAAATTACAATTTCACGAGTGTAGATATTACTCAAAAATTAAAATTCATCATTCACAGATTAATTAAACACTAATCAAAGTTTTCCTTATGGGATCAAGTGGGGCATTACATACACCCCCCCTTCAAAAAAAATTGCCCTGAAGTTAGAGTGAAAATGACACAAGGATTTTGAAAATAAGGCATAACAAAATAAAGATAGATATAGTAGTCAAATTAAGTCAAGAAATGATACCACCTCCCATCAAGAGTCCCCAATCTAACTTATAACCTCCTATCCTTACTAACCTAGTTACGCTCCCATCATATATGTCATTTGTTGAAATATACTATGGCATCAGCTATACCGATCTAACCATTGATAAAACCAATATGGTGGAAGCATCGACTATATTGACCTAACTTCCCTGCCATGTAATTGGAAATCATCATCACACATCAAGGGGAGTGTGTCCATCACTTCCCTCCCATGATTCCAAGATTGGAGGTTACACAGTGGGAAATACCTCCACCCATCCTCATAATTAGGTTCAATACCCTAATATGGACCACACTACAACACTGGTTGAATACTTGTCATCGAATAATCCAGTTAGGTATTCTTGTCACTTGTATCATTTACACTTTACCCATGTCATAATAGTGAATATCAAGTAGATACAAAATGTAATAGAACAATGTACATCATACCATTCCTCGTCGAATATGTCAACATTTCCCATCGGAAGCGTAGACCTTGATTATCATATAGTTCTTTATAATCTGCATGTTAGTTCTCATTCATGCATATACATAACAACCAAAAACATATATAGATAAGTGATCGTAATCCTCATGTTATGAAGTCCAACACCATGTTCCAATTTTTCACTTCATAAAAAAATACTGGAAATAAATCTTAATTTTTATAATTCATTCATTAGATAAATCATATATGTGTAAGTGATACGTCAAAAAAAAATAACTTTGAGAAGTCATACACTAGATAAATCATAACCAAGTAAGTCGTACATCAAGTAAATCATACATCAAATAAGTCATACATCAGATATTTTAATCAACAATACTTAATATATCTATTGATTTATATAAGTATTTCAATTTGTCCAACAAAAATGCAACAGTATTACATAGTGTTCATAAAATAACATGGAAATATAAATAGAGTTTTAGCATAGGTAGTTATCTAAGTCAAAATGGGAATCACAGATGCTCGAAAAGTGAGGGGTAGTCACGACATATACTCTCTGGATCCTCCTAGGTAGCAGATCCTGGGCTATACTTGTCCCACTGGACCTTAACCTGGTCCACCATGCGACGTCTGAGATGTATAACCCTATTTCCCAATATGCGTAATGGTTCGACCATCACGTTTCCCACGTCCGAGACCTGTAATTCCCTCCAATATAGTTTGTAAAATTCATCAGAAACATAATTTCGTAAGATAGATACATGAAAAACATCATGATTTTTATGCAAATGGGGTGGCAGTACAAGACGATAGGCAACTGGTCCAATCTTCTCCTTGATTCTAAAAGTTCCTATAAACTGAGGTGACAACTTTGTCCCTTTCCAAAACTGTATGGTGCTTTTTTTGGGTCGAATATGAATAAAAACTTGGTCTCCTACCTCATAACTACGATTAGTCCTATGTGCATTGACATAAATCTTCTGTCTATCTTGTACTTCCTTTAACCTTTCCTAAATCTATCTTACCTGTTCCTCCATTTCTTGTACCAACTCCAGCCCAACTATTAATCAGTCCTCTAACTTTTCCCAACTCAATGGCATCCTACATGGCCTCCCATATAGACCTTGATAAGGAGGCATCCCAATGGAACTGTGGTAACTATTATTATAGGCAAACTATTATGAAATCAGCTCTAAAAGTAGAAGAAAAGATAGATCAACGCCTTAGAAATAAGCCACTTCGAGGGGGAAACCTCCTTTACATTACATAAATGAACAATTCTTGGATGATACAAATGACAAAACCTCCTTCTATATATAGGATTCCATGGGGTCCCAATATAATCCTAGTCGACCTAATAATAATAATGTAAGGGCACAGTAATAACAATATTGGGGTTTCAGGGGTACAACAATAACAATAAGGGGGCTACACTAACAATAATAAAGGACTACACTAACAAAATTAAGGGACTCCACTAGTAATATTGGGACCTAACATGCCCCTCTCCTTCAAAAAAGTGTTTTCCTCAACGCTTGAGTAGCTTTCGATGCTTCTATATAAAATTCTCATCCTCCCATGTAGAATCTTCAGTGGGTAAGTTCTTCCCCTTGATGAGATACTCTGAAATTGATTGATTTTGTAGATGTTGAGTTCTTGTTTCTGTGACTGCTTTAGGTTCCAATATGATTTTTCCTTCCTCATCAAGTTTTGGAAATATTGTTTGAAGTGAAATTTTTTCACCTATAACCTTCTTTAAGCTTGAAACATGGAAAAATTGATGCACTCGCAAAGAAGAAGGAAGCTCCAATTTGTATGCCATAGTAGCAATATTTTTCAACGCCTTGTAAGGACCATAGTACTTTGGCGATAATTTATTATCCTTCTTATCTTGCTTGAGGGACATTTTTTTGTATGGTTGTAGCCATAAAAATACCCAGTCTCCTACAACAAAAATTCTCTCACTATGATGTTGAAATGCCTGTTGTTTCATTCGATTTTGTGCCAAATTTAGCTTATCCTTTAAGAGTTGGAGAACTTGTTGATGCTCGATGTGATCTCCCACTGCTTTAACCTTATAATTTTCTCTTAAAGATGATGTGATGGACGGTGGATGATATCCATAAAGTGCCATAAATGGGGTCATTTTTGCTGTAGTATGGAAGGAAGTGTTATATCACCATTCAGCCAGAGGTAACCACTTGACCCATTGTGTTTTTTTATCATATACAAAACAATGAAGATATCCTTCCAAACATTTGTTCACTATCTCAGTTTGACCATCATATTGAGGATGATAAGATGAACTATGAGCTAGTTGAATACCCAAACAAGAAAATAATTCCGTCCAAAAAATTCCAATAAAAATGGGATCTCTGTCACTTACAATAATATTTGGGTTTCCATGTAGCTTTTGACTTGTTTCCATAAATGCAGTATCAATTGTACTTGCTTTAAATGGATGAGATAATGCACAAAAGTGTGCATAATTGGTAATTCTATCAACTACCACCATGATGACACTCTTTCCTTCGGACTTAAAGGTAAACCTGTAATAAAATTCATTGAAATATCCTCCCAATGTTGACTTGGAATGGATAAAGACTATAGAAGACTCGGGGTCTTAATTGTCTCAACTTTATTTTTCTGGCAAACCAAACATTCTGCCACAAAAATTTGAATATCAGCTTTAAGGCCATCCCCAAAAAATTATTTCTTCACCCAGTGGTAAGTTTTTAAAAATCCCGAGTGTCCTCCTAAAGGAGAAGTGTTCAATTCCAAAAGAATATTTTGTTTTAGTTGGGAATTCTTACGAAGATATAAGCGATCTTTGTACCATAAGGAATCATTTTTCCAAATAAATGTATGAGATGTACTAGGATCTTGCTGCAACTTTTGAATGAGTGTCCACACTTCTTCATCCTTCTTCCATTCATCCCTTGCTTCAGTTATCCAATCTGGGTGGATAAAATAAATGGCATAAATCAATTCTTCCACTTCTTCATCCTTTCTTGAGAGTGCATCTGCAACAACATTTAACTTCCCTTTTTTGTAGATGATTTCAAATTCATAACCAAACATCTTTGTGACCCATTTTTGCTACTCTTCTGAAGATATTCTTTGTTGCAAAAAGTGTTTAAGACTATCATGATCAGTTTTTACCTTGAAGTGTCTTCCCATTAGGTAAGGTCACCATTTCTTTAGTGCATGTAGTATTGCCAACATTTCCTTCTCATAAATAGCTTTCTGTAAATAATTTCCTTTGATTGGATGACTTTCAAGAGCAATGGATCTTCCTTCTTGCATTAAAACAACACCAATTCCATTTCCCGAGGCATCACATTCCACAATAAATGATTTTGTGAATTCTAGCGTAGATAATACCGGTTCTAGGCACGTTGCTGCTTTAATATGTTCAAAGGCCTTAGTTTCTTCAGGAGTCCATGAAAATACATCTTTCTTCAATAATGTTGTTAGAGGTGTTGCTATTCTCCCATAATTCTTAACAAACTTGCGATAATACCCTGTTAACCCAAGAAATCCTCGCAATTGCTTTATGGTTGTGGGGACTTTCCATTCCTTAATGGCTTTAATTTTGTCAGGGTCTACCTTAACACCCTCGTGAGATACAATATGACCCAAATATTCCACCTCTTGTACTCCAAAGAAACATTTGGAGGTTTTTGCATATAATTATTTCTCCTCCAATAGTTTGAGCACCCTGTCAACATGTTGAACATGAACCTTCCAAGACCTGTTGTAGATTATTATATCATCAAAAAATGCTAACACAAATTTTCTAAGGAAGGGTTTGAAAATGGAATTCATCAACCCTTGAAATGTAGAAGGTGCATTGGTAAGCCCAAAAGGTATGACCAAAAATTCATAATGACCCTCATGAGTTTGAAATGTTGTTTTTGGAATATCTTCAATCTTCATTCTAATTTGATGATATCCTGAACGAAGATCCAACTTGATAAAATAAATTGCTCCATGTAATACATCCAATAATTCATCAATCACAAGAATGGGAAATTTATCTTTAATAGTGAGCTTATTGAGCTCCCTATAATCCGGACACATGCGCCATGATCCATCCTTCTAGTGCACCAATGCTACTGGAGCAGTGTTAGGTCCCTATAATACTAGTGTATCCCCTTATTGTTGATAGTGTAGCCCCCTTTTTGTTTCTTTTGTACTCCTGTAACCCCCATATTGTTATTATTGTGCCCTTACATTATTATTGTTATGTCGGCTAGGATTATATTATGGCCCCATGGACTCCTATATATAGAAAGTAGGTTTTTTCACTTGTATCATCCAATAATTTTTCATTTATGTAATACATTGGAGGTTTCCCCCTCGAAGTTTCTATTTTTAAGGCGTTGATCTCTCTTTTCTTCTATTTTTGGAGCTGGTTTCATAACATTTGGTATCAGAGCTTTGGATTCTAGGGTTTCTCTGCTCCAAACAGGTCATCATGGAATTTTTGCTATAACTTGTTTTCTACGAAGGTTTAGAAGTCAAAATATTTACAGTGCGAAGCCAAAATCTTGAGGAACGTCGTGGAAAAATTTTAGATTGTGGTTCACAAAATTTTTGGAGATATGATCTGTGGAAGTTAGGGCTTTCTGCAGGCTCTTGAATTTAACCTAAACAAGACATCGTGGAATTTGTGCTATAAATTTTTTTATACAAAGTTTCAAAAGCCAAAATTTTTACAGAGCAAAGCCAAAATCCTAAGGAACCTCCTGTAAAAATTTCAGATCTTGGTTCGCAATATTTTTGGAGATATGATATGTGGAAGTTAGGATTGTTTCAAGCTCCCCAATTTCATCTCAAAGAGGTGACCATGGGAAAATCATCATAACTCTCTCTCTGAGCATCAGATTGGAATTTTGTAAAAAGTGGCCGCAAGTACACAGATTTTAGTTTCCTTCGTATCAATTTCAAAGCCAAAGGAGGAAAAACGTGACATGTGGCAAGTCGTACAAGTTTTCTCTACTAAACTAGTCCATAATTAGGTCATCGTGGGAGATTGGAAATAACTTTGCCTTGAAGAATCCAAATCAGGTCAGACCTATGGCATTAGAAATAATATTTAGAGGGCTATGACAAGGCAAAATTTCAGATATTTAAGATTCTAAATCACAGAGATAATTCAGTTTCAATATCGAGCTCCTCAAAAGCTAGAAAAAAATGTGTATTTTTTAAACAAGTTTGCATAACAATTGTTTGAAAAATCAATTTAAAGTGATTACAAGGGCATATTGAAGCACAGATATCAGTATTGAGTTATATAATGCCTCCCAAAAATAATTCCACACTCATTAAGCCCTTGGAAATATATACTATGACGGATGAAGAAGAAGAATTGCATTATGAGATATCAAAATTACGGTACCAAGTGCAACAAATTGTGATCTTACAAAGAGCAATCAAAGATGGCATAGATGGTTTAAAAGCAAAAATGGAGGCTAAGTTGGATGGTTTTAAGGATCAAATGAAAGCTAATATGGATGATAAAATTGTGGAGTATCACATCGAGCATCAACAACAAGTACTCCAACTCTCAAAGGATAACCTAACTTTGGTGTAGAATCAAATGAAACAATAGGAAGATCAACATCGCAGCGAAAGAAGTTCTGAAGCAGTCGCAGAAGAAATAACTAAAAAACTACCAAATCGATCAATTTGAGAGTATCTCAGCAAGTGGAAGAACTTACCCATTGAAGATTCCACATGGGAGGATGAGAATTTTATACAAAATCATCCATAAATAATCAAGTGTTGAGGGCAACACTTGTTTGAAGGAGAGGGGCATGTTAGGTCCCTATAATACTAGTTTATGCCTTTATTTTTGTTAGTGTAGCCCCCTTATTATTATTGTTGTACCCCGGTAACCCCCATATTGTTATTATTGTGCCCTTACATTATTATTGTTAGGTCGGATAGGATTATATTATGGCCCCATGGACTCCTATATATAGAAAGTAGGTTTTTTCAATTGTATCATTCAAGAATTGTTCATTTATGTAATATATTGGAGGTTTCCCCCTCGAAGTGGCTATTTCTAAGGCATTGATCTCTCTTTTCTTCTATTTTTGGAGCTAGTTTCACAACAAGCATAGACGATTTCTTTTCTTTGGAATTTCTTCTGGTTGGTGTATCGGCACAGACAGTGCAACTGTCATTGGAATAAAAAGATGACCCTAGATTGATAATTAATGTTTACTGTTTATTCATATAACAATGATTTATACAACCCAACATTTTGGTTTCGTTGTCGAGGATGGCAGTGACGATCCAATCAATCAGAGTTGTTTCTTAGAAGTGCAATTTCCATGTGTTTTTTTTCTTATAGTGTCTCCAGTGACACAATTGTTGGGTAGTAATACGAGAGATAAGAACCTGCGCAGCGCTCTAACAAACTTGAGTGGGCTCACCAATGTCTTGTTGGGACACTTAGGAGAGTGAATTTCTGAGCATTTTGTTTTTTCTTAGCGTGTCTCCAGTGACACAATTATCGGGCGGTAAGACGAGAGGTAAGAACCTATGCATCGCTCTAACAAACTTGAGCGGGCTCACCAATGTCTTATTGGGACACTTAGCAGTTGAATTTTGGGTGTTTTTTTAGGGTGTCTTCAGTTATATAGTCGTTGGGCTGTAAGACGAGAGGTAAGAACTTGCGCATCACTCTAACAAATCTAGGCAGGCTCACTGCTGTAGAAACTGAAGTACTCATAGAATGAATTGATACACATAGGGTCCATGTGTGCTGGTAGGACAACATCAACATCTACAAACACCCCCCACTCTACTGATTACAGGAAAGATAGATCGTAAGAAGGAAAAGAAGAGTGCATATTTGGGAAGAAAGACATTCTTTGGAGATCTGATCTCAAGGGCAGAAAATGAATAGTCCACGTCATACAAAGATAATAGGAAGACAAGACCGTAGAAAGCAGCTACCATATCAAACCCTGGACCATCAGTGTCTTCTGTGTCTGGACCTCACCATCCTTCGAACAGCATATTCACCCTTGATATAAAAACTCCAGATTCAAAACAGTAGTGGATAATCATTGATCAGGATCTAAGAATTGAAGGACACGGAGAGACCAATGGGGAGCATCAGGGACCTGAGGAATTGCATTCAATTGATCATCAATTGGACGCTGGTAGTGTTGTTAAACAGTTGGTCCTAGAATAGCCTAATCCTTTTATTTTTCAATCTCCAGTACACTTTGAGGTCAGTTCATCCCATCAGGAAGAATCAGCCATAGGGGACGAGAATTTCAAAACAGATACTTCTGTTACTTTTTAATTCCCAATAGTAGTAACACAGGATGAGGCTCCTATGAAGAATATTCCTTTATCATCCCTACCATCCTTTCAAGGGATGGTTTTTAAAGACCCTGATACCTTTATGTTCGAATTTGATGTGTTGTGAAGAGGCTATGACTACACTTCAGATAACTAGAAGCTGAAATTATTCCCTGCTACTCTGAAAGGAGCAGCATTAAGATGGTTCATGATACCGGGTGTTGGCACGATTCGAACCTAAAATGACATGAGAGAGGCCTTCCTCTTTAAGTATCAGGATTATTTTCAAACTAGGGATTTGAAGGACGATATTTTCAGAATTGCACAGAAGGAGGAGGAAAGCCTGGAAGACTATCTAGAGCGATTTCACTACAATTTACAGAGGTCTAAGTTCAATAACTTAGATCCATAAATTATAAAGCCAATTTTTTAAGAGGTATAAGAGATGATAGTCTGGAGCATCTGAACCTATTGGGAAAATGAGAAATATCATAAGAAATGCTTAATGAGATAATGAAGCTTTGTCTGCGTAGCTCAAGAGGATCGGTAAAAGGGAAAGTTTTAGTTCGGGATCTTTTAGTCTGGATACAGAAGTCCACGAGCGGAGGAGTAACCAGAGCAGAGATCAGGAACTTATTTGAGGATTTTAAAACCGACCTCCTTAGCACTCTCTCTGCCCAGATTACTACGATACAAGTCAAGAAAGCACAAGTAGAAGCTGAAGTAGCCTTAGCAATATTCTGTCCCCGATACAAAAAGAAACATTTGGAGAGAGAATGTGGACTGAATAGCGTCAGCATGTGAAACATATGTGATTTGATGCACCCTACGAATCAGTGTCCTGAGTTTCCCAGACTAAAGGCAATACTTCAAGAATCAAGCAAGGATGTTAAATCTTCTTATTTCATAGGATCAAAGAGACCATGGCAGCCACAACCTACAGGTATGCCTTCAGAATTTTCCTCTTTTTATCCTTGGAGTAATGTTAATAATATTCAGCAATATCCATGGCAGTATCCTACTCCTTCCTCAACACAATTTCCGTCACCATGGAACATGTGGTCGTCTCCTCCACCAATGCAATATCCTCCATCACAGCCCAATCCTTGGGGTCAGAACTGGAGAAGTAATGGCCAAGGTCCAGTACCTCCTCCAATACCAATGCAATAGCAACAGTTACGACCTTCTATCTGACCCCAATTACCTGTTGAACCTAACCCCAATCCAAATAATAAGGCAACCTAGAGCATGGACGCTCCGATTACCCTCCAGAATTTTCTTATTACTCCTATTGGACTTAACGAGGTTCAGCTTCGATCAGGGAAAGTAATCAAATCTAAACATACTCTCATTATTACCGAAGAATGTGAATCACATAGGAAGGATATGGACGATTCTTAGGCAGATGTTAGACATGTAACAGCTGATGCAGAACCCGTTGTTACATCTGTAGCAGCCAGCTCGGGAGAATTTGTTGTTTCCACAGTAGCAAGCCGAGTAAGGTTGGTACATCTGTGATAGCTGACTCAGCTATTAGCATTTATAATCCTCCATACCCTCAACAATTAAATGAAATTGGGTTAGTTTCACAACTTGAATCTGAATTCCTCAAGGAGCTACAAAATTTGTATGTGTGGATTCCACTGTTACAAGCTCTTAAAGAAGTGCCTATCTATGCTAAAACAGTGAGGGGTTTATGCATCAAAAGACCTGGAAGGAAACCTAAAGACCCTGCTACTATCCATTTCATGGGGAAATTGTCTGATCTTATGATTGATTAGCCTTTGTGGACTAAATATAATGACCTAGGGAACCCTACAGTGACTTTCCATATTGACAATCATCCCATAACCAATACTTTGATTGATTTAGGGGCATCTATTAATGTCATGACTAAAGACCTCTTCATCTCTCTAGGACTTCATGGACTTAGACCTACACCCACAATGCTTGAATTAGCATACAGTTCCCGGGTCAAGCCCGAGGGAATGATAGAAGATGTGGTTATCACTATGGCTTCCTAGAACTATCTGGATGACTTTCTCATTTTACAAACCAAATCCAACCTGGGGGGTCATCCTTTGATCTTGGGAAGGTCGTGGCTAGCCACTACAGACACATATATTGAATGTATATCTAGATCTATGGTGATCTCAGATGGGTAGGCCATTCAGAACTTGAACCTTTATCCCCCAGCAAAATCTCATATTGATTCAAGTAGTCCCCGGTGGGATGAATTTTCACCTGAATCTGATCTTTCCCTACCTCTTCTTATGCTTGGAAAAGCACAATACTTTAAGGATGAAACAGAGGGAAATATCATTAATGGTTCTATTATTAATTCACCCCCTGTTGCCTCCATTGGAGATTTGGGAGAAGAAAAGGAGATAGATGATGCAATTATTGAACATTTGAAAACAACTCCGCATACTATCAATAGTCCCGTTGAAATCGAACCTGGAAAATGTTTAAACATCAATCCTAACCTGACTACTGAATAAAACAGATTGTTGATATAGCTATTACAGAAATACAAAAAGGAATTTTCATGGGACTATATGGATATGAAAGGAATCCATCCTGCCCTATGCATTCACCGAATTTACCTTAAATAGGGCTGCAAACTAGTTAGACAAACTCAGCGCCGAATGAACCCCGCACTTAAGGAGATAGTGAAAGAAGAATTTCAGAAACTCCTTAATGCTATTTTCATCTACCCCATTTATGACAGTCAGTGGGTTTCTCCACTTGTCATAGTTCCTAAGAAGAATGGAAAATGGAGAGCCTATGTTGACTATAGAAAACTTAACAAGGCCACTCAAAAGGACCATTTTCCTTTACCATTCATTGATCAGGTCTTGGAAACTCTTTTTGGAAAAAAATTATTTTCATTTCTAGACTAGTTTAGTGGCTATAATCAAATACATATTTCCCCAGAAGACCAAGACAAGACAACCTTCACTTTCCCATGGGGTACTTTTGCATACAGAATCCTTCCCTTTGGCCTCTATAACGCACTAGCAACCTTTCAGAGGAAAATATTGGGTATTTTTTCTGATCTTTTGAATGACTATCTTGAAATCTTTATGGATTATTTTACACCCTACGGAGATGCCTTTGAGACAGCATTGGCTAATTTTGAAAAAGTGTTGGAATGTTGTGAACAAACCAATGTTGCTCTGAAAACATAAAAATTCCACATGATGATGACCGAGGGAATTGTGCTAGGACATTTCATTTCAGCAGATGGAATCAAGGTAGATCCTGCAAAAATTGAGGTAATCTCGAAAATCCTGATCTGTAAGACTCGAAAATAGGTACGTAGTTTTTTGGGACATGCAAGATACTATAGGAGATTCATAGAGAACTTTTCAAATATTGCATCTCCTATTTTTCATTACTCATGAAAGATGCGGAATGAGTGGACAGGGAAGTGTGATCAAGCCGTTTTAAAGTTGAAAAACTGTGTAACAGCAACACATGTTTTATGATGACCAAACTGGGAATTGCCATTTCATATTGCTACGAATTCATCTGACATGGTTGTGGGTGTTGTTTTGGGGCAGCTGGAGGAGAAGAAGCCTTATGCCATTTATTACATCAGCAAGAACTTAACTCCAACAGAACTCAACTACATTGTTACTGAGAAGGAATTCCTAGCAGTAGTGTTGTTATAGTGAGTGATGCTATTACAGATCCACTGGAAAATGTTGTTACACCATGTTGTTAAAGACCTGCTAGAAAACCACTGATACAGTTGTACCATTGACTGGATCCTGTCAACACCTGCTGATGATCTGTCCTTTAGCTGTCACACTACAGTTGTGGTTTTATTGTGATAGCTTAGAAGTTGTATTTTTGGGATAACAGCCTAAGGGCGGTTTTGATTTTAATCTATAATTTTCTAGTTAGAACTTTATTAAGGAGAGGTTATAACTATATGTCTTCTATTTTGATCAGCATGAGAATCATAATATTCTCATGACTGATCCATCCCTTGATTTTCTAAGATGTAACCTCTATATAGATCTTGGCCCTAGAGGTTGAAAGGTTCACGGAGAACAACATTATTTTGGCTATGTAATTGTGCTCAGATTAATACAGATTCTCCTTTTATTGTTGTTACATGCGTCATTCAATTTAGTTTCCGTTAAGTTCTTCCTCTACCTGCGCTCAACTAGGGAGGAAGGGCCCTCCTTCTTAGTAGGGATTGCAGTGATTAAAGTAGTTGTGTGTATGTAATTGTATTTCAGTTTATGTATCAATAGGGTGTTGTTGTTGTTGTTCAGCTGTGAATATATTTGCTCCAATTTCAATACTTTGTATATTGTTACACATATGATATTAGAGACACCAGTTGTATACTTCTTGTGTGGCGCGCTAGAACATATTAATTGAAGTGTGATTCCAGTCTTGTAGATCATTTTGTTTATACATGATTGATTTATTTCCAGCATTTACTTTAGCAACAAATTTTTTTCTTTGGAATTGCTTCTTTTTGGTGTATCGGCACAGACAGTGCAACTGTCATTGGATTAAAAAGATGTCCTTGGATTGATAATTAATGTGTATTGTTTAGTCATTTAACATTGATTTATACAACCCAACATTTTGGCGTCGTTGCCAGGGATGGAAGTGACGATCCAATCAATCAGAGTTATTTCTTAGAAGTGCAATTTTCGTGTGTTTTTATTCTTAGAGTGTCTCCAGTGACACAATTACCGGGCAGTAATACGAGAGGTAAGAACTTGCACAACTCTCTAACAAACTTGAGCGGGCTCACCAATGTCTTGTTGGGACACTTAGGAGAATGAATTTCTGAGCATTTTGTTTTTTTCTTAGAGTGTCTCCAATGACACAATTGTCGGGCGGTAATACGAGAGGTAAGAACATGCGTATTGCTCTAACAAAATTGAGCGGTCTCACCAATGTCTTGCTGGGACACTTAGGAGTTGAATTTAGGGTGTTTTTTTAGGGTGTTTTCATCTATATAGTCGTTGGGTGGTAAGACAAGAGTTAAGAACCTTTGTATCGCTCTAACAAACTTGAGCGGGCTCACTCCTGTAGAAACTGAAGCACTCATAGGATGAATTGATTCACATAGGGCCCATGTGTGCCGGTAGGACAACATCAACATCTACAAACACCCCCCACTCTACTGACTACAGGAAAGACGGGTCGTAAGAAGGAAAAGAAGAGTGCATATTTGGGAAGAAAGATATTATTTGGAGATCTAATATCAAGGGAAGAAAAGGAAAATTCCATGTCATACAAAGATAATAGGAAGATAAGACCACAAAAAGCATCTACCATATCAAAGCCTAGACCATCTTCTGTGTCTGGACCTCACCATCCTTCGAACAGCATATCCACCCCTGATATCAAAATTCCATAGTCAAAACAACAATGGAGAATCATTGATCAGGATCTAAGAATTGAAGGACATGGAGAGACCAGAGGGGAGCATCAGGGAACTGAGGAACAACATTCAGTTGATCATCAATTGGACATTGGTAGTGTTGTTAAACGGTTGGTCCTGGAATAGCCCGATCCTTTTATTTTTCAATCTCTAATACACTCTAAGGTCATTTAATCCCATCAGGAAGAATCATCCATGGGGGACGAGAATGTCATAATAGATAGCTTTGCTACTTTTTAATTTCCAATAGTAGTAACACAGGATGAGGCTACTATGAAGAATATTCCTTTATCATCCCTACCATCCTTTCAAGGGATGGTTATTGAAGACCTTGATACCTTTCTGTTTGAATTCGATGTGTTGTGTAGAGGTTATGAGTACACTTTAGATGCCCAGAAGTTGAAATTATTCCCTACTACTCTAAAAGGAGCAACATTAAGATGGTTCATGAGACTGGGTTCTGGCACGATTCGAACCTGGAATGAAATGAGAGAGGCCTTCCTATTTAATTATCAGGATTACTATCGAACCAGGGATTTGAAGGAAGATATTTTTAGAATTGCACAGGAGGAGAAAAGCTTGGAAGACTATCTGGAGCGATTTCACTACAATTTACAGAGGCCTAAGTGCAGTAACTTAGATCCAGAACTTCTAAAGCCAGTATTTTTAAGAGTTATAAGAGATGATTTTCTGGACCATATGAACCTATTTGGAAAAGGAGACATATCGCAAGAAACTCTTGATGATATAATGAAGCTTTGCATGTGTAGCTCAAGAGGATCAGTCAAAGGGAAAGTTTCAGTTCGGGATCCTTCAATCCGGATACAGAAGTCCACGAGCGGAGGATTAACTAGAGCAGAGATCAGGAACCTATTTGAGGATTTTAAAACCAACCTCCTTAGCACTCTCTCTGCCCAAATTACTACGGTACAAGTCAAGAAAGCACAAGAAGAAGCTGAAGCAGCCTTAGAAATATTTTGTCCCTGATGCAAAAAGAAAAATTTGGAGAGAGAATGTGGACTGAATAGTGTCAGCCTGTGCAACATTTGTGAGTTGGCGCACTCTACGAATCAGTGTCCTGAGTTTCCCAGACTGAAGGCGGTACTTCAAGAATCAAGTGAGGATGTTCAATATTCTTATTTCATAGGATCAAAGAGACCATGGTAGTCGCGACCTACAGGTATGCCTTCAGATTTTTCCTCTTTTTATCCTTGGAGTAGTGTTTATAATAGTCAGCAATATCCATGGCAGTATCCTACTCCTTCCTCAACACAATTTCCTTCACAATGGAACCAGTGGTGGTCTCCTCCACCAATGCAATATCCTCCATCACAACCCAATCCTTGGGGTCAAAACTAGAGAAGTAATGGCCAAGGTCCAGTACCTCCTCCAATACCAATGCAATAGAAATAGTTACAACTGCCTTCTATTCAAAATCCTACACCTTCTGTCTGACCCCAATTACTTGTGCAACCTAACCCCAATCCAAATATTCAGGCAGCTCAGAGCATGGATGCTCTGATTACCCTCCAGACTTATCTTATTACTCCTATTGGACTTAACGAGGTTCAGCTTCGATCAGGGAAAGAAATTAGATCTGAACATACTCCCATTATTAACAAAGAATGTGAATCACCTAGGAAGGATATGGACAATTCTAAGGCAGTTGTTACACATGTAACAGTTGATACAACACCCATTGTTACATCTGTAGCAGCCAACTCAGGAGGATCTTCTATTTCCACAGCAGCCAATCCGAGTAAGGCTGGTACATATGTGATAGCTAACTCAGTTTTTAGCATTCATAAACCTCCATACCCTCACCAATTAACTGAAGTTGGGTTATTCTCACAACCTGAATCTGAATTCTTCAAGGAGTTGCAAAATCTATATGTGTGGATTCCACTGTTACAAGCTCTTAAAGAAGTGCCTATCTATGTTAAAACAGTGAGGGATCTATGCGTCAAAAGACCTGGAAGGAAAGCTAAAGACCTTGCTACTATCCATGTCATGGGGAAATTTTTCAGTCTTATGATTGATCAGCCTTTGTTGACTAAATATAATGACCTAGGGAACCCTACAGTGATTGGCCATATTGACAATCATCCAATATCCAATACTTTGATTGATCTAAGGGTAGCTATTAATGTCATGAATAAAGACCTCTTCATCTCTCTAGGACTTCATGGACTTAGACCTACACCCACAGTGCTTGAATTAGTAGATAGGTCAAGGGTCAAGCCTGAGGGAATGATAGAAGATGTGGTTATCAAGATGGCTTCCTGGAACTATCCGGCTGACTTTCTCATTTTACAAACCAAATCCAACCTAGGGGGTCATCCTTTAATCTTGGGAAGGTCGTGGCTGGCCACATCAGATGTAGGTCTGAATCTATGGTGATCTTAGATGGGCAGGCCACTCAGAACCTGAACCTTTATCCCCCAGAAAAACATCATATTGATTCAAGTAGTCCCTGGTGGGATGAATTTGAACCTCAATCTGATCTTTCCCTACCTCTTCTTACGCTTGGAAAAGCATAATACTTTAGGGATGAAACATAGGATGATATCATTAATGGTTTTACTAGTAATTCACTCCCTGTTGCCTCCATTAGAGATTTGGGAGAAGAAGAGGACGTAGATGATAAAATTATTGAACATTTGAAAATAACTCCGCATACTATCAATAGTCCTGTTGAAATCAAACCTGTAAAATGTTTAAACGTCAATCCTAACCTGACTGTTGAACAAAACATATTTTTGATACAGCTGTTACAGAAATACAAAAAGGAATTTGCATGGCACTATATGGATATGAAAGGAATCAATCTCGCCCTATGCACTCAACGCATTTACCTTAAAGAGGACTGCAAACTAGTTAGACAACCTCAGCGCCGAATGAACCTCGAACTTAAGGAGATAGTGAAAGAAGAATTGCAGAAACTCCTTAATGCTAATTTCATCTACCCAATTTCCGATAGTCAGTGAGTGTCTCTGCTTGTCATAGTTCCAAAGAAGAATGGAAAATGGAGAGTCTGTGTTGGCTATAGAGAACTTAGCAAGGCCACTCAAAAGGACCATTTTCCTTTACCATTCATTGATCAGGTCTTCGACACTCTTTCTGGAAAAAAATTATCTTCATTTCTAGATGGGTTTAGTGGCTATAATCAAATATAGATTGCCTGGGAAAACCAAGACATGAAAACCTTCACTTGACCATGGAGTACTTTTGCATACAGATTCCTTCCCTTTGGCCTCTATAATGCACCAGCAACCTTTTAGAGGGCAATATTGGGTATTTTTTCTGATCTTTTGAATGACTGTCTTGAAATCTTTATGGATGATTTTACACCCTACGGAGGTGCCTTTGAGACAGCATTAGCTTGGACAAAGTGTTGGAACATTGTGAACAAACTAATGTTTCTATGGGCATGGAAAAATGCCACATGATGATGACCGAGGGAATTGTGTTGGGACATTTCATTTCAGCAGATGGAATCAAGGTAGATCCTGCAAAAATTGAGGTAATCTCGAAAATCCCGATCCCTAAGACTCCAAAAGGGGTACGTAGTTTTTTGGGACATGCAGGATACTATAGGAGATTCATAGAGAACTTTTCAAATATTGCATCTCCTCTATTTTCATTACTCATGAAAGAAGCGGAATTTTTGTGGAAAGGGAAGTGCAATCAAGCTGTTTTAAAGTTAAAAAATTGTGTAACAGCAGCACCTGTTTTACGAGGACCAAACTGGGAATTGCCATTTCATATTGCTATGGATGCATATGACATGGTTGTGGGTGTTGTTTTGGGGTAGCTGGAGGAGAAGAAACCTTATGTCAGTTATTACATCAGCAAGAAATTAACTCCAATAGAACTCAACTACACAGTTACAAAGAAGGAATTCCTAGTAGTAGTACATGCTATCAACAAATTTCAGCACTACATCACCGGGTACCAAGTATTTTTACACACTGACCATGTTGCAGTTCTATTTTTGATGAACAAGCCTGTTACTAATGGTAGAGTTACACGATGGTTATTGTTGTTACATGAATTTGATATTACTATTTTAGATAAACCCGGAAAAGATAATGTAGTTGTTGATTTTCTTTCTAGATTAACCATAAGTGATGACTTCACTACCATTGAGGATTATTTTCCATAAGAATATATTTTTTCCATCTCTACTCACTCACCATGGTATGCAGATATAGCCAATTACCTTGCTGCAGGAAAATTCCCACACCAATTGTCTTCCAAGGAAAGAAGGAAGATTATACAATAGAGTACCACCTACTCTTGGATAGAAGGCAATCTCTATCACTCTGGGCTATATTTTCAGATTAGGTGATGTGTTAGAGAAGATGAGATTTGAACATAATGCATGGGAAGTTGAAACACCAATTTACCCAAATGGGGCCCGCAGTTTTGGCGCTTCATCTCCTAGGGTTAGGTTTTTGGACGTTTCAGATTTTACATTGTTTCTCAACAATAAATAGGCCTTCGAGCCTCATTGTAACATAGTTCAGGGGCTGTTAGTCATCACATCTCTTCTCAGGGATACGCTGCCAGTACCCTAGCTCATCTATTTCCATTATGTCTGTAACAGGCCTTCGAGCCTCAATGTAACATTGTTCAGAGGCTTACGTACGCCACATCTCTTCTCAGAGACACACTACCAGTGCTCTAGCTTGTTTCCATTATGTTTGTGAGATTTTTTCATTCATTATTATATTAATAAAATGAAGCATTATTTCTGTTGCATCTCTGTATCTATGGCTATATGTGTATTCTGTTGCGTTCCTGCATAAATCTGTTATATGTGTATTCTGTTGCGTTCTTGCATAAATCCAAATCATGCCATCTCTACTCACTCACCATGGTATGTAGATATAGCCAATTACCTTGCTGCAGTAAAATTCCCGCACCAATTGTCTTCCAAGGAAAAAAGGAATATTATACAACAAAGTGCCACCTACTCCTAGATAGAAGGAAAGCTCTATCACACCTGGCCAGATTTTTAGATTAGGCAATGTGTTAGAGAGGATGAGATATTTGAGATCTTGAAGGCTTGTCATGAGGAACCTTGTGGAGGAAACTTTGCTGACAAGAGGACAGGACATAAAGTACTCTCAACAAGGTACTACTAGCCAACTATATTCCATGATGCCAAGAAGTTTGTGAAAGGTTGTGATAGTTGCCAAAGGATGGGCCAACCTCTGAAATCAGATGAGATGTCGTTACAACCGCAGATAGTGATAGAACCATTTGAGAAATGGGCCCTAGACTTTGTGGGGCCAATTAATCCTTCGTCACAGCAACAAATCATACATATTGGTCTTCACTGATTATGTCACAAAATGGGTCAAAGCAAAGGCACTAACTAGAGCAACAGAGCAGTTTGTTTCAGACTTCCTGTTCCAAGATATTTTTGTTCGCTTCGGGATACCCAAAGAGATAGTGATAGATGGGGGGCCTCAGTTTACATCTCATTTGATCAAGAAGTTGGTTGAAAAGTATGGAATTCATCACAAAATCACTTCACCATATCACCCACAAGCAAATGGTCAAGTAGAAAGCACCAATAAATTCATTGAGGGAATCTTGACAAATACAGTAGCCAATCACCTAGGAAGAATATGGACGATTCTGAGGCAGTTGTTACACATGTAATAGCTGATATAGCACCCGTTGTTACATTTGTAGCAGTCAGCTTGGGAGGATCTGTTTTTTCCACAACAGCCAATCCGAGTAAGGCTAGTACATCTGTGATAGCTCACTCAGTTGTTAGCATTCAGAATCCTCCATACCCTCAATGATTAACTGAAACTGGGTTAGTTTCATAACCTGAATCCAAATTCCTCAAGCAGCTGCAAAATTTGTTTGTGAAAATTCCACTGTTACAAGCTCTTAAAGAAGTGCCTATCTATGCTAAACAGTGAGGGATCTATGCATCAAAAGACCTGGAAGGAAACCTAAAGACCCTGCTACTATCCATGTCATGGGGAAATTTTCTGATCTTATGATTGATCAGCCTTTGTTGACTATATATAATGACCCAGGGAACCCTACAGTGACTGTCCATATTGACAAGCATCCCATAACCAATACTTTGATTGATCTAGGGGCAACTATTAATGTCATGACTAAAGACCTCTTCATCTCTCTAGGACTTTATGGACTTAGACCTACACCCACAGTGCTTGAATTAGCAGATAGGTCCCGGGTCAAGCCCAAGGGAATGATAGAAGATGTGGTTATCACTGTGGCTTCCTGGAACTATCTGGCTGACTTTCTCATTTTATAAACCAAATCCAACCTGGGGGGGTCATCCTTTAATCTTGGGAAGGTCGTGGCTGGCCACTGCAGATGCATATATCAAATGTAGGTTCGGATCTATGGTGATCTCAAATGGGCAGGCCACTCAAAACATGAACTTTTATCTCGCAGCAAAACCTCATATTGATCCAAGTAGTCCCTGGTGGGATGAATTTGCACCTAAATCTTATCTTTCCCTACCTCTTCTTATGCTTGGAAAAGCACAATACTTTAAGGATGAAATAGAGGACGATATCATTAATGGTTATATTATTAATTCACCCCCTGTTGCCTCCATTAGATATTTGGGAGAAGAAGAGGAGGTAGATGATGCAGCTATTGAACATTTGAAAACAAATCCGCATACTATCAGCAATCCCATTGAAATCGAACCTTGAAAATGTTTAAACATCAATCCTAACCTGACTGTTGAATAAAACAGATTGTTGATACAGTTGTTACATAAATAAAAAAAGGCATTTGCATGGGACTATACAGATATGAAAGGAATCCATCCTTCCATATGCACTCACCGCATTTACCTTAAAGAGGACTGCAAACCAGTTAGACAACCTCAGCGCCGAATGAACCCTGCACTTAAGGAGATAGTGAAAGAAGAATTGCAGAAACTGCTTAATGCTAATTTCATCTACCCCATTTCTAATATTCATTGGGTGTCTCTTCTTGTCATAATTCTGAAGAATAATGGAAAATGGAAAGTCTTTGTTGACTATAGAGAACTTAACAAGGCCACTCAAAAGGACCATTTTCCTTTACCATTTGATCAGGTCTTGGAAATTATTTCTTGAAAAAAATTCTTTTCATTTCTAGATGGGCTTAGTGGCTATAATCAAATACAGATTGCCCCAGAAGACCAAGACAATACAACCCTCACTTTCCCGTGAGGTAATTTTGCATACAGAGTCCTTTCCTTTGGCCTCTGTAATGCGCCAGCAACCTTTCAGAGGGAAATATTGGGTATTTTTTTTGATATTTTGAATGACTGCCTTGAAATATTTATGGATGACTTTACACCCTACAGAGATGCCTTTGAGACAACATTAGCTAATTTGGAAAAAGTGTTGGAACGTTGTGAACAAACTAATGTTGCTCTGAGCACGGAAAAATTCCACATGATGAATACCGAGGGAATTGTGCTAGGACATTTCATTTCAGCAGATGGAATCAAGGTAGATCCTGCAGAAATTGAGGTAATCTTGAAAATCATGATCCCTAATACTCCAAAATAGGTATGTAGCTTTTTGGTACATGCAGGATACTATAGGAGATTCATAGAGAAATTTTCAAAGATTTCATCTCCTCTATTTTCATTACTCATGAAAGATGCGGAATTTGTGTGGATAGGGAAGTGTGATCAAGACGTTTTAAAGTTGAAAAAATGTGTAACAATAGCACCTGTTTTACGAGGACCAAATTGAGAATTTCCATTTTATATTGCTACGAATGCATCTGACATGGTTGTGGGTGCTATTATGGGGAAGATGGAGGAGAAGAAACCTTATGTCATTTATTACATCCGCAAGAACTTAACTCCAACAGAACTCAACTACATTGTTACTAAGAAGGAATTCCTAGTAGTAGTGCATGCTATCAACAAATTCCAGCACTACATCACCGAGTACCAAGTATTTGTACACGTTAACCATGCTGCAATTCAATTTTTGATGAACAGGCATGTTACTAATGATAGAGTTACACGATGGTTATTGTTGTTTGATATTACTATTTTAGGGAAACCCAGAAAAGATAATGTAGTTGTTGATTTTCTTTCTAGAATAACCATAATTGATGACTGCACTACCAGTGAGGATTCTTTTCTAGATGAATATCTTTTTTCCATCTCTACTCACTCACCATGATATGCAGATATAGCCAATTACCTTGCTACAGGAAAATTCCCACACCAATTTTCTTCCAAGGAAATATGGAAGATTATACAGCAGAGTGCCACCTACTCCTGGATAGAAGGAAATTTTTATCACACCAGGACAGATTTTCAGATTAGGCGATGTGTTACAGAGTTGAGATATTTGAGATCTTGAAGGCCTGTCATGAGGAACCTTCTGGAGGACACTTCGCCGACAAGAGGAAAAGACATAAAGTACTCTCAACAGGGTACTACTGGCCAACTATATTCCAGGATGCCAAGAAGTTTGTGAAAGGTTGTGATAGCTGCCAAAGGATGGGCCAGTCTCTAAAATCAGGTGAGATGTCATTATAGCCTCAGATAGTGATAGAACCATTTGAGAAATGGGTCGTAGAATTTGTGGGGCCAATTAATCCTTCATCACAACAAAATTCATACATATTGGTTTGCACCGATTATGTCACAAAATGGGTCGAAGCAAAGGCACTAACTAGAGAAACAGAGCAGGTTGTTTCAGACTTCCTGTTCCAAGATATTTTTGTTCGCTTCAGGATACCCAGAGAGAAAGTGACAAATGGGGGGCCTCAGTTCACATCTCATTTGATTAAGAAGTTGGTTGAAAAGTATGGAATTCATCACAGAATCACTTCACCATATCACCCACAAGAAAATGGTCAAGTAGAAAGCACTAATAAAGTCATTGAGGGAATTTTGACAAAGACAGTAGCCAGCCACCGAAGAAATTGGGCCAAGAAACTTCTAGAGGTACTATGGGCTTATATGAAAACATGGAGGAATACTACAGGCTTCTCACCATATGAATTGGTTTATGGTAATAATCCCTTATTCCCCATAGAGTTTGAAATAAAGACATTAAGAAAAACATTGCAGGTTGATCTGGATTTGAGTATAGCACAAACTTAGAGACTGAACCAACTCAATGAATTGGAAGAGAAATGGTTGGCTGCCATTCAACAGATAGAGATCATTCAGCAGTAAAGGGATAGATGGCAAGATGGGTTTATTAAGAAGAAAAATTTCTAGAAAGGAGATTGGGCTCTTGTAATATTCCTTTTTCGGGATTGCTCATAAATCATGCATTGACAAATGCATTTTCAGGAAAATATGAAATGGAAAAATAAAATGACTCTTGTATCCTTTAGATCAGTCAATAAACAACTAAATCCAATATTTTAGCAGAAACAAATAATACTAGGTGGGTTAAACAGATCTCCCACACCTAGTTATCTTCAAGAGAAGTCCCAATGAGGGGCTGCAGCAAAGTAAAATGCTCTACTGGAAGTGTAGAGAGCTGTCAGAGAATAAAATGTGTTGATAGACACTCAGAAATTGATTCCAAGTACAGCAGCAACTTGGATCTGAATTTAGGATCCAAAGAGTGAGGAAAAGCAGTGATTTAGACCCTAAAATAGATGTATTCCGAAATATGCGTAAAATTAATGGAAATTCCGGGAGGTTATTTTATATTAGGTCATGAGGGACCTATGTTCAAAATTTCAGCTCAAACAAAGCATTCTAGCTATGTTAAACAATTCCTCCATCCTCGGATATGCTTAAAAATGTCGATTTCCCATGACTTTGAGTATGCAGAAAATGGTTGAAGCATGCAGAGCATAATTTCTGAAGACATTAGAAAAAATATGTCTAAAACATGAGATCTGAAGTTTATTATGACTGAGCATGAAGAAAAATTGAGATTTAGCTCCTTTTATACATCAATAGATCACCCGACAAGGGGATTTCATGAAAGAACAAAATACAAGTATCAGATCTGCAAAATATGGATCTGGAAAATGCAGAATCACTAAAACATTGATTACATGAGATTAAATGTGCAAAATTACATAATAATACTGAATTACAAGCTTTCCAGAAGAAGGGATGGCCCTTCCTCAAGGAAATGAGCACCAAACTAGGGTAGAAACCCTGCTGCAGTAATGCACTGGAAAAATAACGCAGTTTCCAAAGTATACTACGTAGATGATGATGGAAGGTTCTTTGGCCTGATGCCAAGATCTGAAATTGAAGCTCAATGCTTCCTCACTAATTTTCCAAAGAAAGGAATGCTCCCTTTTATGCAAAACTAGATCTGGAAGTGGTGTTGAAAACCCCTCACTGCAACACCCAGCAACACAGTATTATTCTGCTACAGAAATAATGTTGTATTGATGGAGGAAGCTTGGCCTTAAGCCTAGATGTGAGGCATTTCAGAACATACTCCTTCAAGAGCTCCTTAATGAAATAGGAGGAATTCCTAAATAGGAAATTCCTCTCTGTAGCTAAACAACCAAGAGAGTTTGAGTTGCCCAAGCAATCTCAAAAATGAATTATCTTCAACAACCTTTTCTTGTGGTCTTCCTCTTTCTTATATAGCATTAGGGTTTAGAAAACCCTAAACCACCTCCAATGAGTTAACCCTTTTCACATGAAGGGTCTCCATCTAAAAATGCACTGATCAATAAGGAGGTTCAATGCATGTAAACACAACTGTGATTTGGTCCTATTGACCTAGTCAACCTTCTTCATTCCTTTTCACACCTAAGTGTATTTTATTGAAATGGCCCAAATTTGTCCATGTTCACATTGGGCATTGATTTATTTTTCTGATTAGGAGTTTTAGAGTTCCTCCTTTACACTTTTATTCATGAGTTAAGAAAACTAAAATTAAAATGTTATATTCTCATTAGCTGCAAAAATTGGGATTATTACAGCTCTTTTGTATAATTCAAGGTTCAAAGACATCAAAGGCAAGCTCTGCACCAGATGGCTAGGTCCTTATGAAGTGGATATGGTCTTTGACAATGGGATTGTACAATTGCACACCATTGACAGTGCTAAGACACCATTACTGGTTAATGGGCACCATCTAAGGTTATATCATCAACCCAATTCGATTGAATCATTTGTCAACATTGTCGCGGACTCTGATATTCATGTTTCGATAGAAGGGGAACATTCTCCTATGCAGCCTCAAAATTGAAATTCCAATAAGTGAAGCAGTTGAAAACCACTTTTGTGGTAGCTGTTACACCTGTTAAAATAAAATAAAAAATAAATAAAAAATAAAAAAATAAAAAATAAAAATAAAAAGATAAGAAAAACAGAAATAATAAATCTAACTGTGAAAACCCCTTTTCCGAGGTGCAGTCAGACAACTGGTAACAAATTAAAACCACTCTTGTGGCGGCTATTACACCTATGTTTTTCTTCTTGAAACATCATCTTCCCTCTCTGATCTATTTTATAGGATGATGGTATTCATGTAATTTCCTTTTCTGTACCAATTTCTTTTGATTATTATGTTTTTTTTTTTAAGAATAATCTAAGGGTTGTCTTGGTTGTTACACATGTAACAGTCGACAGCCACGAACACTGTTTCTTATGAATCATTCCATAACAACAATAATTGTGTCGGCTAAATGAAACAACACGAGCGCTGCAAGAAGGATGCCGCCAATTCTAAATCTTCTTCCACATCACCTCTAATATGTCACTAAAAAGGTAAATGACGTTATCATTTATGATTTGGTGATTAATTGGAAACAAGTAATGATACTCCCGTGATGGTTGTGGGTGGCCATCACCATTAAGGTGGGGGAGGGGATATGTCTTGAAATCATTGCAAAAAGTCGTAGTCATAAACATCTATCAAATCCACATGCACCTAATTAATAACAGAATTGCCAATGATGATCGAATCCGGTTAGAAAAGAGCGTGTTTACTAAATTCCATTACTTTCCATAATGAGCCATTTATGAATATTAGTGTGAGGTACGATTCGGTAAATCCCTAAAAGTTGTCACCTCCCATCAACCTCCTCGACTAGAACCTTGCATCCTCATTGTAAACTCGTCGATTGGGATAAGCAGAGACACTAAGAAGCAGCAAATTCAGAAACGCAACGATATTGCAGTGGGGCTGAACAGCGAGAAGCGAATTCATAAATGTAGCAATATTACAGTGGGGTTGAGAAGCAAGAAGTGAATTTAGAAACAAACATCAAAGATTGGTGGAGAAACGGTCAGGCACGAGTTGGATTCTTGGATGCCTTTCAGAGTTGTCCAGAAGCCTACCATATATTAAGAGATGCTGGATGGATTGAATATTTGCAAAAGCTTGAAGGCTCAGACGAGGTGTGGAAATTGAATTTTCTCATAACTTGAATAATAATCAAACCCCAGTAAGGGGCATGCAAGTGGAGGTGACTGAAGAGGTAATTTCTTGGGTAACTTCATTTCTAGTAGAGGGGCGGAGGTGGTTTAACAGAAAAATAAATGACCCCTCCTTCAAAGAAGACTTCCTAGTAGGAGAAGAAAAACTGGAGAAGAAAGGGAGAAGAATTGACGGGTTGTCACTTCCTTATCCTTGGGAATATGTTGCCCTGGGTTTAATTAAATATATCACTTGTGAGGGAAGATCCATGATAGTGTTAAACTATCACTTTCCTCTGCTTAATTACCTTCGACACCAACAAAGGATTAATCTTCCATTCTATTTGTCAGGTAACATCAAGCATATGGAGGCAGCAGTAAAAATAGTGGCACACCCAGAGGCATGTGTGACTAATCACGAACTCATCAATTTAATCGTGTTGGATGCCCTAGGCCAGCAAGGAAAAACCTAGGAATAATTCAAGTGAAAGAGACCGAGGACAAGCAGGGGGAAACAGACCATGACTTCAGGAGGAAGTTAGGCATAAGTGGAAACTCAGCCTCGGACTGTGGAGTTAGAATTGGGAAAGAGCCTACTGATGAACCAATTGGGGATAGAAGGCCAAAAAAAAGAGTGAAAATTAGCATACCTGCAGAACCTTTTCCTGCGGCTAGAAAGAAAACATAAGCAGAAGTTTTAGAAGAAAAAAGGCAACCCTCCTCATCAGGTAAGGACAAAACCCATGTCTTGTTTTTAGAACTCAAAAATCTAAGAAAGGAAAATGAAGAACTAAAGAAGAAATTATCTGAGGGGAAGGAATTTCTAGTGTCTGTATGCATGACATGTTTTCAATACATAACAGTAGCGGGATATAAGGTCTATAGAGAAAGTATAAGCCCAATGGAAACAGAAACAGAACAGCAGGAGGTTGTTACACAAGAACCTCCTGATGATGTTGATGTTACACAAGAACCAGCAGTTAAAGAAGAGCCTCCTTTAATAATTGACCTAGAAGCCGACCCACAAGAACTTGTGGAGGCCACTCCTATTGTAGAAGAAATAGCAATGCACACAGAGGCTACTCTAGGTGGAAACAAAAGGGCTGACACACAAGAATCCACCAAGGAAGCTATTGTTAAACAAGAACCAGCACCAGAGGTGGAACAACCCCATTTAGCAGAGGCTGCTACACCCATTATTGATGTGGATATTAAATGTAGAAGAACGTCAGGTCCTACCTTAGGATGGAGTTCTGAGAAATTTTTGTTAATTTCTGAATTAGAAAAGTGGAAACAGGAAGCAATCTCCCTTCGAGAGGGGATGATTTTGCTAAAGGAACATCAGAGAGAAATAGACACTTTACATGAAATATGGATGAAAGAAGAGTTGAAGAAAGTATGGGAGAATTATAAGAAGAAGGAAGCTCTGAAGAAATAATAGGAATATTTGTTGCTATTACAGCAGCAGGTTTGGGACCTCACCATAGACAAGAAAAAACTTCATGACCTCACCCTCAATGTTTTGGTTTGTAGGTGGCCTTCTCCATCCTATCCTATTTTTTTGTGGGAACGCTACTTCTTGTTCCGGATGAAAGTTGTTATCGAGGATAGACCCTATTTATGTTCTTCCACTCACACATTTCTAGATGTTTTTCGTGCCTCTGATTTCGATGAGAAAAGTTTCTTGTGTGAGTTATTCTTGCACAATATTATTTGTGAACATGTGAGTATGCAGATGGTTGTGACAGTATTCTCCTATATGGGAGATCTTCAGTTGAGAGCTTTTGTATCCTTCATGAAGAATCAGATTGATTGGCATCTGGCCATCAAGTCTATGGAGACTAAAGAGGAGAAGACGACATTGTGGGTTCAAGAAGAACCAGGATGGACTGCAGAGATAAGGCGAAAATTCAGGAGAATGTTGAGTACCCCTGGGATTAGAGAACTGGCTGCCACTTATAAAAGATAAATTGTGAACTTCTACCTCAATCAGTTCTCAATGATGAAGAGTCGAGCCTTGACAGGGTGCTTGAAACACACGGAAGCCAGCAATGCTGAGCTACTAAAAGGGGACCCATTCTCATTCCAAAATTTCGTGGTGGTTGTTACACATGTACCATCTTATACACAGATCGTACAATCTCTTGGTGCTTTATGGCTGGGATTGAGATTCAATATTCCTTTAATATGGCTAGCAATTGAATATTATCAGAGTAATTATGAATTGAGTAAGTATGAGTCAGACTCATGGGTATGATAGTTGATGGAAAATCAAGGGTACAGGTCTGCAAACAAACATACAGCTAGTGCTTGTGATCTCACCGACCTGCACCAGACATATTCCTATGAGAGATGAGTTTGCATGAGGACATGCGAGTATTTCATTTGTGGGGAGATGTTGGGAGCCAGTTTTGCACATTTCTCCTACATTTTTTTCCCTATTTTGCCTCATGACCATAACCAATGGGACTATCTTTGCCTCTTTTTCCTACCTTTTTATCCTGACTTGTGTTGTTTTACCTTGTTTTCATTACTTTTCCATTTCATCAATTATTATGATATATCGTGCCTTTTTATGACTAATTGAGGATGAATGTTCGGAGAAGATCTATGGTCTTTGTGTTGTATTTCTAAATGTCATTTTTAGCACCAAATATCTCGAGCATGAAGTACACGGGAGCAGTTAAGTGTGTGTTGTTACAGCGAGAGATGTTGTTACACCTTGCTGTTATAGATCCGTTGGAAAATGTTGTTACACCTTTCTATTACAGACTCACTAGAAAACCACTGATACAGTTGTACCATTGACCAGATCCTGTCAACACCTGCTGATGATCTGTCCTTTAGCTATCACACTACAGCTGTGGTTTTATTGTGATAGCTCAAAAGTTTTTTAGCATTGTATTTTTGGGATAACATCCTAAGGGCGGTTTTGATTGTAATCTATAATTTTCTAGTCAGAACTTTATTAAGGATAACTATATGTCTTCTACTTTGATCAGCATGAGAATCATAAGATTCTCATGACTGATCCATCCTTTGATTTTCTGAGATGTAACCACTATATATATCTCGACCCTAGAGGTTGAAAGGTTAGTGGATAACAACATTATTTTGGCTCTGTAATTGTGCTCAGATTAATACAGATTCTCCTGTTATTGTTGTTACATGTGTCATTCAATTTAGTTTTCGTTAAGTTCTTCCTCTACCTACGCCCTACTAGGGAGGAAGGGCCCTCCTTCTTAGAATGGATTGTAGTGATTAATGTAGTTGTGTGTACGTAAGTGTATTTTAGTTTATGTATCAGTAGAGTGTTGTTGTTGTTGTTCAGCTGTGAATATATCCGCTTCAATTTCAATACTTTGTTTGTTGTTACACATATGATATTAGAGACACTAGCTAGATACTTGTTGTGTGGTACGCTAGAACAGATTAATTGAAGTGTGATTGCAGCCTTGTAAATCCTTTTATTTCTACATGAGTGATTTATTTCCAGCATTTACTTCAGCAACGAATTATTTTCTTCGGAATTTCTTTTGGTTGATGTATCAGCACAGACAGTGCAACTGTCATTGGAATAAAAAGATGTCCCTGGATTGATAATTAGTGTGTATTTTTTAGTCATTTAAAAATGATTTATAAATCCAAACATTTTAGCACCGTTGTCGGGGATGGTAATGACGATCCAATCAATCAGAGTTGTTTCTTAGAAGTGAAATTTCCATGTGTTTTTTTTCTTAGTGTGTCTCTAGTGACACAATTGTTGGCAGTAAGACGAGAGGTAAGAACCTGTGCAACACTCTAACAAACTTCAACGGGCACAGCAATGTATTGCTGGGACACTTAGGAGAGTGAATTTATGAGCATTTTGTATTTTTCTTAGAGTGTCTCCAGTGACACAATTGTTGGGTGGTAAGACGAGAGGTAATAACTTGTGCATCGCTTTAACAAACTTGAGTAGGCTCACCAATGTCTTGCTAGGACACTTAAGAGTTGAATTTTGGGTGTTTTTTTTGGGATGTCTTCAACTATACAACTAATTTTAGGCGGTAAGACGAGAGGTAAGAACCTGTGCATCGCTCTAACAAACCTGGGCAGGCTCACTCCTGTAGAAACTGAAGCACTCATAGGATGAATTGATACACATAGGGTCCATGTGTGCCGGTAGGAAAACATCAACATCTACAAACACCCCCCACTCTACTGACTACAGGAAAGATGGTTCATAACACAGAAAAGAAGAGTGAAAATTTGGGAATAAAGGCATTCTTTGGAGATCTGATCTCAAGGATAGAAAAGGAACAGTCCACGTCATACAAAGATAATAGGAAGACAGGACCACAGAAAGTAGCTACCATATCAAAGCCTTGACCATCGATGTCTTCCATGTCTGGACCTCACCATCCTTTGAACAGCATATCCACCCCTGATATCAAAATTCCAGATTCAAAATAGCAGTGGAGAATCATTGATCGGGATTTGAGAATAGAATCCTCCACGAAGAGAACAGTGGGGAGCATCAGGGACCTGAGGAACAACATTCATTTGATCATCAATTGGACGCTGGTAGTGTTGTTAAAAAGTTGGTCCTAGAATAGCCTGATCCTTTTATTTGTCAATCTCCAGTACACTCTGAGGTCAGTTCATCAAATCAGGAAGAATCATCCATGGGGGAAGAGAATGTCAAAACAGATAGCTATGTTACTTTTAAGTTCCTAATAGTAGTTACACGGGATGAGGCTCCTATGAAGAATATTCCTTTATCATCCCTACCATCCTTTCAAGGGATGGATGTTGAAGACCTTGATACCATCTGTTTGAATTTGATGTGCTGTGTAGAGGTTATGACTACACTTCAGATGCCCATAAGCTGAAATTATTCCCTGCTACTCTAAAAGAAACAACATTAAGATGGTTCATGAGATTGGGTGTTGGCATGATTCGAACCTGGAATGACATGAGAGAGGCCTTCCTCTTTAAGTATCAGGATTACTGTCAAACCAGGGATTTGAAGGAAAATATTTTGAGAATTGCACAGAAGGAGGAAAGCCTGGAAGACTATCTGGAGCGATTTCACTACAATTTACAGAGTTCTAAGTTCAGTAACTTAGATCCAGATATTTTAAAACCAAAATTTTTAAGAGGTATAAGAGATGATTGTCTGGAGCATCTAAACCTATTGGGAAAAGGAGACATATCGCAAGAAACGCTTGATGAGATAATGAATCTTTGCCTGCGTAGCTCAAGAGGAATGGTCACAATCTCTAGTACACTCTGAGGTCAGTTCATCAAATCAGGAAGAATCAACCATGGGCGAAGAGAATTTCAAAACATATAGCTCTGTTACTTTTGAATTCCTAATAGTAGTTACACTGGATGAGGCTCCTATGAAGAATATTCCTTTATCATCCCTACCATCCTTTCAAGAGATGGATGTTGAAGACCCTGATACCTTTATGTTCGAATTTTATGTGTTGTGTAGAGGTTATGACTACACTTCAGATGCCCAGAAGCTGAATTTATTCCCTGCTACTGTAAAAGGAACAGCATTAAGATGGTTCTTGACATTGGGTGCTGGCATGATTCGAACCTGGAATGACATGAGAGAGGCCTTCCTCTTTAAGTATCAAGATTACTGTCAAACCATGGATTTGAAGGACAATATTTTGAGAATTGAACAGAAGGAGGAAAGCCTGGAAGACTATCTGGAGCGATTTCACTACAATTTATAGAGGTCTAAGTTCAATAACTTAGATCCAGAAATTCTAAAGCCAATATTTTTAAGAGGTATAAGTAATGATTGTTTGGAGCATCTGAACCTATTCGGAAAAGGAGACATATCGCAAGAAACGCTTGATGAGATAATGAATCTTTGCCTATGTAGCTCAAGAGGATTGGTCAAAGGGAAAGTTTCAGTTCATGATCCTTCAATCCGGATACAGAAGTCCACGAGTGGAGGAGTAACCAGAGCAGAGATTGGGAACTTATTTGAGGATTTTAAAACCGACCTCCTTAGCACTCTCTCTGCCCAGATTATTATGGTACAAGTCAATATAGCACAAGCATAGGCTGAAGCAGCCTTAGCAATATTTTGTCCCTGATGTAAAAAGAAACATTTGGAGAGAGAATGTGGATTGAATAGTGTCAGCCTATGCAACATTTGTGAGTTAGCACACTCTATGAATCAGTGTCCTGAGTTGCCCAGACTGAAGGCGGTACTTCAAGAATCAAGCGAGGATTTTCAATCTTCTTATTTCATAGGATTAAAGAGACCATGGCAGCCGAAACCTACAGGTATGCCTTCATATTTTTCCTCTTTTTATCCTTGGAGTAACGTTTATAATAGTCAGCAATATCCATGGCAGTATCCTACTCCTCAACACAATTTCCTTCACCATTGAACCAGTGGCCGTCTCCTCCACCAATGCAATCTCCTCCATCACAACCCAATCCTTGGGGTCAGAACTAGAGAAGTAATGGCCAAGGTCCAGTACCTCCTCCAATACCAATGTAACAACAACAATTACAACTGCCTTCTATTAAAAATCCTACACCTTCTGTCCGACCCCAATTACCTGTGCAACCTAACCCCAATCCAAATAATAAGGCATCCTAGAGCATGGATGCTCTAGTTACCCTCCAGACATATCTTGTTACTCCTATTGGACTTAACGATATTCAGCTTCGATCAGGTAAAGTAGCCAGATCTGAACATACTCCCATTATTACCGAAGAATGTGAATCACTTAGGAAGGATATGGACAATTCTGAAGTAACTGTTACACATGTAACAGCTGATACAGCACCTGTTGTTACATCTGTAGAAGCCAGCTTGGGAGGATCTAATGTTTCCACATTAGCCAATCCGTGTAAGGCTGGTAGATCTGTGATAGCTGACTCAGTTGTTAGCATTCAGAATCCTCCATACCTTCGACGATTAACTGAAACTGGGCTTGTATCACAACTTGAATCTGAATTTCTCAAGGACCTGCAAAATTTGTATGTGCAGATTCCATTGTTACAAGCTCTTAAATAAGTGCCTATCTATGTTAAAACAGTGATTGATCTATGCGTCAAAATATCTGGAAGGAAACCTAAAGACCCTTATACTATCCATGTCATGGGGAAATTGTCTGATCTTATGATTGATCAGCCTTTTTTGACTAAATATAATGACCCAGGGAACCCTACAGTGATTGTCCATATTGGCAATCATCCCATAACCAATACTTTGATTGATCTAGGGGCGGCTATTAATGTCATGACTAAAGACCTCTTCATCTCTCTAGGACTTCATGGACTTAGACCTACACCCACAGTGCTTGAATTAGTAGATAGGTCCCAAGTCAAGCCCGAGGGAATGATAGAATATGTGGTTATCACTGTGGCTTCCTGTAATTATTCAGCTTACTTTCTCAATTTACAAACCAAATCCAACTTGGGGGGTCATCCTTTAATCTTGGGAAGGCTGTGGCTAGCCACTGCAGATGCATATATCTGATGTAGGTTTGGATCTATGGTGATCTCAGATAGGTAGGCCACTCAGAACCTAAACCTTTATCCCCCAGCAAAACCTCATATTAATTCAAGTAGTCCCTGGTGGGATGAATTTGCACCTGAAGCTGATCTTTCCCTACCTCTTCTTATACTTGGAAAAGAACAATACTTTAAGGATGAAACAGAGGATGATATCCTTATTGATTTAATTAGTAATTCACCCCATGTTTCCTCCATTAGAGATTTGGGAGAAGAAGAGGAGGTAGATGATGAAATTAGTGAACATTTGAAAACAACTCTGCATGCTATTAGCAGTCTCGTTGAAATCGAACCTAGAAAATGTTTAAACATTAATCCTAACCTAACTGCTGAACAAAACAGATTATTGATACAGCTGTTACAGAAATACAAAATGGCATTTACATGGGACTATACAGATATGAAAGGAATCCATCTTGCCCTATGCACTCACCGCATTTACCTTAAAGAGGACTGCAAACCAGTTAGACAACCTCAGCGCTGAATGAACCCCGCACTTAAGGAGATAGTGAAAGAAGAATTGTAGAAACTCCTTAATGCTAATTTCATCTACCCCATTTCTGACAGTCAGTGGGTGTCTCCGCTTGTCATAGTTCCGAAGAAGAATGGAAAATGGAGAGTCTGTATTTTCTATAGAAAACTTAACAAGGCTACTGAAAAAGGACCATTTTCCTTTACCATTCATTAATCAATTCTTGGACACTCTTTCTGGAAAAAAAATATTTTCATTTCTAGATGGGTTTAGTGGCTATAGCCCGGGAAGACCAAGACAAGACAACCTTCACTTGCCCATGGGGTAATTTTGCATACAGAGTCCTTCCATTTTGCCTTTGTAATGCATCAGCAACCTTTCAGAGGGAAATATTGGGTATTTTTTCTGATCTTTTGAATAACTGCCTTGAAATATTTATGGATGATTTTACACCCACGGAGATGCCTTTGATATAGCATTAACTAATTTGGAAAAAGTGTTGGAACGTTGTGAACAAACTAATGTTGCTCTGAGCATGGAAAAATGCCACATGATGATGATCGAGGGAATTGTGCTGGGACATTTCATTTCAGCAGATGGAATCAAGGTAGATCCTGCAAAAATTGAGGTAATCTCGAAAATCTCAATCCCTAAGACTCCAAAAGAGGTACGTAGTTTTTTGGGACATGTAGGATACTATGGGAGATTCATAGAGAACTTTTCAAAGATTACATCTCCTCTATTTTCGTTACTCATGAAAGATGCGGAATTTGTGTGGAAAGGGAAGTGCGATCAAGCCATTTTAAAGTTGAAAAAATATGTAACATTAGCACCTGTTTTACGAGGACCAAATTGGGAATTTCCATTTCATATTGCTATGGATGCATATGACATGGTTGTGGGTGTTGTTTTAGGGCAGCTGGAGGAGAAGAAACATTATACCATTTATTACATCAACAAGAACTTAACTCCAACAGAACTCAGCTACACTATTACCAAGAATGAATTCTTAGAAGTAGTACATGCTATAAACAAATTCTGGCACTACATCACCGAGTACCAAGTATTTGTACACACTGACCATGTTGGAATTCGATTTTTGATGGACAAGCTTATTACTAATGGTAGAGTTACATGATGGTTATTGTTGTTACATGAATTTGATATTACTATTTTAGATAAACCCGGAAAATATAATGTAGTTGCTGATTTTCTTTCTAGATTAACCATAAGTGATGATTGCACTGCCACTGAGGATTCTTTTCCAGATGAATATCTTTTTACCATCTCTACTCACTCACCATGGTATGCAGATATAGCCAATTACCTTGCTGCAGGAAAATTACCACACCAATTTTCTTCCAAGGAAGGAAGGAAGATTATACAACAGAGTGCCACCTACTCCTGGATAGAAGGAAATCTCTATCTCACCGGGTCAGATTTTCAGATTAGGCGATGTGTTAGAGAAGATGAGATATTTGAGATCTTGAATACTTTTTATGAGGAACCTTGTGGAGGACACTTCGCTGACAAGAGGATAGGACATAAAGTACTCTCAAGAGGGTAATACTGGCCAATTATATTCTAGGATGCCAAGAAGTTTTTGAAAGGTTGTGATAGCTGCCAAAGGATGAGCCAGGCTTTGAAATCAGATGAGATGTCGTTATAGCCTTAGATAGTGATAGAACCATTTGAGAAATGGGTCGTAGAATTTGTGGGACCAATTAATCCTTCATCACAGCAAAAATCATACATATTGGTATGCACTGATCATGTCACAAAATGGGTCGAAGCAAAGGCACTAACCAGAGCAACAGAGCAGGTTGTTTTAGACTTCCTGTTCCAAGATATTTTGTTCGCTTCGGGATACCCAGAGAGATAGTGACAAATGGGGAGCCTCAGTTCACATCTCATTTGATCAAGAAGCTGGTTGAAAAGTATGGAATTCATCACATAATCACTTCACCATACCACCCACAAGAAAATGGTCAAGTAGAAAGCACCAATAAAGTCATTAAGGGAATGTCGACAAAGACAGTAGCCAGCCACCGAAGAAAATGGGCCGAGAAACTTCCAAAGGTACTGTGGGCTTATAGGACAACATGGAGGAATACTACAGGCTTCTCACCATGTGAATTGGTGTATGGTAAGAATCCCTTATTCCCCATAGAGTTTAAAATAAATACATTAACAACAACATTGCATGTTGATCTGGATTTGAGTACAGCATAGACTCAAAGACTGAACCAGCTCAATAAATTGGAAGAGAAACGACTAGCTGCCATTCAACAAACATATCTCATTCAGTAGCAAAGGGATAGATGGCATGATGGGTTTATTAAGAATAAAAGTCTCTAGAAAGGACATTAGGCTCTTTTGTATGATTCAAGGTTCAAAGATTTCAAAGGCAAGATCTGCACCAGATGGCTAGGTCCTTACGAAGTGGATATGGTCTTTGACAATGGGACTGTACAATTGGTCACCATTGACAACGCTAAGACATCGTTACTGGTTAATGGGCACTATCTAAGGTTCTATCATCAACCCGCTTCGAAGGAATCATTTGTCAACATTGTCGCAGACTCTGATATTCATGTTACGACAGCAGGAGAACATTCTCCTGTGCAACCTCAAAATTGAAATTCCAATAAGTGCAGCAGTTGAAAACCACTTTTTTGACAGCTGTTACACCTGTTAAAAAAAAAATAGACAAGAAAATAAAAATAATAAATCTAACTATAAAAACCCCTTTCCAGGGCACAGTCAGATAGCTGGTAATAACTGAAAATGACATTTCTGGCGACTGTTACACCTATGTTTTTCTTCTTGAAACATCATCTTCCCTCTCTGATATATTTTATAAGAGGATGGTATTCATGTAATTTCCTTTTTTGTACCAATTTCTTCTGATTATTATGTTTTTTTTTAAGAATAATGTAAGGGTTATCTTGGCTGTTACACATGTAACAATCGACAGCAACGGACATTGTTTCTTATGATTCATTCCATAACATCAATAATTGTGACAGCCAAACGCAACAACACAAGCGCTGCAAGCAGGACGCTACCAATTCTAAATCTTCCTCCACGTCACCTCAATTATGTCATTAAAAAGGTAAACATTATCATTTATGATTTGGTGATTAATTATTAAGAAGTAATGATAATCCCGTGACGGCCACCCACGGCCATCACAATTAAGGTGGGGGAGGGGATATGTCTTGAAATCATTGCGAAAATCCATAGTCATAAACATCTATCAAATCCACATGCACCTAATTAATAACAGAATTTCCAGCGATGACTGAATCTAGTTGGAAAAGAGCGTATGTACTAAATCCCATTACTTTCCATAACGAGCCATTTGTGAATATTAGTGTGAGGTACGATTCGGTAAATCCGTAAAAGTTGTCACCTCTTGACAACCTCCTCGACTGAAACCTTGCATCTTTATTGTAAAATCGTTGATTGGGATAAGCAGAGATGTCGAGAAGCAGCGAATTCAGAAACGTAGTGATATTACAGTGAGGCTGAACAGCGAGAAGTGAATTAAAAAACGCAGTGATATTATAGTGGGGCTGAGAAAAAAGAAGTGAAATTAGAAACAAAGAGAAAATATGGTTGGAGCAGCGGTTAGACACAAGCCATATTCTAAGGACGCCTTGCAGAATTGTCCAGAAGCCAACCATATATTCAGAGATGCCGAATGGATTGAGTATTTCCAGAAGATTGAAGGCTCAGACACGGCGGTGGCAATTGAATTTGCTTAGAATTTGAACAATAATAAAACTCGAGTAAGGGGCATGCAAGTGGAGGTGACTAAAGAGGTAATTGCGCGGTTAACTTCATTGCCAGTAGAGGGGCGGAGGTGGTTTAACAAAAAAATCAATGACCCCTCCTTTAAAGAAGACTTCCTAGTAGGAGAAGAAAAACTAGAGAAGAAAGGGAGAGGAATTGACAGGTTGTCACTTCCTCATCCTTGGGAAGATGTTGCCCTGGGTTTAATTAAATATATCACTTGTGAGGGAAGATCCACGATAGTGTTCAACTATCACTTTCCTCTGCTTAATCACCTTCGGCACCAGCAAAGGATTAATATTCCATTCTATTTGTTAGGGAACATCAAGCATATGGCGACAGAAGTAAAAAAAACGGCACACCCAGAGGCATGTGTGACTAATCACGAACTCATCAAGTTAATCGTGTTGGATGCCCTAGGCCAGCAAGGAAAAAATTGGGAAGAATTCAAGCGAAAGAGGTTGAGGACAAGCCGGGAGAAACAAACGATGATTGTAGGAGGAATTCAGGCAGAAGTGGAAACTCAGACTCGACCTGCTGGAGTTAGGATTGGGAAAGAGCCTACTGATGAACCAATTGGGGATAGAAGGCCAAAACAAAGATTTAAAATCAGCATTCCTGCAGAACCTTAGCCTATGGCTAGAAACCAAATAGAAGTAGAAGTTTTAGAAGAAAAAAGGCAACCCTCCTCATCAGGTAAGGACGAAACCCATAAACTGTTTTTAGAACTCAAGAATTTGAGGGGAAGGAAATTCTAATGTTTGTATGCACGACATGTTTTCGAGACTTAACAACAGAAGGATATAAGGTCTATAGAGAAAATATCAGCACAATGGAAACAGAAACATAACAACAGGAGGCTGTTACACAAGAACTTGTTGATGATGTTGTTGTTACACAAGAACCAGCAATTAAAGCAGAGCCTCCTATAATAATTGACCTAGAAGCTGACCCAAAAGAAACTGTGGAGGTCACTCCTATTATAGAAGAAACAGTAATGGACACAGAGGTTATTCTAGGTGGAAACAAAAGAGCTAACACATAAGAACCCACCGAGGAAGCTAATGTTACATAAGAACCAACAGTAGAGGTGGAACAACCCCATTTATTAGAGGCTACTACAACCATTATTGATGTGGATATTGAACATAAAATAATTTCAAGTCCCACCTCAGGATGGAGTTCTGAGAAATTTTGTTAATTTATGAATTACAGAAGTGGAAACAGGAAGCAATCTCCCTTCGGGAGGGGACGATTTTGCTAAAGGAACATCAGAGAGAAATAGACACTTTACATGAAAGATAGATGAAAGAAGAGTTGAAGAAATGATGGGAGAATTATAAGAAAAGGAAGCTCTGAATAAACAGGAGGAACAACTGCTGCTATTACAATAGCAAGTTCGGAACCTCACGATATACAAGAAAAAACTTCATGACCTCGCCCTCAATTTACTGGGTTGTAGGCGGCCTTCTCCATCCTATTCTATTTTTCTGTGGGAACATTACTTCTTGTTCCAGATGAAAGACGTTATGGAGAATAGACCCTATTTATGTTCTTCCACTCGCACATTTCTGATGTTTTCCGTGCCTCTAATTTCGATGAGAAAAGTTTGCTATGTGAGTTATTCTTACACAATATTATTTGTGAACATGTGAGTATGCATATGGTTGTGACAGTATTCTCCTATATGGGATATCTTCAATTGAAAGCTTTTGTATCCTTCATGAAGAATCAGATTGAATGGCATCTGGCCATCAAACCTATGGAGACTAATGAGGAGAATACGACATTGTGTGTTCGGGTAGAACTAGGACGGGCTGCCGAGTTAAGGAGAGAATTCAGGAGAATGTTGAGTAACCCTGGGATTAAATAACCAGTTGCCACTTATAGAAGAAGAATTTTGAACTTCTGCCTCAATCATTTCTCAATGATGAAGATTCGAGCCTTAACAGGGTAATTGAAAGCACGGAAGCCAACAATGCTAAGCTACTGAAAGGGGACCCATTCTCATTCTAGAATTTCGTGGTGGTTGTTACACATGTACCAGCTTATGCATAGATCGTAGAATCTCTTGGTGCTTTATGGTTGGGATTGAGATTCAAGTTTCCTTTTATATGGTTGTCAATTGAGGATTATCAAAGTAATTATGAATTGAGTAAGTATGAGTTAGATTATTGGTTACGACAATTGATGGCCAATCAGGGGTACAGGTCTGCAAACAAAGATATAGCTAGTGTTTATGATCTCACCGACCTGCACCAGAGATATTCCTATGAGAGATGAGTTTGCATGAGGACATGCAAGTATTTTTGTTGGGGGGATATGTTGGGTGCTAGTTTTTCACATTTTTCCTACATTTGTTTTCCCTATTTTGCCTCATGACCATAACCAATGGGACTATCTTTACCTCTTTTTCCTACCTTTCTATCCTAACTTGTGTTGTTTTACCTTGTTTTCATTACTCTGCCATTTCATCAATTATTATGATATATCGTGCCTTTTTATGACTAATTGAGGATGAATGTTTAGAGAAGATCTATGGTCTTTGTGTTTTCTTTCCAGATGTCATTTTTAGCACCATCCCGAGCACGAAGTACATAGGAGAAGTTAAGGGCGTGTTGTTACAGCGAGCGATGTTGTTACACCTTGTTGTTACAAATCCATTGGCAACTGTTGTTACACCCTGTCGTTACAAACCCACTGGAAAACCACTGATACAGTTGTATGGTTGACCGGATCCCATCAACACCTATTGATGATTTGTCCTTTAGTTATCACACTACAACTGTGGTTTTATTGCGATCGCTTAGAAGTTGTTTAACATTGTATTTTTTGGATAACATAATAAGGGCAGTGTTGATTGTAATCTATAAGTTTCTAGTCAGAAATTTATCAAGGAGAGGTTATAACTATATGTCTTCTATTTCGATCAGCATGAGAATCATAAGATTCTCATGACTGATCCATCCCTTGATTTTCTGAGATGTAACCGCTATATATATCTCAGCCCTAGAGGTTGAAAGGTTAGCGGATAACAACATTATTTTGGCTTTTTAATTGTGCTCAGATTAATATAGATTCTCTTGTTATTGTTGTTACATGCGTCATTCAATTTAGTTTCCTTTAAGTTCTTCCTCTACCTGCACCCTGCTAGGGAGGAAGGGCCCTCCTTATTAGCAGGGATTGCAGTGATTAAATTAGTTGTGTGTATGTATTTGTATTTCAGTTTATGTATCAGTATAGTGATCTTGTTGTTTTTCAGCTGTGAATATATCCGCTTCAATTTCAATACTTTGTATGATGTTGCACATATGATATTAGAGACACTAGCTGGATACTTCTTGTGTGGCGTGCTAGAACAGATTAATTGAAGTGTGATTCTAGTCTTGTAGATCCTTTTATTTCTGCATGAGTGATTTATTTCCAGCATGTACTTCAGAAATGATTTATTTTCTTTAGAATTTCTTTTGGTTGGTGTATTGGCATAAACAGTGAAACTTCCATTGGAATAAAATATGTCCCTGGATTGATAATTAATGTGTACTGTTTAGTCATTTAACATTGATTTATACAGCCCAACATTTTGGCGTCGTTACCGGGGATGGCAATGACAATCCAATCAATTAGAGTTGTTTCTTAGAAGTGAAATTTTCGTGTGTTTTTTTCTTAGACTGTCTCCAGTGACACAATTTCCAGGCAGTAAGACGAGAGGTAAGAACCTACGCAGCGCTCTAACAAACTTGAGTGGGCTCACCAATGTCTTGCTGGGACACTTAGGAGAGTGAATTTCTGAGCATTTTGTTTTTTTCTTAGAGTGTCTCCAATGACATAATTGTCAGGCAATAAGACCAGAGGTAAGAACCTATGCATCGCTCTAAAAAACTTGAGCGGGCTCACTAATGTCTTGTTGGGACACTTAGGAGTTGAATTTTGGGTTTTTTATTTAGGGTGTCTTCAGCTATACAGTCGTTGGGCGGTAAGACGACAGGTAAGAACCTGCACATCGCTCTAAAAAACCTGGGTGGGCTCACTTCTGTAGAAACTGAAGCACTCATAGGATGAATTGATACACATAGGGCCCATGTGTGCCAGTAGGACAACATCAACATCTACAAACACCCCCCACTCTACTGACTACAGAAAATACGTTCGTAAGAAGGAAAAGAAGAGTACAGATTTGGGAAGAAAGACATTCTTTGGAGATCTGATCTCAAGGGGAAAAAAGGAACAGTCCACCTCACACAGAGATAATAGTAAGGTAGGACCACAAAAATAAGCTACCATATCAAAGCCTGGACCATCGGTGTCTTCCGTGTTTGGACCTCACCATCCTTCAAATAGCATATCCACCCTTGATATCAAAACTCCAAATTCAAAACAGCAGTGGAGAATCATTGATCAGGATCTAAGAATTGAAGGACATGGTAATACCAATGAGGAGCATCAGGGACCTGAGGAACAACATTCAGTTGATCATCAATTGGACGTTGGTAGTGTTGTTAAACAGTTGGTCCTGGAAAAGCCTGATCCTTTTATTTTTCAATCTCCGGTACACTCCGAGGTCAGTTCATCCCATCAAGAAGAATCAGCCATGGGGTACAAGAATGTCAAAACAGATAGCGCTGTTACTTTTGAATTACCAATAGTAGTAACACAGGATGAGGCTCCTATGAAGAATATTCCTTTATCATCCCTACCATCCTTTCAAGGGATGGTTGTTGAAGACCTTGATACCTTTCTGTTCGAATTTGATGTGTTTTGTAGAGGCTATGACTACACTTGAGATGCCCAGAAGCTGAAATTATTCCCTGCTACTCTAAAAGGAGAAGCATTAAGATGGTTCATGAGATTGGGTGCTAGCACGATTCAAACTTGGAATGACATGAGAGAGGCCTTCCTCTTTAAGTATCAAGATTATTGTCGAACCAGGGATTTGAAGGACTAGATTTTTAGAATTGCGCAGAAGGAGGAGGAAAGCCTGGAAGACTATCTGGAGCGATTTCACTACAATTTATAGAGGTCTAAGTTCAATAACTGAGATCCAAAAATTCTAAAGCCAATATTTTTAACAGGTATAAGAGATGATTGTCTGGAGCATCTGAACCTATTGGGAAAAGGAGACATATCGCAAGAAACACTTGATGAGATAATGAAGCTTTTCTTGCGTAGCTCAAGAGGATCGTTCAAAGGGAAAGTCTCAGTTCGGGATCCTTCAGTCTGGATACAGAAGTCCACGAGCGGATGAGTAACTAGATTAGAGATTGGGAACTTATTTGAGGATTTTAAAACCGACATCCTTGGCACTCTCTCTGCCCAGATTACTATAGTACAAGTCAAGAAAGCACAAGCAGAAGTTGAAGCAGCCTTAGCAATATTATGTCCCCGATGCAAAAAGAAACATTTGGAGAGAGAATTTGGACTAAATAGTGTCAGCCTATGGAACATATATGAGTTGGCGCACTCTACGAATCTGTGTCCTAATTTTCCCATAATAAAGGCGGTGCTTCGAGAATCAAGCGAGGATGTTCAATCTTCTTATTTCATAGGATCAAAGAGACCATGGCAGCCGCGACCTACAGGTATTCCTTCATATTTTTCCTCTTTTTATCCTTGGATTAATGTTTATAATAGTCAGCAATATCCATGGCAGTATTCTACTCCTTCCTCAACACAATTTCCTTCACCATGGAACCAATGGTCGTCTCCTCCACCAATGCAATCTCCTCCATCACAACCCAATCCTTGGGGTTAGAACTAGAGAAGTAATGGCCAAGGTCCAGTACCTCCTCCAATACCAATGCAATAGAAACAGTTACAACTGCCTTCTATTCAAAATCCTACACCTTCTTTCTGACCCCAATTACCTGTGCAACCTAGCCCCAATCCAAATAATAAGGCACCCCAAAGCATGGACATTCCGGTTACCCTCCAGACTTATCTTATTACTCCTATTGGACTTAATGTGGTTAATCTTCGATCAGGGAAAGTAATCAGATCTAAACATACTCCCATTATTACCGAAGAATGTGAATCACCTAAGAAGGATATGGACGATTATGAGGCAGTTGTTACACATGTAACAGCTGATACAGCACCCGCTGTTACATCTATAGCAGTCAGCTTGGGAGGATATTTTGTTTCAACAGCAGCCAATCTGAGTAAGGCAGGTACATCTGTGATAGTTGACTCAGTTGTTAGCATTCAGAATCCTCCATACCCTCAACGATTAACTGAAACTGGGTTAGTTTCACAACCTAAATCTGAATTCCTCAAGGAGTTGCAAAATCTGTATGTGCGGATTCCACTGTTACAAGCTCTTAAAGAAGTGCCTATATATGCTAAAACAGTGAGGGATCTATGCGTAAAAAGACCTGGAAGGAAACCTAAAGACCCTGCTACTATCCATGTGATGGGGAAATTGTCTGATCTTATGATTGATGAGCCTTTTTTGACTAAATATAATGACCCAGGGAACCCTACATTGATTTTCCATATTGACAATCATCCCATAACCAATACTTTGATTGATCTAGGGGCAGATATTAATGTCATGACTAAAGACCTCTTCATCTCTCTAGGACTTCATGGACTTAGACCTACACCCACAGTGCTTGAATTAGTAGATAGGTCCTGGGTTAAGCCCAAGGGAATGATAGAAGATGTGGTTATCACTGTGGCTTCCTGGAACTATCCGGCTGAATTTCTCATTTTACAAACCAAATCCAACTTGGGGGGTCATCCTTTAATCTTGGGAATTCTATGGTTGGCCACTGCAGATGCATATATCAGATGTAGGTCCGAATCTATGGTGATCTCAGATGGGCAAGCCACTTAGAACCTGAACATTTATCCCCCAGCAAAACCTCATATTGTTTCACGTAGTTCGTGGTGGGATGAATTTTCACTTGAATATGATCTTTCCCTACCTCTTCTTACGCTTGGAAAATCACAATACTTTAAGGATGAAACAGAGTACGATATCATTAATGGTTTTATTAGTAATTCACCCCTTGTTGCCTCCATTAGATATTTGGGAGAAGAATAGGAGGTAGATGATGAAATTATTGAACATTTTAAAACAACTCTGCATACTATTAGCAGTCTCGTTGAAATCGAACCTGGAAAATGTTTAAACATCAATCCTAACCTGACTGCTGAACAAAACATGTTGCTGATACAGCTGTTATAGAAATACAAAAAGGCATATTCATGGGACTATACAGATATTCAAGAAATCCATCCTCCCTTATTCACTCACCGCACTTACCTTAAAGAGGACTGCAAACCAGTTAGACAACCTCAGCGCCAAATGAACTCTGCACTTAAGGAGATAGTGAAAGAAGAATTGCATAAACTCCTTAATGCTAATTTCATCTACCCCATTTCTGACAGTCATTGGGTGTCTCCGCTTGTCATAGTTCCGAAGAAGAATGGAAAATGGAGAGTCTGTGTTGACTATAGATAACTTAACAAGGCCACTCAAAAGGACCATTTTCCTGTACCATTCATTGATCAAGTCTTGGACACTCTTTCTGGAAAAAAAAAATCTTTTCATTTCTAGATGGGTTTAGTGGCTATAATCAAATACAGATTTTCCTGAAAGACCAAGACAAGACAACCTTCACTTGCCCATGGGGTACTTTTGCATACAGATTCCTTCCCTTTGGCCTCTATAATGCACCAGTAACCTTTCAGAGGGCAATATTGGGTATTTTTTCTGATCTTTTGAATGACTGTCTTGAAATCTTTATGGATGATTTTACACCCTACGGAGATGCCTTTGAGACAGCATTAGCTAATTTGGAAAAAGTGTTGGAACGTTGTGAACAAACTAATGTTTCTCTGAGCACGGAAAAATTCCACATGATGATGACCAAGGGAATTGTGCTGGTACATTTCATTTCAGCAGATGGAATCAAGGTAGATCTGCAAAAATTGAGGTAATCTCGAAAATCTCGATCCCTAAGACTCCAAAAGAGGTACGTAGTTTTTTGGGACATGCAGGATACTATAGGAGATTCATAGAGAACTTTTCAAAGATTGCATCTCCTCTATTTTCATCACTCATGAAAGATGCGGAATTTGTGTGGAGAGGGAAGTGCGATCAAGTTGTTTTAAAGTTGAAAATTTTTGTAACATTAGCACCTGTTTTACGAGGACCAAACTGAGAATTGTCATTTCATATTACTATGGATGCATCTGACATGGTTTTGGGTGTTGTTTTGGGGCTGTTGGAGGAGAAGAAATGATCTAGGTGGATATTGGTGGCCACCTGCCTATTCCACTTGGGGCCCCACCATTGTCTATTTTAGTTTTTCAGTTTCAGCACAACTTACTATTTTTAGCAGTTTTTCGGGTCTTGAACTTCCGGATCTGTTTTGAGGCCCTAAATGACATTTTTTGGGAAAACTGAGACCCAAATTGCTCACTCAAAATTTTTATTCCTCAGATAGATCTTTATAACGAGGTATGGTTTGTGTCAAACGGAGATCGTATGCCAAAGTTACGTCCTCGCAAAGTTGAAACACCAATTTACCCAAACGGCGCCCATAGTTTTGGCGCTTCATCTCCTAGGGTTAGGATTTTGGATGTTTAGGGTTTTCCATTGTTTCTAAATAATAGATAGGCCCTCGAGCCTCATTGTAACTCAATTCAAAGGCCTGTAGCCACCACATCTCTTCTCAGAGATAAGCTACCAACGCCCTAGCTAGTTTATTTCCATTATGTCTGCAAGAAAATTTTAGTTCTTTGATATTAATGAAATGAAGTGTTATTTCCACTGCATCTTTGTATTTATGGTTATATGTGTATTCTGTTGCGTTCTTGCAGAAATTTGGATCCAGAAACCTTATGCCATTTATTACATCAACAAGAACTTAACTCCAACAGAACTCAACTACACTGTTACTTAGAAGGAATTCCTAGCAGTAGTGCATGTTATCAATAAATTCCAGCACTACATCACTGGGTACCAAGTGTTTTTACACATTAACCATGTTGCAATTCGATTTTTGATGAACAAGCCTATTACTAATGGTAGAGTTACACGATGGTTATTGTTGTTACAAGAATTTGATATTACTATTTTAGATAAACCCAAAAAAGATAATGTAGTTGTTGATTTTCTTTCTAGATTAACCATAAGTGATGACTGCACTACCACTGAGGATTCTTTTCTAGATGAATATATTTTTTCCATCTTTACTCACTCACCATGGTATGCAGATATAGCCAATTACCTTGCTGCAGGAAAATTCCCACACCAATTGTGTTCCAAGGAAAGAAGAAAGATTATACAATAGAGTGTCACCTACTCCTAGATAGAAGGCAATCTCTATCACACCAAGCCAGATTTTCAGATTAGGCGATGTGTTAGAGAAGATGATATATTTGATATCTTGAAGGATTGTCACGAGGAACCTTATGGAGGACACTTCGCTGACAAGAGGACATGACATAAAGTATTCTCAATAGGGTACTACTGGCCAACTATATTCCAGGATGCCAAGAAGTTTGTGAAAGGTTGTGATAGCTGCCAAAGGATGGGTTAGCCTCTGAAATCAGATGAGATATTGTTAGAGCCTCAGATAGTGATAGAACCATTTGAGAAATGGGCCTTAGACTTTGTGGGGCCAATTAATCCTTCATCACAGCAAAAATCATACATATTGGTTTACACCGCCTATGTCACAAAATGGGTCGAAGCAAAGGCACTAACCAGAGCAACATAGCAGGTTGTTTCAGACTTCCTATTCCAAGATATTTTTGTTTGCTTCGGGATACCCAGAGAGATAGTGACAGATGGGGGGCCTTAGTTCACATCTCATTTGATCAAGAAGCTGGTTGAAATTATGGAATTCATCACAGAATCACTTCACCATATCACCCACAAGAAAATGGTCAAGTAGAAAGAACCAATAAAGTCATTGAGGGAATATTGACAAAGACAGTAGCCAGCCACCGAAGAAATTGGGCTGAAAAAATTCCAAAGGTACTATGGGCTTATAGGACAACATGGAGGAATACTACAGGCTTATCACCATATCAATTGGTATATGGTAAGAATCCCTTATTCCCCATAGAGTTTGAAATAAAGACATTAACAACAACATTGTAGGTTGATCTAGATTTGAGTACAACACAGACTCAAAGATTGAACTAGCTCAATGAATTGGAAGAGAAATGGTTGGCTGTCATTCAACAGACAGAAATCATTTAGCAGCAAAGGGCTAGATGGCATGATGGATACGGTCTTTGACAATGGGACTATACAATTGGTCACCATTGATAGTGCTAAGATACCATTATTGGTTAATGGGCACCATCTAAGGTTATATCATCAACCGGCTTCGAATGAATCATTTGTCAACATTGTCGTGGACTCTTATCTTCATGTTACGACAGTAGGGGAACATTCTCCTGTGAAACCTTAAAATTGAAATTCCAATATGTGCAGCAGTTGAAAACCATCTGTTACACCTGTTTAAAAAAATAAATAAAAATAAAAATAGATAACAAAATAAAAATAAAAACAGAAATACTAAATGTAACTGTGAAAACCCCTTTCCGGGGCGCAGTCAGAGAGGTGGTAACAACTAAAAACCACCCTTGTGGCAGCTGTTACACCTATGTTTTTCTTCTTGAAACGTCATCTTCCCTCTCTGGTCTATTTTATAGGATGATGGTATTCATGTAAATTCATTTTCTGTACCAATTTTCTTTTTATTATTATGTTTTTTTTTGAAGAATAATCTAAGGGTTTTCTTGGTTGTTACGCATGTAACAACCGACAGCCACAAACATTGTTTCTTATGATTTATTCCATAACAAAAATAATTGTGTTGGCCAAACGCAAAAACACAAGCGCTACAAGAAGGATGCCGCCAATTCTAAATCTTCCTCCACGTCACCTCAAGTATGACATTAAAAAGGTAAACGTTATCATTTATGATTTGGTGGTTAATGGGGAAGAAGTAATGATACTCCTGTGACGGTCGTGGGCGATCATCACCATTAAGGTGGGGGAGAGGATATGTCTTGAAATCATTGCAAAAATTCATATTCATAAACATCTATCAAATCCGCATGCACCTAATTAATAACAGAATTTCCAATGATGACCGAATTCGGTTGGAAAAGAGTGTGTGTACTAAATCCCATTACTTTCCATAACAAGCCATTTATGAATATTAGTGTGAGGTACGATTCAGTAAATCCATAAAATCCTTCACCTCCCATCAACCTCCTCGACTGAAACCTTGCATCCTCATTGTAAACTCACTGATTGGGATAAGCAGAGACACCGAGAAGTAGCGAATTTAGAAACGCAGTGATATTATAGTGGGGCTAAGTAGCAAGAAGTGAATTTAGAAGAAAATAGAAAATATGGGTGGAGAAGTGGTCAGGCACGAGCCGGATTCTATGGACGCCTTGCAGAATTGTCCAGAAGCCTACCATATATTCAGAGATGCCAGATGGATTGAGTATTTCCAGAAGCTTGAAGCCTCAGACGAGGCGGTGGAAATTGAATTTGCTCAGAATTTGAAAAATAATCAAACCCGAGTAAGGGGCATGCAAGTGTAGGTGACTAAAGAGGTAATTTCCTGGGTAACTTCATTTCCATTAGAGGGGCAGAGGTGGTTTAATAGAAAAATCAATGACCCCTCCTTGAAAGAATACTTCCTAGTAGGAGAGGAAAAACTAGAGAAGAAAGGGAGAGAAATTGGCAGGTTGTCACTTCCTCATACTTGGGAAGATGTTGCCTTGGGTTTAATTAAATATATCACTTGTGAGGGAAGATCCACGATAGTGTTCAACTATCACTTTCCTCTGCTTAATCACCTTCGACACCAGCAAAGGATTAATCGTCCATTCTATTTGTTAGGGAACATCAAGCATATGGCGATAGTAGTAAAAACAGAGGCACACCCAGAGGCATGTGTGACTAATCACGGACTCATCAAGTTAATCGTGTTGGATTCCCTAGGCCAGTAAGGAAAAACCTGGGAAGAATTCAAGTGAAAGAGGCTGAGGACAAGCCGGGGGAAACAAACCACGACTTCAAGAGGAAGTCGGGCAGAAGTGGAAACTCGGACTCGGCCTGTTGGAGTTAAAATTGGGAAAGAGCCTACTATGAACTAATTGGGGATAGAAGGCCAAAAAAAAGAGTGAAAATCAACATACCTGCAGAACCTTTTCCTACGGCTGGAAAGCAAACAGAAGCAGAAGTTGTAGAAGAAAAAATGCAACACTCCTCATCAGGTAAGGATGAAACCCATGTCTTGTTTTTAGAAATCGAAAATCTAGGAAAGGAAAATGAAGAACTCAAGCAGAAATTATCTGAGGGGAAGGAAATTTTGGTGTCTGTATGCATGACATGTTTTCAAGACTTAACAGCAGCGGGATATAAGGTCTGTAGAGAAAATATCAGCCCAATGGAAACAGAAACATAACAGCAGGAGGTTGTTACACAAGAATGTGTTGATGATGTTGCTGTTACACAAGAATCAGCAGTTAAAGCAGAGCCTCCTGTAATGATTGACCTAGAATCCAACCCACAAGAACCTTTGGAGGCCACTTCTATTGTAGAAGAAACAACAATGGTCATAGAGGCTACTCTAGGTGGAAACAAAAGGGCTGACACACAAGAAACCACCAAGGAAGTTGTTGTTACACAAGAACCAATAGCAGATTTGGAACAACCCCATTTAGTAGAGGTTGCTACACCCATTATTTATGTGGATATTGAATGTAGAAGAATGTCGAGTCCCACCTCGGGATGGAGTTCTGAGAAAGTTTTGTTAATTTATGAATTACAAAAGTGGAAACATGAAGCAATTTCCCTTCGGGAGGGGAAAATTTCGCTAAAGGAACATCAAAGAGAAATAAACACTTTACATGAAAGATGGATGAAAGAAGAGTTGAAGAAAGGATGGGCGAATTATAAGAAGAAGGAAGCTCTAAAGAAACAGGAGGAACAGTTGCTGCTGTTACAGTAGCAGGTTCAGGAACTCACCATAGACAAGAAAAAACTTCATAACCTCTCCCTGAATTTGCTGGGTTGTAGGCGGCCTTGTCCATCCTATCCTATTGTTCTGTGGGAACATTACTTCTTGTTCTAGATGAAAGTCGTTATGGAGGATAGACCCTATTTATGTTCTTCCACTCGCACATTTTTAGATGTTTTTTGTGCCTCCGATTTCAATGAGAAAATTTTGTTGTGTGAGTTATTCTTACACAATATTATTTATGAACATGTGAGTATGAAGATGGTTGTGACAGTATTCTCCTATATGGGAGATCTTCAGTTGAGAGCTTTTGTATCCTTCATGAAGAATCAGATTGAATGCCATATGGCCATCAAATCTATGGAGACTAATGAGGAGAAGATGGCATTATGGGTTCAGGTAGAACCAGTACGGGCTATCGAGTTAAGGCGATAATTCAGAAGAATGTTGAGTACCCCTGGGATTAAAGAACCGGTTGCCACTTTTAGAAGAAAAATTGTGAACTTCTTCCTCAATCAGTTTTCAATGATGAAGAGTCAAGCCTTGACAGGGTGCTTGAAATGCACGAAAGCCAACAGTGCTAAGCTACTGAAAGGGGACCCATTCTCATTCCATAATTTCGTGGTGGTTGTTACACGTGTACCAGCTTATGCACAAATCGTACAATATCTTGGTGCTTTATGGCTAGGATTTAGATTCAAGTTTCCTTTGATCTGGCTGCCAATTGAGGATTGTCATAGTAATTATGAATTGAATAAGTATGAGTCAGAGTCTTGGGTATGGAAGTTGATCGGAAATCAGGGGTATAGGTTTGCAGACGAAGATACAGTTGGTGCTTATGATATCACTGACCTGCACCGGAGATATTCCCATGAGAGATGATTTTGCATGAGGACATGCAAGTATTTCAGTTGGGGGGAGATGTTGGGTGTCAGTTTTGCACATTTTTCCTACATTTTTTTTCCCTATTTTGCCTCTTTTTTCTACCTTTCTATCCTAACTTGTGTTGTTTTACCTTGTTTTCATTACTCTGCCATTTCATCAATTATTATGATATATGGTGCCTTTTTATGACTAATTGAGGATTAAAGTTAGAAGAATATCTATGGTCTTTGTGTTGTCTTTCCAGATGTTATTTTTAGCACCAAATATCCCGAGCACGAAGTACACAGGAGCAGTTAAGGGCGTGTTGTTACAACGAACGATGTTGTTACACCTTGATGTTACAGATCCGTTGGAAACTAATGTTGCACCCTGCTATTATAGACCCACTGGAAAACTATTGATACAGTTGTACCGTTGACCGGATCTCGTCAACACCTGCTGATGATATGTCCTTTAGCTACCACACTACAGTTGTGGTTTTATTGTGATAGCTTAGAAGTTGTTTAGCATTGTATTTTTGGGATAATAGCCTAAGGGCGGTTTTCATTGTAATCTATAATTTTCTAGTCATAAATTTATTAAGGAGAGGTCATAACTATGTGTCTTCTATTTCGATCAGCATGAGAATCATAATATTCTCATGACTGATCCATCCCTTGATTTTCTGAGATGTAACCACTATATAGATATCGGCCCTAGAGGTTGAAAGTTCAGTGGAGAAAAACATTATTTTGGCTCTATAATTGTGCTTAGATTAATACAGATTCTCCTGTTATTGTTGTTACATGCGTCATTCAATTTGGTTTCCGTTAAGTTCGTCCTCTACCTGCACCCTACTAGGGAGGAAGGGCCCTCCTTCTTAGCAGGGATTACAGTGATTAAAGTAGTTGTGTGTATGTAATTGTATTTCATTTTATGTATCAGTAGAGTTTTGTTGTTGTTGTTGTTCAGTTGTGCATATATCCGCTTCAATTTCAATACTTTGTATGTTGTTACACATATGATAGTAGAGACACCAGCTAGATACTTGTTGTGTGGCACACTAGAACAGATTAATTGAAGTGTGATTCCAGTCTTGTAGATCCTTTTATTTCTGCATGAGTGATTTATTTCTAGAATTTACTTAAGAAACGATTTATTTTCTTTGTAATTTCTTCTAGTTGGTATATCGGCACAGACAGTGCAACTGTCATTGGAATAAAATACATCCCTGGATTGATAATTAATGTGTATTGTTTAGTCATTTAACAGTGATTTATACAGCCCAGCACAGACCTCATAATTTGGCTCGCTCCTGCCCAATGTACCCTCTTTGTCTCTACAATCAACTAACTTAGGTTATTGACTGCAAATCAAATATCTTTCCTAGTGTTGACTAGATACATGAGAACCCAATGAGGTTTCTATACAAGGTGGGGTCGACATCCTTGTCGTCTGATGCATCTATCTTCTTCCAATTTGTGATGATGGGTGTATTCATGGATCTGCAATCCTGCATTCTCAACCTCTTTAGAATATCTGTAGTGTATCTTCCTTGTCCAAGGAGGATAGCCCCATTCTTCTTCCACACTTCCAATCCCATAAAATAGTGCATCAACCCTATATCCTTCATGTCAAACTCTGCTGTCAAGTTCCTATTTCAGTCTTATATGAGCCCTGACGATCCTATCAAAAAGAGATCATCCACATACATAACTAGAATGAGTGGCTCACCCTCTACCATAAAATAGTAAAGGTTGGGATTTGGATCACTCTTGATGAATCCCATTTACTACAAATAACTTTCAATCTGACCATACCATGCCATGGGAGCTTGCTTGATCCCCTATAGAGATTTCTTTAGTCTGGACACATGCGTGTGCATCTCATCAATCTCGAAGCCCTCTGGCTATTCTATGTATACCTATTCCTCTATCACCCCATTCAAGAATGTTGTCTTGATTTCCATCTGGTGAATCTTCCAATCTATCTAAATTTTTAGTGATATAACTGACCTAATAGAGGTGTATCTAGTAACTAGGGAGAAAGTCTCCTCGTAATCTATTTATTCTTTCTGTGCATACCCCTTTGCCACGAACCTATCCTTTCACTTCTACACACTACCATTTCTAGCATACTTGATCTTGTAGATCCATCTAGAACCTATGACTGATATGTCTTTCGGCATTGGCAGTGTTCGAAAATCACAAAGGCAGAAATATTTTATTATTCTTGATAATTACTTGTGATGTTTCTTGTTATTACGATTATTTATATCTTCTTTCTTTTAGTTCATCAAGAAATTACCAAAACAGTAGCAAATAATAACAATAGACACCAAATGTAGGCACTATGCCAGGGAAAAACCCCCCTCGAGGGGAAAACCCAGTCAAGATAATTCTTCCTTTTAATAGTATTATTTGAGACTCTTCACCCTAGGCATATACCAGACCTTCCCTCCACACCAAGTAAGCCTCTTGGATCTTCGACTCCTTTCCAACAACTTCCATGTTGAAATTATCAATAAGAAACATTGAAAATGGCAACCAGAAATGGAATCCAAAAATTGGCACCCATAAATGGTACCATATGAGGCTTCTAATTTAATTTCCCCTTAATTAAATTGGGAGCGAAATTGTAATTTCATCTCATGACAAATTTTATTAGTTAAGTCAAGAAGACTTAGTTAGCTTAGGAAATTCAAGTTAGAGGTCAAAGAGGAGGCATGTAGAGGATTTTCCTTTTTTTAGGGGGTCCAGTTGCGGTTATTTGTGAGTTGTAATTAGTTAACTCAATTAATTGAGTTAAAATCAGTTTAACTAGTTCTAACTGAGAGATGATCTACTGAGAGGTCCAATGAATTAAATTAGATTTGATTCACAAGTATTGATTAATCAGTTAACTAATAATTGGCTATAAATAATTGTTGCATTTTAGTTCTAAGGAAGCCCCAGTTGAGACTAAGGTTAAAGGGAAGAGATCTATCCGTTTTACTATTAGAAAATTGTATATGCCATGCATGAGGTCATCGGGAAGGCGTTAAAGGATTGTTCAATCATTAATTAGTATTTTCCTAATTAATAGGGGCTAAATCAGCCCAAGAATGCGTAAGGAAGTCTGGGCAGGTAGTGGCAAGTAAGAGATTAAAAACTTGATTGAATTTTCTTAGATTGCAAGCCATATTCGAGCAGGATCGGAGTGAGACAGTCAGTAGAGTGCATGACATTTATCGGTGGAGGAATATCATTGTATTGTTTCATGATCCTAACCATATGTAATATAGAGATAGAGTGTTTTTTAGCAGTTTCTTTCCCAAGATACATCTTGTATTGTGTGATTGATAATTTTTTCTCTTACTTTTTATGTGATTGTGCGATTGTGTTTTGTTTCCACAAATTGTATAAGGATTCAGTATCTTGTTTTAGTACATTAAAATATCAGATTGAATATTTTTTTTATATTTTCTATAGGGTATCAAAGTCCTAGGAATTACAATAGAAGAGAAGAACATAGTTTTGTCTTGAACATGTTCGAATTTATTCTTCAAGACCCAGCAGCAGATCAAGATGTCTTTTAATGGCTTGAGACTCGAATATGATCTTGAAGTAAATTTGAATTACATAGCATGGGAGGACAGGATTGAGGCAATTTTGGAGGACAACAGTTTGAAGGAATTCATATATACTGATATTCCCAAGCTCGCAGCAACAGATGCTCAAAATCTTGATGCATGGAAGAAGAAGGTAGAAAAGGCGAGAAGGATATTGTTAGAGGGAATTCGAGATCATATTGTCTCAAGTCTCCATGGTAAGGAGACTCCATATGCTATGTGGAAGGCCTTGACATATCTGTTACAAAATAGCAGTGACCACAGGAAATCAACGTTGAAGGAAAAGCTCGGAAATATCAAGATGGAGGAGGGAGACACGATCCAGAAATACTTGGTGAAGTTCACCTAGTGTCGAGATGATCTTGGAAGTGTTGGGGTTGTATAAATTATACAACAAGCATGTATATCATGGTTTAAACTTGATCTAACAATGTACTAAAGTTAAATACTGAATCGCTTCTACAAATATTTTGCATAATTAAAAACACAATCGCAAATCACATGAAGCAAAGAAGAATCAATAAAGCCACAACACAGATAATTTCCCGGGGAAATATTTCTGCTCAAAACCCCACTATATTCTATTTTATATTTAGCATGGAATCATGAAACAATTACATACAAATATTCTCACAAGATCCCCTCTGAACTCAGCTAATTGTCTCACACTGTCATACATAAAACTGACCAATACTTATCCAATTTACTACCTCCAGAAAGCCTGCCTGCCTTGCGCAATCCCTCATGAATGAAATCCCTAAAGAATAGGAATTTTGGCCTTCCTTAAATGCGCAAGTATCATGGGCACTCCAATGGATTTTTGGTTGCATGGGTGCAACCCAATAACCCTACAACTGATAGTCAACTTCCCTTTCAACTAGATCTCAACTGGGTCTCCACTGGATCTAACATGCATGCAACTAATAATAGTAAATCCTCAGTTGCATGTGAGATCACTGATTGTGAATTAATTAATATTTAGTTCACTTGATCTCTCACTAGTGTATCTAACAGTTACAATTATCACAACTGAGTTTAACTCACTTAACTTAGTTAAACTAATTAAAGCCTGCATTAACTATTGCATCACTACACTTCGAACTCTGTTACAACTAGAATTACTCTGCATGCCTTACCAACTACCTCTAACTCAAAATTCATGAGTTAAATGAGTTTATCACAATCAGTTAACTATTACAAGTTATTTTGAGACTAGATTACATTTTATTGTCCATCTTGATTAAGGGATAACTAAAATAGACATGCACCAAATTTAGCCATGTGGGCCCCACCCTAGTGTAGGTGCTTAATGCACTAGGCGTGGGTGCTGAAATTTTCTTGTTGAATTTCAACACTCCCTCTCAACAAGAAAGGGATTATCCTTAACCCCGATCCTGCCTCTATGGTATTTGAATTTTCTCCTAGTGAGCGCCTTCGTCAGAATATCTGCATCCTGATCTTCCGTGGGAATGTACTGAAGCAACATTATTCTTCTCTGCACACAATCTCTGAGATAATGGAACCGGATATCTATGTGCTTGGACCTATCATGAAACACATGATTAATTAAGAGTTTAATGCAAATTTGATTATCACAATGTATCACTGTCGGATCCATTTGAGAACCAAACAAACCAACCAAGATCTTTCTCATCCAAATAGCCTCACATGTAGCTTGAATTGTTGTCATGTATTATTTTTCTACTGAACTGAGTGCCATGGATATTTGCTTCTTGATGTACCAAGAAACTGTTGTCGATCCTATACTGAAGATCCCTCCTGATGTGCTCTTTTTGTCCGATGGATTTCCTGCCCAATCTGCATCCGTGAAGCCTTGAAGCTTCACTCCATTTATCTGTATGTACCATAAACCATACTCTGATGTGCCCCTCAGGTATCTCAAGACATGCTTCCCCTCCTTCCAAAAGAGCTTAGTAGGCTTAACCATAGCTTGACTCAGTTGGTTAACTACGTAGAACATTTCTGGTCCAGTTTTCACTAGGTACATCAATGAACCAACTAACTACCTGTAGGTAGTAGCATCCACTACTTCTCTAGAAGTAGCATCCTCTTTCCTCCAATTTCTTGGAAGAGGATTATCCATGGGTTTGCACCTCTCCATGTGAAAATTACCTAGTATATCCTTGGCGTACTTTCCTTGATACACAAAAATTTCACCATCCCACTGCCATATTTCCAAGCCAAGGAAATAGTGAAGCAGTCTCGTGTCCTTCATTTCGAACGCCCTTTCAAGATCCTCCTTGCATGAGTGTATCAGTTGCTCATCACTAGTCAAAATTAGGTCATCAACATAAAGAACAATAATCAATAGCTTACCCTCAACCACAATCTAGTACAGGTTTGCATCTGCTTCACTTTTGGTGAAGCCGAGTCCGATGAAATAGTTGTCTATCCAAGTGTACCAAGCACGAGGTGCTTGCTTTAGCCCATAAAGTTATCTCTTGAGTCAGAACACATGTGAGTCACTGTTGAAGATCTCGAGACCTTTAGGCTGCTATATGTACACTTCTTCCTCAATGATCCCATTGAGAAACACATTTTTCACATCCATTTGATGAATGTGCCATCCCATCTGTGCTAAGAGTGCAAGGATGGATCTAATGGAAGAGTACCTTGCAACAGGTGCAAAAGTCTCATCATAATTGATCCCCTCGATCTATGAGAATCCCTGGGCGACAAATATAGCCTTGTATTTCTCCACACTCCCATCAGCAGCTTGCTTTACCTTGTAGATCCATCTCGATCCAACCACTGATTTGTCGACCGGTCTTAGGAAAATATCCCATGCACTATTCTTGACAATGGAGTCATACTCCTCCACCATTGCATCAACCCAAGTTGGTTGTTGCACTACTTCCTAAAAGTAAGATGGTTCAGTCACAATAAATTTTCTCATAAGAACCATGTATCCAGTAAACCTGTCAGGATATTGTCTTTGTTTGTGCTGTAAAGTAGGGGCTCCTACATTCTCTGCAATTTCAAGTATCAATCTATCAGCTTTCGCGGTGTGCCTTCTGCCATTTCTGATGGATGGCTTTGCATGAGTGTTTTCCTCCACTCCATTATCCTCTGCATGTGGCTGATCCACATCTTGAGGCTCATCCTTGGGAAGCAAAAGTTCCTCCTCTGCATGAAATTCTAGCTCCCTCTCAAGGGACAACCACATGGCTTTCTCCTCATAAAATTTTATATCATGTCGCACAACAATCATTCTGTTGTTTGGAAAATACACTCGATAGTTGTGGGGTGTTTAAGTGTACCCCACAAAAATCTCGATCTCAGCTGTCAGTTCTAGCTTCTTTCTAGCATCCTTGGTCACATGTACATAAACAGATGAACCAAAAATCTTAAAGTGTGAAACATCAGGTTTCTTACTAGTGAAAGCCTCTTCAGGTGTACTCCTGCCAAATATCCTATGACGACAAAGGTTCTCAACAAATACCGTAGTGTTGCATGCTTCCACCTACAAATGCATCACTAGGCCTTTATCATGCAACATTTCTCTTGTTGCACCCACAATTGTTCTGTTCTTTCTTTCAGCGACCCCATTCTGTTGTTGGTTATAAGGCGCTATCATTTCTCTTCGAGTTCCTTCTTTGCTGCAGAATTTCTTGAATTCGTTAGAGATGTATTCACCACCATTATCGCTCCTTAGAGCCTTCACTTGCTTCCCCAACTCTTTCTGCAACAGTGCCTTAAACTCAAGAAACTTTGAGAATGTTTGATCTTTCTTCTGCATGAAGTAGTTCTAGCACTTACGAGAAAATTCATCAACAAATATCACATAGTACTTATGTTTTGTTGTCGAAGCGATAGAGAATGGTCCACACATGTCTGTGTGAACTCTCTCAAGGATCCACGAAGCTCATTTCTCCTTCTCATGAAAGGTGGAAGTTACATATTTTCCCATATTACATCCCTTGCATGTGTTTGATTGCACTAGTGTACCCCTGGGAAGACCAGTAGAAATCTATTGCATGACTTTCAAGGCTCCATGGTGACAATGGCTCAATCTCCTGCGCCATAATTTGCCCTCATCTCGACTCGCCACTTTGTCTGCCTTGCCCATCAATGTTGTGCAGCCATCTACATCCATTTTTTATATATTCTTAACTAGAATCCCTATCTTCTTGGCTTGTCCTATTGTTTTGTGTCGCAGGAAAGCTTTTCCTTCACTAAAAACAACATCATAGCCTCTATCCTCCAACATTCAAACTGAGACTAAATTTTTCTTCAAACCTGGTACATGCATTACATATTTTAATTGAAATGGTTTACCTAACTACCTTTGGAAGGTAATGGTACCAATCCTGGTAGCACTGTACCGCCCGTCATCACCCATTTCATTATGCATATGGAGATCCTTCTCCTCCAGGCTACTGAAAAGTTCCATGTCTCCTGTCATGTGAAAGGAAGCACCATTATCCAAATACCACACATATCTCAATGAACTTAACACCATTCATGCGATCAATGAGAAGTCAAGCTCAAATTGCGAGGCCAAATCCTCACCAACTGCAGATCCACCAACCTTCTTGTTCTTCTTCTTTTTTGGACAGTTAGTAACATAATTCCCATGCTCGTGACAGTGAAAACACTTCACCCTGGACATATCCCACTTCTTGCCATCTTTGGACTCAGATTTGGAATGAAATTTCTTCCCCTTCCCCTTCTTCGCCTTGGCATCCAAAGCACAATATTCTTCATCTTCATTCTTAGATGAAGATCCATCTCTGGTGTTCCGTCTTAACTCCTCCTGAACCAAATCCAACCACATTTGTTCCCAATTTGGAAGCTTTTCCCTTCCATTGACAGAGTCTTGATAACTATGCCAACTCTTGGGAAGTCCTGGGAGAGACAAGCTCACAAAATCATCATCAGCGACATTTATACCAATTCTCCCCAGTTCATCTCGACATTGGACAAACTTCGTTACATATTTTGGTATGGAGTCGCCTTTCTCCATCTTGATCTTCCTGAGTTTATATTTGAGCACCAATTTCCTATGGTCGTTGTTGCTCTAAACTAGATCCATTAAATCCTTCCACATTGCATTTGGTGTGGCTTTCCCATGGAGGCTTGAGACAATTTGGTCTCATACTCCCTCCAATAGGATCCTCCTCACCTTTTCCACTTTCTTTTTCCATGCATCAAGATTTGCAGCATCTGTCACAACGGGTTTAGGAACATCATTGTCAATGAATTCCTTCAGTCTTCGAGTGTTGCCTCCATCATGTCCTTCCGAGAAATATAGTTTGAGATGCCCTTGAGTGAATACTCCAACCTCAAGCCATTGAAATCCATTTCGATCTTGAATCAGTTGTAGCACCAAGAAAGTCTTTCTGCAAATTCGAATTCTATCCAGTCAAAAACTCAGCTTCTCCTTCACAATTGTGATTTCCTGTGCTATGATACCATGTAGAAATTATACAACAAGCATGTATATCATGGATTCAACTTGATCTAAAAATGTAATAAATTTAAATATTGAATCGCTTCTACAATTTTTTTATGGAATTAAAACCACAATCTCCAATCACATGAAGCAGAGACAAATCAATCAAGCCACAACAAAGATAATTTCCCAGGGAAATCTTGCTGCTCAAAACCCCACTATATTCTATTGTATATTCAGCATGGAATCATGAAACAATTACATACAAATTTTCTCACAAGAGTCCTCATGTACTCAGCTAATTGTCTCACACTTTCATACATAAAACTGACCAATACTTAGCCAATTTACTACCTCCATACAAATTTCCTTGCTTGCACAATCCCTGATGAATGCAATCCCTAAATAATAGGAATTTTGGCCTTCCTTGACTGTGCAAGTATCATGGGCACTCCAATGGGGGTTTGGTTGCATGGGTGCAACCGAATAATCCTACAACTGATAGTCAACTTCCCTTCACCTAGATCTCAACTGGGTCTCCATTGGATCTTACATGCATGCAGCTAATAATAGTAAATCCGCAATTGCATGTGAGATCACTAATTGTGAATTAATTAATATTTAATTCACTTGATCTCTCACTAGTGTATCTAACAGTTAAAACTAGCACAACTGAGCTTAACTCACTTAACTGAGTTAAACTAATTACAACCTGCATTAACTAATGCACCACTGCACTTTGAACTCTGTTACAACTATAATTACTCTTCATGCCTCACCAACTACCTCTAACTTGAAATTCATGAGTTAAATGATTTTTTCACACTTAGTTAACTATTACAAGTTATTTTGAGACTAGATTACATTTTAATGTCCATCAAATTAAGGGATAACTAATATAAACATGCACCAAATTTATCCCTGTGAGCCCCACCCTAGTGTAGGTGCTTAATGCACTAGGCATGGGTATTGAAATTTTCTTGTTGAATTTCAATAGGGGTGACTATTGTTGATGATTATTTGGTGATCCTATCACTTCTAGGCCTTCCCAAGAGCTGGCATAGTTACTAGGACTCTATGAATGGGAGGGAGAAGTTACCAGACTAGGAGTGTTTGTAGTCCGACTTGGTAATAGAAGATATAAGGCGGAGCACCAAAGATGGAGCCTTTGGTAAATACAAAGTTGCATTGGTCAGAAAAGGAAATAAATATAAGGGAAAGAAGCCCCAAGTTGAAGAGGGCAAGAGATAATTGTCCAAGATCAAGCATTTTCACTATCACGAACGCGGGAACTATGCCTCGAATTGTCCACAGAAGAAGTCAATCAAGAAGGATCCTGCAGTTGTAGTAGACGAGGCGCTAACTTTACAATTTGAGATTGATTTTAATCTCATTGCATGCATGGCCATCACTATAATGGGATGCATGTGGTATCTAGACAGTGGTGCCCCGTTCGTTATGACGGGAAATAAAGATCTCTTCAATGACCTGGAGGAGAATAACCTCCAGTAGAACATAAATTTTTGATATGACGAGAAGTATAGCACAACCCAAATAGGTACAACTACATTTTAGAGGGATTATGTCTCCCCTCTTAGACTGACAATTATTTTTTATTTTCCAGGACTAAGGAATAATCTTGTCTCCATAGTTGTATTGGAAGACCATGGTTATGATGTCATATTTATAAAAGGAAAGGTGTTCCTTAGTGTTGTGGAGGTAAATCCCCTTTGCGGACAGAGGTGATCCCTACTAGCCCAGACCGGGTCTAGCAACAATCGTTCACGCTATAGTGCAAGTTCCTAATTGCGAATAAACCAACTAGCGATGAAGGCTTACTTGGAATCCAACACTGTCGCTCGTAGAGAAAGTAGCGCTCCCGTTCCTTAGCTTTGGCAGATCACAATCCTCACGATCTCCATGATCGGACACCTACACACGCAAGAAACAAAACAAACGCAAGCGTAAAATCCAGTAGATGCAACTGTATGTCAGTCGGAAAAGACATAACTCATCATCATAATTAACAACAAGAGTGGAACCATAACCATTAGTCGCTTATTATTAATCAATCAAAGGAAGAATACAACCATAGTTCTGACGCTAAATTCTCCTTCGGCGGGTCGTCAGCAGAACATGTCTCAATAAAGCCTGTCAGGGATGGGACAAGCCTCTCTCTTCGGATACTTGACAATGATCTCCTTGCTTGGATTTAGCCTCAAGGGAATGAATCAAGGCCCTTACAGCATAAGTCTCTTGGGAACTTGGAGATTTGAAGACTAGCTTGCAAAAGAGATGAGCAAGATTTTATAGATGGAGGAAGGGGAGTTGGGATCCCTATAATCATGGGATTGGCCCTATCATCAAGGAAGCTTCCATGAGAGGTGGCAAACCACTTCCTCTCTATGGAAATACGTAGCCAAACCTCCCAACTCAAGATAGATATCAGTTTGTGGATCAGTTAGGACGAAACTTCCACCATTTATTTTTTAAAAACACTCCTTAAATTGGCTGGCGCGAGTGCGACTCTGGGACAGAGCGCCAATTGGCGCGACCTCTTTGAAGGATTTTCCCCATTGGCGTGGGTACTGAACTGGATACCCGCGCCAATGCAAAAAGGGCCATTTTTAGGGTTTTTCACAAGGAGATGTCTTCAGGGGGATGAAAGTACATGTTCAGGGGAATGCCATGAAAGTATTTTCAAGTTATGTCACTGCTCACAGGTCACAAAATGAGCCCTCCAATGTGTGAGACGGGGATTGCAGGGACGGTGAAAAATTACTGTGTAACACTTAGACACATTGCCACTGGACAGGTGAAACAGATTGGTGTAAGAGTTAGGAACATGTATGCTCTTGAGGTTGAAGATGCATGCAAATATTTGAGTAGCAAACCAGATGTTAGTGACTTGGTGGTTGAGAGGGAGCATAAATTACCTCTCAACTTGCAACCTCAGAAGCATTCTCAGAAGTTTGTGGAGAAGACACAATTGGATAAGCAGAGAGGAGACCGAGTGGAGGCATCCACTCAAGAAGACACCTCCAGGAGGGGGAAATTTCAAGCCAGATGGGTAGAGGGAGCACATGCAACCGTACCTCCAGGTGAGAGGTGGGGCAATGTGCAGACAGGATCCCAAGAGAAGAAATTTAGATAGGATCCATTGATATTTCTTGTCTAATGGATCAAACCTGGATACGAGGAGCCCACAATATATATAGTAGTAGGAAGGATCAGTAGGATTGAAGCAGTAAGATTTCAGGAAGACAGAAATTAGAGTGACAGATGTCAAATACTGGAGCGCAGATCATAGTTGGCAGCAGTGCAGAGGCCATAGATGTAGAGTCAGCAGTAGCACAAATATTTGAGTAGACAGTGCAGTAATTGATATCATTCAGAGACTCCAATGATAGGTGCATCATACTTATTTATTTTTTGTTGGAGGCTATTCATTTTCATGGGTTGCATGAGAAAAAAACACTAGAGAAGTGTTGCATTCAAAACATTCCAAAGGTACCAGATCGGGATAGATTTAATTCCTTTCTCGTTGAGAGGGAATGTTGAAATTTGCAACAAGAAACATTGAAAATGGAAACTAGAAATGGAATCCAGAAAATGGCATCCATAAATGGTACCATATGAGGCTTCTGATTTAATTTTCCCTTAATTAAATTGGAAGAGAAATTGCAATTTCATCTCATAACAACTTGTATTAGTTAACTGAGTCAGGAAAACTTATTTAGATTAGGAAATTCGAGTTAGAGGTTAATGAGGAGGCATGTAGAGGATTTTCCTATTTTTAGGGGGTCCAGTTGCAGTTATTTGTGAGTTGTAATTAGTTAACTCAATTAATTGAGTTAAAACCAATTTAACTAGTTCTAACTCAGAGATGAGCTAGTGAGTGGTCCAATGAATTAAATTGGATTTAATTCACAAGTATTGATCAATCATTTAACTGATAATTCACTATAAATATTTGTTGCATGTTATTTCTATGGAAGGCCTAGATGATACTGAGGTTAAAGGTAAGAGATCTATCAGTTATACTATTATAAAATTGTACAGGTCATGCATGAGGTCATCAGGAAGGCCTTGAGATATACGCAATAATTAAATGGTATTTTCCTAATTAATAGGTGCTCAATTAGCCCAAGAATATGCAAGGAAGGATGGGTAGGAAGTGGCAAGAAATAGGTTAAATACTTTACCGGTTTTGCTTAGATTGCGAGCTAGATTCGAGAGGATCATAGTGAGACAATCAACAGAGTGCAAGAAGTTTCTCAGTGGAGTATTAGCATTGTATTGTTTCATGATCTTGACCATATGTACTATAGAGATAGAGGGGTTTTGAGCAGTTTCTTTCCCCGAATACATCTTGTGTTGTGCGATTGATAAATTATTTCTCTTACTTGTTATGTGATTGTGCGATCGTATTTTGTTTCCGCAAATTGTAGAAGGATTTGGTAGCTTGCTTTAGTACATTACAATAATAATAATTTTATTTATTCTTTTGACAAGTACATTACAAGATGACTCGAATAAATTAAATGAAGATCAACCCTAGTTACACTTTCCAACACTCCCTATTAATTAGGGAGGTATTCATCATATACAAATGGAAGATCTCATACTATATGAACAATGAATAACTTTAGGCACCGCAATTCCATGGACTAGATTCCTGACCAGGGAAATCTATCCATTGGTCTCTCAACAATTTAGGCACCACAATTCCATGGACTAGATTCCTGACTAGGGAAATCTATCTGGGTGGGACTAAGATGGACTCAAGCTTTCAGCCCCTTTAGGTACCATCAAGATTACTTTCTAACCATCAACCCAGGGACCCAAGTGCGTATCAATGGTCAGAGCTGAATGACCCACACAACCATTTCCTACTTTTGGACCTAGACATAAACAAAAAGTTCCAGTCATATGTCCTCCCATGCAATGCTTCACTCACAAAGCCTCAACACCCCTTGATCCAGTAGATCATGGATGACAAATATCTCCCAATAAAATTTGTTGGTAACCAGCATGCTATCAAAATCCTTCGAGAGATTTTCCTGTACAAACACAACCCCAATTAATAATATAATTTCACATATACATAAACAAATACAAACCTCTGGGGTATTTGAGACAACTTGATGTTGCTTCTCAACTTTTCATAGTAGGACTATCAATTGAATCATTGGCAGAAGATTCCTTAATCTTACACTTTCCTTCTCCTACTTCTCATATAGCAACATATCCTCTGAAATTTCATTCTTCAATCAAGTTATGCTCTCCCTCTCAACCAAGGAGCATCTTCATCCAAACTCCCTCTTAATCTTAGGGAGGTCTTTTTTATTCAAGCTTCCTAAGGGAGATCAACTTCTTCTTTTAATCATCGGAAAATATTTTATGGCTTCCAACCATTTCATCGGAGTTATCAACATCCTCATCATGCTTATCACATTAATGCGCATCTTCGCCATATTGAAGGTTGTGTACCTGCACAACTTAGGTAGAAAGTACAGCCAAATCTATAGAAACATGAAGTTATCCATATCAGAATCACAGAAGTATTTCAACTTTATACATACCCAAACTTAATTACAAACAAGATACATGTGTTCTTCAACATTTTTCTAGGGACTTTGTCATAAACCCTAGACTACTTCATAACAAATTTCATTCTATCTAGGGTTTTAATGTTTCTTTCAAATGTGTAACACACCCTAATACAACATATTGCAAACCCTAGAAATAATTAAAATAAATATAAATCTACAAGGAATCTAACAACTTTCAAAATAATTCATATGTTAGAATTTCCACTAGAGATTTATACAAATCCTAGATTTAATACAAGAGAATCAATCAAATTCAATCACAACTTAGTCATTAATATGACCATCTTCCACTAGAGTTAGTTGCAAACCCTAAATTTTCAATCAACCATTAAATCCAATAAAAACTCAGATTTCATCGATCTTACACAAATCTTAAATCATCATATTTTCATTATTCATTAGAGATTTTAACTTCTACTAAGGTTCAACTTCAAAACCCTAGAGTTTCTTTTTCACAACCTCAACAATCAAAATAGATCTTATATTTTTATATCACACATACTATATAATTTAACTACTACTAGGGTTTAGCTACAAAACCCTAGATTTCCAAATATCATCATCCTAGAATCTCATACAAGGACTTAAATTAAATCCTAAGACTTATGAACATCAATATCTAAGTCAACACATGTATCTAGGAATTCATTATCATGCAAATTCATATCATATGTCCGACAACATTAATACATTAAACATATATAGACCTAGAACAAGCTAGGATTTCAACAAAAAAGGACATATCTTCACACACCTATGGATTCATTTTCAAAGAAAGGTTTTTCATTTAATAACATACCAAGAAAAAATTTGATTAGACTAGGGTTTGATCAAACAAACACAGACATTCCAAGGAAATAATTTCTAAGACATTATAAGGGTCTTTCTTACAAATTCCACCAAACCCTATTGAGTTATAATTTCAATATAGGAACATAGCAAACCCAATATTATCAACATTTCAAAGGTTCATAATTTTAGACCTTATCGTCCAACCCTAACAAGTTAGGTTTTCCTGATCATACCAAAATCCTAAACACAACATCATCAATAAAAAATTCAAATAGAATTTCATGATAGCCCTAAGAAATTTAGGGTTTTGAACATTCACATTAGCATACCCTTAAGTTAGGGTTTTCCATAACATGTCTAAGGTTCTTGCAAACTTAATCAAGTATGAGCGCGGTGGGTGGATGTATCAAGTGATGAATCACCCAAATAAGAATCAATGTGATTCACTATAGCTGGACACAACTATGTTAGTAGTATATTGTCAAATGAATGAACATTTATCATAAAGTAAAATTTTTAAAGCATACCTTTGTTTCTTGACAAAGCTTGTCTTGAGAGGTCCTCCTTCATACTCCTTAAGAATATAGAGGATGTTTTCCTAATCAATACAATAGAGGGAGAAAGGTGATTAGTATTAATTTAATCAAAACTTAAATAAGTACATGAAACCAAAAACTGAAAGGAAATGAGATACTTATATTTGGGATTTGTTGAGGACTCCCTCCAAGGCTTGAGGGATACCTATAAACTTATAAAAACAATAAAATGTCTTTTCCAAAAATATGTTAGGAACATATAAATTCTAAAACATTAAAAATATGAAATAAGATATCTAAAGCTACAAGCAAAGGACTTAGTAGTGTAAGTCCATAATGTCAGATTCTTCAGACTTGACTTTATTTTAGTCTCCTTATTCAACAATGTTGGCTTGATCTCTTTCTCTATTCTTGTTTCTCGGATTGTTGGGATATTCACTCCTCTAGTGACCCTTATTATGGCATTGATATCATTCTACCTTAGACATGTCAAATTTATTTCTTGGTCCTTTCGATTTATTTCCTTTATGTTGAGCAAAGTAGGAATTTGATACCCCTTCATATTTGGTAGCTAATGAGATCCTTAATTCTTCCTAACTGCATGGAATCCATAGTTCTTCAAAGGTGGGAGATTCCTTCCAACTCTTAAGTCCTACAGCAAATGCACCCCAAGTAGGTGAAAATCTTAATAGGGCAATGATCACGAGTTCTTTATCTCGAAAAATTTCATCAATGGCCAAAATCTCATTCTCGATTCTTGATATATTCACAAAGAAGGAGTCCGTCGAGTCTTCTTTATCCATATTTGTAGTCCTTAGCTCGTTCTTCAAAGTAGCTACTTGGCCAATGTTCTTAATAGTGAATAACTTTGACAAGGCTTCATACATTTCCTGAGCATGGTCGATGTTGGCTATGAATCGGACAAGGTTGTCCTTAATTCCTTCTACCATTAGAGGCATCGCTACTAATTATAGTTCCTTGTATTTCACTTTGTCACCATCACTAAAGTACTTTATAGTCTTATTTACTTTTCCCTTGACCAATTCCAGTACCTTATTATTTTCAAGGATGAGGTGAATTCTATTCTTCCAGGACCTGTAGTTTGAGGCTCCTTCAATTTTTTTTTCTCCCTTGAGTGTGTTAGACATATTCCTAGAGTGAAGTAGATTCCTTCCCTGGGATGATCCTTTGAATGGTTCCTTGATCAAGTGTTGAAGACTTCCTTTTTCTTCCTTCTTCACCAAAGCTCTGATACCATGTTAGAAAATCATAAAGGCAGAAATATTTTCTTATTCTTGATAATTACTTGTGATTTTTCTTGTTATTTCGATTATTTATATATTATTTCTTTTATTTCATCAATCAATTACCAAATCAGTAGCACATAAAAATAATAGACACCATATGTAGGCACTATGCTAGGGAAAAACCCCCCTCCAGGGGAAAACCAAGTCAAGATAATTATTCCTTTCAATAGTATTCTTTAAGAATCTTTACCCTAGACATATACCAGACCTTCCCTCCACACCAATTCAACCTCCCAGATCTTCGACCCCTTTCTAGCAACTTCTAGCAGCAAAAAAACTTGGAATACTTTGATCTCCCAATCTAGACCATGAAACAGAGAGAGAGAGAGGCATCAAAATTTCATTTTTCTTTTTCTCCTTAGACTTCCCCAAGCTCGCACTTCTTTCAGCTTACTGGAAACAGACTTCAAACTTTTCCCCGCTTTAAGAGATATCAAAATTATTGTGAGAGATTTTGATACAAAATAGTTTGATTTCCTTCCTTTTATAGGCTCTAGGTGAGGTAGAATACTTAGGCCGACATGATCCCCTTTAGGTTGACTTGGTGTGTATGTCACTTAATTCATATTTTACTCAATATTAAAACATTTTACATGATTCAAAATCCCAAGAAGGGTCTCTTTACATGTACAATGACTCTTTTAACTCATAATAAATCCTATAAGTCCTCAGTAGGGACTTTTACCTAAAACATGGTGACCGAAGCATGAAACCCATGCTTTAATAAGTCACAATAATAATAATAATAACAATTATTTTATTTATTGTTTTGACATGTACATTACAAGATGACTCGAGTACATTAAATGAAGACCGAACCTAGTTACATTTTCCAACAGGCACTACCTCCCAAACATTGTTCGTCGTGATAGATCTATGCTCTTCTACCATGGCATCTACCCACATCTAATGTTGTGTGGCTTCCTGAAAGATGGAAGGTTCTGAAACCTGAGCTACCAATGCTTGGTACCTATCAAGTTGTCTGTGTTGTATTTTTTTCATCCTTGGAGTTCTAATAAAATCCTTTGCATCTCTCAATGTTTAACGAACTTCTCTACTAGCTCGACCATTAGTGGTGGGAGGTTTAACTAGCTCCTCCTCATACTGTCCCTATTGATTTGTCTGCTGAGAACTTCATGTATCTCCTACCCTTGAGGACCTACTGGTACTAGTCACTGTACTCGATACTTGTGATTTTCCTCCTATCGGACCCACTGGTTGCGCCTGCTTCTGGACCAAAGGAGCTTTTGTTGACTGATTCTTATCACCTGCAGGCATCTCATGAGATCTCCTAAAATCTTGGTCCTCCATGAAATTCACGTATCGTCTTACTACAATCTTCATAATTCTAGGAATGTAGATATTGTATGCCTTTGAGGTCTCGTTATACCTGACGAGAAACCCCTTCTATGTAGTCTAATCCAATTTGGTATGTTTTTCATCTGGCACGTGGAAATAAGCCACACTACCAAAAATCCTCAAGTGACTAACGTTTGGATTCTTCCCTATGAATACTCCTTCTGGTGTTTTCTTCCCAACGCTCTATGAGGAGTCCTATTTTGAATATAAACTTCCCTTTTACATTCCTTTGCCCATAAAAATTTAGGCAAATACTGGTTATATAACATATCCTTTGCAGCCCCAACTATGGTTATGTTTTTTTGGTCTACTACCCCATTATGTTGAGGATTATATGGATTTTTCCATTTTGTTTTGATGCCTTCCTTCACGCAAAAAATTGTGAAGTTTTTATCAATATATTCTCCACCATTATCTGAGCAAAGCACCTTGATCTTCTTCCCTGTCTCATTCTACACTAGAGATTTAAACTCTCTGAAATGATCAAAGACCTCAGCTTTAGTCTTCAAGAAGTAGATCTGGGTTTTCCTGGAATGATCATCAATAAAGGTGAAAAATTATTTTGAACCACTAAGAGTTCTAGTGGACATCAGGCCACAAACATCTGAATGTATAAGTTTTAGCACGCCATCTTCTTTGTTTTCACTTCTTGGGAATTTTTCCTTAGCATACTTCTCAAGTACGCATCATCTACACACATCATTGTGTTTTGTACCAAGTTGTAGAACCCCTATTACAGTTTCTCTAAGAATCTTAAGTGCTCCATGGTGTATATGTCCCATTCTCTTATGACATAACTCATTCAGCTCCTTAATGTTATTTTCATTGCCTATTAATGACATTGGAGAGTTGATTTGCAACTTGTACAATTTGTTGCTTCAAGCTCCAATTTGTCTTACATTCTTCTAAATTAAGGGTTTGACATACACTTTCTTCCCTATGCATTGGACATCATACCCCTTATCCTGCAACTGGAATACTAAAATCCGGTTCATACCTAATCCTAGCACTTGAAATACATTTGTAGTGTTGGTGTTGGCTCCTGACTCCCCCTGAAAATATATGGTACATCTCCCTACTAGAGTACATTTAGTTATGTTTTCCATACTAATATGGAAGTCCATCTGCTCCTCCTTGTAGCTATAGAAATATTCTATAACCCATGTCATATGAGTTGTTACACCATTTTTTGGTCATCTAACCTATTGTCATTAGATGGACCCAAGTACACCATGTAAGACCAATTTTACCCTAAGTAAAATTGCTTCCAATATGTGAAATAACTTAGTAAAACACCTTTATTAAGTTGTTTATAGTCTAAACAGGAAACCCCAAAAGGAAATAATAAACAAATTATATTTGTTTATATTTCCTCAAGGAATAATTAGTTAAACATCAATTCAATTATTATTCCTGGTCATATTTAACCCAAAACAAGGAAATCAATTAAATAAATCCTTATTGATTTGATTATTTCCTAGGAATAAGCTATTTAATCCTTATTTAAATAATATTCTTAGTTAAATTTGACTAAATCATTTATAAATAATTAAATAAATCATTATTTATTTAATTATATTTCCACCATTTCCTTAAAATAATAAATAAATCATTTATTTATTTATTATTTAAATAAAGGATTTGACCCAAGTCAAAAATCCTTTTCCCTCCAATAAATATAATAAAATATTCCTAAAAGGTGGTTCTAGAATTTGGTTAATAATATTTTATTCATACACCATGTTCTAGAGTACCCTAATATTTTGTTATAAATAGAAGGGTTTTCCCATTCATTTGTCACCTTTCATTTTCATATTAGATCACTCCGGATCTATACTCTTGGTCTGACTTTGAGCCATTATCATTGTCACATTCTCCATTATTTGCTTTGTGAGCTCCCTTTGAGTTCTATGTTTGTCTGGGTTTTCTACACCAACAAGAGAGAGAAATTTTAGATCTGAAATGTTGAGGACTTTCAAGAACCTATCCCATCGAGGAGAATTGGAAACACCTTTCTTGTTTTCCTCTCAGGTGCCCCTTTAATATAAAAATTCTTTCAAACATATTGTTCTTGTCTTATCTATTGGATGCATGGAGCAACATTTTATTTTTACTGCTTAATGTCTTTTTATGCATAGATCTGGATTTGTGCAGCTTTATTTGGATCAACTAACTGCAGACTTGAAGATATTGGCAGCCATAATTAATGTTAGGGCTATTTTTTATGCATAGCTAAAGTGGTATTTTTCTGACAAAAGATTCACACTAACATGAATTGATGCTCCACTGTCTATATATCAGACACCCTGTGAAGATGATCATGATTCTACTAAAAATTTTCTATGTCCAACAAAGGAATCCATTCAGCAAAAAAATTTAGTTGTAGCTGCTCCCTCTAACTGTTGGAATTACTAATCTAGGCAACTTCTATTTTTCTACTAACCAGCAACTGGAAAATAAAATTGTTTCCCTCAGAAACTCGACCTGCATGTCAATGAATTGTGTTGCCTCAAGAATTCAGGCCTGTTGGTCGTACTGATCAACAAAATTCTTCCTTCTACTTCTGAGCTTCTCGATTAATAATTTAAGATCTTATACCATATGAAAAGTTTGAACCCTGGAACCCTATTGCAACAACTACAAATTATTCTCCTAATTGTTAATTTAATTTAAAATTTTATTTGTTGTTTTTTATGGAAAATACTGAATAAATCACATTGTAATCCACACACATAAAAAAGCGGAAGAATAAATGATGGAAGAAATGCTAGCACACACACATAAAAAGAACACAATTATTTTTGGACAAAAGTCCCGGGAAAAACCCAACTTTGGAAAACTAGTGCAGCAGATGAGGGTTTAATTATAATTCTTCAGAAGCAATTCAAAGTACAATAAATTAGAAGCTCTACTGGAAATATAATATGAGGAAAATACTGGAAAAAAATATTGTGAGAATATTCCCACACTCAACCGTTAATTTCTTCCCCCGGGATTGACTTCCTAGCCTCATGTTGGAGCTTTTGTGTCAATTTTTGGGCAGTGCATGCGCAAAGCCTCTGTGGAATTCGGCCTTGATCCTCTCACTGCCTCTTCTAGGAACTGGAAAAACTTCATCTTGGAATTTTTCTACCCTCCTCTACCACCTGCTACTCACCCTATGGCTTTATCTTATTTGCTGAATCACTGCCACTGAGAAAATCCAATTTCCTGGGAAACTGGGTATTTTCACTAGTGTGTTCTCCATATACCCATTAACTTCTTATAATCTTATATTGGAGCACCAATGGCCAAGATTAAAACATAATCGAGGGCCTAGATTAATCCCTTTTCGATATGTGTGAGTTTCTAGATGATTCTCACCTTATCTCAATTAATATTGACTAATTAACCATATTCCCTAAGTTTATACTTTGGAAATATTTAAAAAATGGTTAATAATCTAATTGATACACTTCTAGGTGGAATTATTATAAACTATTTTTTGGTTTTGGAGATCTCATGTATTATATCCTCTCCACAAAATTTTGTGGCTAGAACACATCTTGTGCTACAAAAACTAACATGATACAAGATAATACAAATTTGATTTGTTTCTTATAATCATTAGTGATTGAGTTGTTTTATTTCATCTCTATTTTATATTACAATTTCTTTTTCAAAGTTGAAAATGAAGAGACAAGATTGTGAACAATTTTTATAATACCAAGAGACAATGCCTCATTTCATATTCATGGAAATAATACAAAAACCAATAAGGCTTTCTTATAAAATATACAATGTGGAATGGAAACATGACTTTTTGGAAGTGAGGTAGTTTGCAAGAGAAATTTGATGAGAAATGGCAAAAGAGGAACAGAGTTGAAGAGGAGAAGTAGTGAATATTGTTAGGTAAACTTGACTCGGGATAGAGTCAATGTCGACTAGGGTAAATAGTAGTGGTTTTGGGGCACATGGTATTGTGCACCCATGGTTTTTGCCCATGGTATTGCACGTAATGGAGCCTATAAAAGGCTGGGAAGACTTCATTGTAATGTAGGCCTGGAGGTGAGTGCTGAAGGCTCACTTGGCCGGATTGGGCAAGGTTTTGGCCAATGGTTAATGAAATTTCATTGGTTGGGTTTTTCCCCAGAGTTTGGGGGTTTCTCGAATAAACATATGTGTTTATGTTTATGTGCTTTGTTGCTAGTTATGGTTATTTATTTCTCTCAGTAAATTATTTATTTATTTCTGTGATAAATTCCTAACAAATGGTATCAGAGCCATCTTTGGCTTCAGAGGGACGTTTTGTAGCCAAGGGTTTTATGGCTCCGTGGATAAAGAGGTAGATAAAGAGATCTGATCGCAGATGATGGATAGCGATATGCCTGACATGGAAGATGTCGAGGTGGACGCTATTGTTGTATGGCTTAGGAATACCCTACGCAGCCTCCACGGAAAAAACCCAATACCACCACCAGGAAACCACTCAGAGCGCCTCCAATTCTAGTGGCAATTCAGGCTGCTCCGAGATGGTGGGCGGCGACGAAGGGGAGCTGACATTGTTATTGAGAATGCAGGCCCTCGAGTTCGAGAAATTCCAGCAGGAGGTCGCCGACCACAAGTAGGCCAAAGAAGAAACGCGGCGTTTGTCTGAAGACATTTGCAGAAAAAGCCATGACGCTGAATTTGCCCGCAGCATTCAAGCAATGTCGGAGGATGAGTGGGAAGCCATTGGGGACGAGTATGAGAAACCCTTTGATGCCGAGGGGATTAGTAAGGATGACAGGCAGTTTAAATTGTATTACAAAGGTATGATTAGCGCTGAGAACTTGGGCGGGACCTTTGATCACTAGGACACTCTTGCAGGAGCGGGCATTACTATCTATGATTCGGACGATAATTTGATTCTGAAGCTGCAGAAGTAGCTTGGGTTGGATATGAGTAGGGCTGTTGTAGAGTATTTGGCTTTGAAGGAGGTTCTCATGGCTGCATTAGATCTAGGTATCTGGAATGTTACTGCTCATGGGGATTTTTTCTAAGTATACAATCAGGTTATAGGTCATTGGAATGTCAGACAGCGCAAGATTGTTAAATTTCACCGGGACGTGGTACATTAGGTTCACAAATTGGAAAAATTATTTATGGTCCTTATCCCAAGATGTGAAAATAGAGTTGCATTGACGCTAGCTAGAGAGGCCATTGACTCTCAATTAAACAAGAGATTTGAACATGTTCATGAAGGGGAGAAAACAGAGGAACATTGCAGCACATACGTAGAAGCACAGGGGATTATTGTTTGGCACAGAGGCATGTGAACGGGCTCAAATTCCAGAAGCATAGGAGCAGATGTTGATCAAGGGTGTAGCCCACGAGAGGGGAATTTACTGAGCATCAGTGAATTGGTAGTTCATCATGGAGAGACTGCGCCTAGGAGGACGAGGAGGCCACGAATTAGCTGCTGAGGTCCACGGTGGAAATTCACCTAACACTTTATCACGTGATTTTTGGGCACTATATGGGTGGTAGTAAGGTTAGCGTCCAAGCTAAATCTGGATGTGCTTGTGCTGTGAAAGGGCAAAGAAGAACATGGAAAGGTGAAATGCAATCGAGGCCTTGTCAAAATGAGAGAGCAGATGTGCAGGTGGATTAATTAAAAATTGATGAACCATGTATCTAAAGAGAATTCCTAGAGGACTGGCAGTTACAGAGGCTGGTGACCAATGTAATCTGGTAGATGGGTTCTTTTTATATGGACATTGATGTCATATATACAACTATGTACAACTATGATGTCCTCTTTAGAGAGGACATCATGAATGAATGTAGAGAATGGTCATACAAAGAATAGCAACAATGAAACAAATAATATATATATATATATATATATATATATATATATATATATATATATATATATATATATATATATATATATATATATATATATATATATTATAATGGAGTTAATTTTTAGTACATGTAAGTGAGCACTCTTGTAAGACTTGGTATGGCATGCGTACCTGAATCAGTTGGAAAATGTTGCAGGTAGACCTAGGTGATAGGGGAGTTTCAGGACACTGAGTACCCTAGGTAAAAATTTGAGGGGAAGAGCTAGAGTGAGCGAGGTTGTCTCATTTAGCGGGTTTGGCGGATTTCATCAATAATCTCAAGTCGAGTCTTAGGGAGGGAGTCGTGCAGGTAAACTGACCGAGTTAAGTCAATGTTTGACTAGTCAAATGACAGTGGTTTTGGGGCACATGGTATTGTGCACCCATGGTTTTAGCCCATGTTATTACATGTAATGGAGCCTATAAAAGGCTGGGAAGACTTCATTATAATGTAGGCCTGGAGGTGAGCGGTGAAGGCTCACTTGGCCGGATTGGCCAGGGTTTTGGCCAATGGTTAATGAAATTTCATTGGTTGGGTTTTTCCCCGGAGTTTGGGGTTTTCCTGGATAAACATATGTGTTTATGTTTATGTGCTTTGTTGCTAGTTATGTTTATTTATTTCTCTCAGTAAATTCTTTATTTATTTCTGCGATAAATTCCTAACAAATATTTGCAGTAGACTTGATAGCAGAATTGTATATCAGGTATCTAACACTTTTGACTTGATATTTTGATTGAGAGATTGTAGTCCTTTCTAAGTTGAGATTGTAGTCCTTTCTAAGTTGTGGCTTGATAAAGAAAATTTTTTATTATATTGAGGTAGGAGCCTTTTGTGGGTTGTAGCCAGCAGAAAATTTGTGGGAGTGGAGCTTCCATTGAGGTAGGAGCCTCTTGTAGGTTGAATCCTACAAAAATATGATGTAATTAGGAATTAGTAGCTTTCCTTCACATCAATTTCAGCCTAAAATTCGTGGTTTTTTCCCTTTGGTGTTTCCACTTATATCTAGTGTCTTTATGTGTTGTTGCTTAAATGGTGTGTGAATGTTTTTGAATTTTGAATAAGTAAATCTGCAAATTTCTCTCTCTAAGAGCTGAAAAAGGAAACTATTAATAATAGAGCATATACATAAATCATTAGCTTCATAAGAAGAAAATTAAGTTTAGCAAAAGTAAAGTTTTAAAACTATTGATTCAACCCCCCCCCCGAGTAATTTCCAAACATAAATAACACCTGGGATGGAAATTCATTCCATGAAGCCTAAAAAAAGAAATTTATCGACTCTCCAATAAACATTAGAATTCAAGATTTGGTCATAAATAGGAACGCCCATAGTATAGATGTTAGAAGTGAAACCTCATGCATCATCCCTCTGAAGCAGGTCCTTTCAAATGACATAGATATAATCTCAATAAGGCATCACCCTATCATCCTTCTCCTTATGTTGGCGGCTATATAGATTGGAGGCAAAGGTTGTAGTTATGAGTTCCAAGAGCCAAAATTTTACTCCATATTTCATCTCCCCCCTCAATCAGTCAATGTAGAGAGATGGGACGACAAATATTGGAATAGGTGCATGCATTTAGAGCTAGAACCGCCTCCCAGAGCATGGGAAATATAGGAATTCTATTTGCACTCATGCCAGATGATTTTGGGCTTCAAATGAAAATGGTGGGTCATAATCTCTCGCACAGACACTCAGGTGGCAATAAATCAGCGAAGAGGGAAAGCATTTCCTTCATAGTGAGGTTGGGCTCAAATCTTTGAGCACTTTGAAGTATTTCAGGTTGGCCCCTTTTTGGCTATGGATATCCCACCTCTTAGAAAGTCTTTAATCTTCATTCATTAGTTGAATTTGCGAGTATTTCTTACTCTGCCCATTCCCGTGAGATTTTAATTTCATAGGTTGGAACTTTGGTCAATTTCTGAGGCATATTTAGATGTTTCTATTTCATATTGCAGGTGCCCTCTTCTACAACATAACCATCACGAATAAACTCAAAAAAAGGATAGGGCTGAGGCATTTTATTCCACTCATTATATGGTCTTGAAGGATTCACTTCCAACTCACAGTTTTGGTTAATGACAAAGGGATTTTTTCTCATTCAACAGGTCTTCGAAGAAAAAAACGATCTTTCTCCAGGAACAATTAGGGATCCTTCCACTGTCAGTCCAAAAATTTCTCAATGGATTTCAATGGACCTCCTCCATGCAATCAGTGTCCACATCTCTTAGTGGAAAATCGAAGAGAAATTGAAGATCTTCACCAAGAGGTAATTCATTGGGAAGCATCAATTTTGTCCTTGACTGAAACAATGTGATCTGAGTGGGAATATTAGTTATGTTGTGCTAAGATCCAATTTAGAATTTAAAGAAAGTACTTGAGGATGATGAGGTTAATTTCAAGTTTAACATGAGGTTTTATGTGTTTTTAAGTGAATTTCATGAGTAAATTAACATAAATAAAACATTGAATAGAAGTATCTATCAGACATAAACATCACTATAAACAGTTACACAACACAATATGATGAAGGAGTTCACCCCGCCTCGGATATGTCTCCTTGTTCCACCTTCTAATGGCTTGGCCCTTTTTTATTATGCTAAAAAGTGTGAATACATGTGTTCACCATGTTAAAACAGCTATGAAACCTATTCCATCAGCTCCAAAATGCCCAAAAATGCATGTCTAGCCTCTTTCTGCATCGAATTTGGCAAAAAAATAGAGAAGTTATGATCTCCCTAAGTTTCTCCACTAACTGCTCCACAATATGCTCTAGGGTTGATATCATCCTACAATTTCGCCCTTTTTCCGCGCTAACTAGGTGACAAATTCCCTATTTTCCGGGTGAAATTTTCGCCTCTTTAAAATGACCTCTACAGCCTATGGTGAAAAAAAAATGTTTTTAAAATAAATGGTTACTGACGGTTTCACCAACCATCGGCATGTGACCACCCCAAAAATTTAACCGTTAACATAATTTGTGGGGACTCGGAGCTAGCGTCTCACCTGAGGTCCTGCCAGTGGCAGTCACCAAGGCTGGGGCTAGACTCCGACCCCCTCCCCCATACCTCTGGTCGTTAAACAATAAAATGAAGCCGTAGACTATATGGTTAAGTCATAACATATGGTGTAGCAATAAACCTTGGTGGTTGTTGCATAGAGATATATAGTTCGACTCCCTAGGGCTCCGCTCAATCATTGCCAAAATTTTACAGCCCCACGTGTTGCCATGTGGTGACCCCTGGTTGGGCCACGTGGTTGGCCCAAAATAAACCAATCAAACTTTGCCAACGTGAACCTATCAGACTATGCCACTTGGAACTCCTTGATTCTTCGGAGAACACACCATTGACCAGTCAACCTACCTCGTAGGCATGCCCAGTCATTTGTACGGACTTTTGACTAGGTTGTTTTCAAATTTTAAAAAAAAATGTATGTTTGAAAAAGTGGACATAACGTGTTCCTGGGAGCATACGATGTCGGTTTTCTACAAAATGAGTTGCACCGGATTTAGAAAAATAAGATCTATGCGGTCATTTAGGGTCCTGTTGTGCTATACAACAACCCCCATTTATTTTTCATAAATAGGGACCCTTTAGAAATAAATAGGAAAATCTATTTTAAATTTTCTTTTAAAAACACTTAGAAAATAAATTTTCTGCCTAAAGCGCACTGCTTATCACATATTTTATCCTTCAAAAAGAATCCTAAATCATAAAATCTGCGAATTGTGAAATGTTCTCTTTAAAAAAAATCATTTCTAAAGAAATAAAAACATTTACTTTCCTTTTTTCACATCGCACTTGATTTAGTTAAGACTTAAAGAAATAAAGTAATATAAGTTGCGACAACTGCGGACCCGACGAAGTGAATAAACTCAAAAATATAAATCCTTTTTCACTTTTGCATCCACTTTAAACTTTCGCAAATTGCATCTCATGCGAATTATAATATAGACTTAAACGTATCTTTTAAATCTTGCGATCTGCGATTTGCGCAGATCGCATTTCGCAACATTTATAAGACAATCACGAAATATTATAAGGAATCATTGTGATTTGCGCATTTAATGATATCACCGTGTGAAAAGCAACTTATGTCATATAAAATTGAATTTCAGATCTTAACGACTTTAAACGATTGATAATTATTGTGTGCGAAGTCATGTGAAGCCATGTTAAGCATTAAATTTTGAAATCATAAGAAATTATGAAGAGATGATTGATAAGATTGACAGTTTTTCGCGTGAATTTGAAATAAATCCCTGATATATCTTTGTAATGCTCGTTATATGATATATTTCACTTTACTCTCAGGAAATCAATTATCGAGTTAAGAAAGTCAGAGATGAGTAAAAAGGGTAAAGAGGTATCTCAAGCATCATCTTCAGAGGATATAGATATGCCTTCGTTATTTTCAGACACTATCTGTAACAAGGATTGTGAAATTTCTTCATGGGAAGCTATGTACAAACTTTTTGAGGATGAAGGACCAAAGGTGATAACAAAAACATCTGCGACAGGTACTGATTCCACCTCTGATGCAACCCTTTTCGACGTTGCATGCTCGTTTATTCACAGAATAGCTGCGAGACCGAAGATTATGCCTTACACGGATATGATGAAGTGGGCATTTGAGAACTTAAATATCGAAGATAGAGTTTTCAAGAATTCCAGAGGAGAGATTATGGGCTCTTTCAAAGCCGAAGATTTGACAGCCATGTATCATTTACCAGCTCCACAACAGAAGTATGATAATATATATGTACAAATGTTCAGAGCTAAACATCCAGATCTTATCAAAGTCATCCATGAATGAAAAGACAATGAAGGGAAATTGAAGCAGGACAAATCTAGTATGTACCCCATTACACAAATCCCTTATCCTTATTGCTATGCTGCTAGTATGTTGTGTAGGCTATTTTCCAAACCTGATAGTACGAGGTTCACTAGAGATTGGGTTCCCTTAATTAACGCAGTCATCAATTCATCCATTTTGAATTGGACAGACCTTTTAGCCAATCATATTGCCAAATATAGGAATAAAAGGAGTGCTTCATCCCAAGAAAATTCACCCTTTTACATGTCTACTTATGTTATGGATTCCATATGTTTCACTTCTACATTTCCAATCATGGGTTGGAAATGGACCATTAAAAACCCTACCCCCAATTCACATATACCATGAAGAACTTCGGGACTCTAAATTCCACCTACATTTCTACAAAGTCTATTATGGAGTCATGTTGCCTATGTATCAAATGATTTTCAATAAAAAGATCCCTAGGGTTTCCAAAGAAGTCAGTAAAGATATTCTTCCTACAGCTAGATGGTTTTTTGATGATCCGGATTTATGCAGGAATGCAACAGAAACAGAAATAACCATAAACATAGAAATACAGCAGAAATAAGGCTTCATTTCATTAATATCAAATCACAGAAATATTCTTACAAACATGATGGAAATAAAATAGCCAGTGTGCTGGTAGCAAATCTCTGAGAAGAGATGTGGCGACTACAGACCTCTGAACTGTATTACAATGAGGCTCGAGGGCCTATTTATTATGGAGAAACAATGGAGAATTATAAACGTCCAAAAACCTAACCCTAGGAGATGAAGCACCAAAAATATGGGCCTCGTTTGGGTAAATTGGTGTTTCAACTTCCCAGGGACGTAACTTCGGCATACTATCTCTGTTTGGGGCTTCAAAACGGCTCCGAAAGTTCAGGACCCGAAAAACTGCTAAAAATAGTAAGTTGTGAAAAAAACTGAAAGAGACAATGGTGGGGCCCCAAGTGGAATAGGTGGGTGGCCACCAATATCCACCTAGATCAGCTGAAGAGAGATTCACATATGTTCGAGTATTTGGAAGTTCTGCTCTTCCACATTTTTTTCCATATTATGTTCCAGATAGATTGTTTGGGAGAGAGATAGCTTATCAACCCATCAATGGTGTCACAAAACAGTTAAAAGATGATAAAAAGGCTATTTGGCCTTCTTTCCCTCTACAGTGCGGCACCTTCGCTTTGGCTAATATCGGCCATACATACAAAGAGGCTCCTAATATTCAAATGTTAAATCTATCATTCATGCCCAAAATATTATATGACCCCGACGATGTAATTAAAAATTACATGGCAAAGCTCAAAACAAATCCTTTCATAAAGGAAGAAGATAAATTTGATGACTTCTTCCAAGGAGTCGAAGGTTTTTCTGATATTGTTAAAAGGATTTCTAGTCAATCAAGTCAAGAAGAGGCTGAAGCCTTTCAGGTATATAGAAATGAGAGATTGAAAAATGTCCCTTTGAATTTTTTAGTCATTGAAGAAAAAAAACATACTCCAAGTGTCAGTCTCGATGAAGAAATGAAAGATGGCTCTGAAAATGAATCTGGTCAGTCTCAACAGCACTCTGCTAAGTCAGATCAATCTGAGGATGAATCTGAATCTACAAAAGCAAATTTAGAAGTCGACCAAATTCTTCAAGAAATAGAGTTGCAAGAGAAAACAAAGAACAATGGCACTAAATCAAATTAAATGCAGTTCAAAAGGATCATAGCAGGTAGATCAATCTAAATCATCTCAAGGTAAAGACCTGGTGAATGAATGGGAACAATTTTCCCAAGCAATAAAGACTCCTAAAGAAGAGGTCAATACTGACCAAGCAGCAAGTTTTCAAACGCCAGAGCCTTCTCAAAAAATAGTTGAAATTGTCAACCCTATACAGAGAATCCCAACAACACAGAGCAAAGAAATCATTCCAGCTTACTCTACAGATCAAATCATCCTATAGATTGAAGACATTCCATCATTGGATATTTTCTACAGTCCCAACCACAGAGCTTTGGTTAAAAGGAATAAGAGAAAAAGAACTGATGAGACAACTCCTAAAACGAAAGATGAATCAATTGATGTCCTTTGGAAGGATTCATTAGAATATCCCACTGATCATCTGACTAAATTGTCACAATATGCAGGTCCTTATGCCACAGCCATTGTAGATAAGGCAGCTGAAGTTAGAACCTTGTTGAAACAGAAATAATCCAGAATACATGAATTAGAACGGATGTTAGATGCAGAGAAAGTCAAGACTACTGAACAAATTAGAGAAAGTTCAACACAGTTCCATAAAGATGTTGAAAATCTTAAGTTATAACATCATGCAGAGCTTAAAGAGAAATAGACACAGCTAGAAAAAGCCATGGCAGAGTTACATAATCAATCACAATCAGAAAAGTTCATTAAAGAAGCACTTGAGATAAATGCTTTGATAAAGAAACAACAAAAAATATTTTGTCATAAAGCTGCTACGATTGATTCCTAGTGTGATTCCAATAAAATAATGACTCAACAAATTGCAATCCAAAAACTAGAATGTGAGAAACTTCAAAAGAGAATTGAAGAACACATTTAGTGGCAAGACTCAGATATGGGAAAGCAAGCTAATCTACCACAAATAGACAAGCTTCACAAAGAATTATTATTTACAGAATGGGAAGCATAGATCATCCAAACATAAAGATCAGCGACCAATACATCCAGCAAATCAAGTGAGGTTATACAACTCTTATGTGAACAATTGTTTAAAACAAGACTTCTTGAAGAAATCACGTCTGATGTGTTTTCAATAAAAAAAGAAGTAGAATTAAAATGGACACAGAGAGCAGAACAACAGGAAGAAATAATCAAGAAATTCAATAAGTTTGATCAGGAAAATTATTGGAATTTCTGATCAAACCTTATCATCAGCAGCAAACTCTTTTATTTCTCACAGAATTAGTCAAAAAGTTTCAGTCGAAAATCTCAAATGCTATCTTCAAGGACCAAATTTGATCATGAATATCTCAGCCAGCTCTACCCAAGACAATGCTAGATATCTGCCAACTTCGTGATCACACAGAAATGCATGATCCATAAGTTCAGGATTATTAGTTCTAAATTCTTAGATTATTGTTCAAGTTAAGTTCTAGAGAAAGGTTGTTTGAAACTTCCTCTACATTTTTGTAAATCATTTAATTAGTTTGTAGTTAGTTTTAGTATTTAAACCCTTCTCATGCATTTAGAGAAGGGTCCAAGATTTTGTTAAGAACATTTACAAATAATGTTTATTTCTAAGTAAAGTTTGTGAATGCCTTGATGAAGTAATGGAACACAGCCTTTTTCAATTATAAATATCATTTTGTTGAATCATTGTTGGTGCACTTCTGTATTCTTTGAATGACTCTTTAATTGAAGAATTGGATACGGCCTATTATCACTAATCCGATAAGCAAAAGTAATACACATCTGGTACTATTATCGTGTATGTTATTTTTGTTTCTGAATGTTAGTGATAAACTCAGCTTTCATGAATTATATATGGAATTAATTATTTGTGTCTAAAATATCTGTTGCACTATTGTACGGTATAAAGATACAAATTATTTATTTCATATATGGTCATCAAATAAATGCGATATATCTTTCATTTTCTTTTGATTAACTTTTTTCAAGATAATCATCTTACACAGTAATAATTCTATTAAATCTGTGATGATTTCATCATCACAAATTGACTAGATATCTTTTTAGATCGCATTAAATTATTATCCCCGGGTTAGATTAAATTTAATTCAAAGATTTTCATTTATAAATAAAATTATCTTAGTTTGTAGTAATTCATCATTGCAAAAATGTTTTGAAAAGAAATCCCACAAATTATCTTAAAAAAACCCAAATCTGGGAAACTGGTCCCATCACACCCAGTCGGAGCCACTACCCCAAATGGAAAAGGAACTGCTTTAAGGTCCAGACCGAGTGGTTATCCCCCTTTGTTGTTGCCACGGATTTCTGAGGCCTCAACAAGTCCACACCAATCCGACAACTTTGATTTTTTAGCATAATTTTGAGCACCTGGTCACTCCTCTCCACTAGAAGATTTTGGACCACAAAATATCACTTTCAGGTGTTCAACAGATGAGGGTACAATTCCCTCGCCTTTCCAATCTCGATCCATTTTGCCTTTGAAGGATTTGTGCCTTTGAGCCCCACACGAAGGTATTCGAAACTCCCTCTTTTTGATGTCCTTGTTCTTCTGTCAAGAATGGTGTCTTGTTGAAGTTCGTCAAGGTATTTAGGTGAAAAGTATTCAATATAAGGACTATGAACCTATTCTCCTTGATCTTCAATCAATGGAGGCTCATACAACCTCAAGTTATCAGCATTAACAACATAGTAAATTTGCATGTATGAAGGCAAATCTAACTAGAAGGCATTTTCACCAATCTTTTCCAAAATTTTGAAAGGACCATAATGGATTGGTTTTAGTCTTTTACCTTCCCCTTGAAGCCTCTCTTTGCTAGTGTGAAGCCAAACTTCATCACCAACTCGGAACTTGTGATCTACACAATGGTTGTCATGCCTTGCTTTGTACTTGCCTTGGCTCTTTTCAAGTTGATCTTGGATTGTTTGATGTATCAACTGGATTTTTTCTATGAACTTATTGGCTTTATCTATGTCATTATGGCCATCAATAGCAACATCCTTCCCAAAAATGAAATCCAATGGCGATCTAGGAAAGTATCCAAGACATGCCTCAAATGGCGATGTTTGTGTAGAGGATTGTTTTGCGCAGTTGTAAGCATGTTGAATGCAGTGCAAGTTTTCATCCCACAACTTAGGATGCTTGCTGCAGTATCCTCAAAGAAGATTTATGAATTTTTGTTTCACTACCTCGGTTTGACCATCTGTTTGTAGATTAAATTTTGTACTCTTCTTCAACTTGGTGTCCATCAAGTCCCACAAACTTGACCAAAAATTCCCAACAAATCGAGAATCTCGATCACTAACAATGGATGTGGGAAAACCAAAATGAACCCAAACATGTTGAAAGAATAAGTGAGTTGTTTGTTCATCTATGATTTTCTTTTTACATGGAATTAATATACACATCTTGTTGAACCTATCCACAAGTACATACAAATAATCATAACCTATTTTTGGCAAAGGAAGGCCTCCTACAAAAGGGCCTTAGAAAAACTCTCCCATGGAAGTGAAGGTACAGGAAGTGGTGTGTACAATCCTAACTTCCTATTGTTAGGCTTACTAACTGCACATAATAAACAAAATTTAATGAAACGTGACACACTTTCAAGCATATGATGCCAATAAAAATACCTTTGAATATGTGACACTATTTTTCTTACATCGAAATGTCCAACAATTAGAGAAGTATGTGCTTCCCTTATGACATTCACTCTCTCCCCCTGTGGAATAAAAAGCTTGCCCAAATGATACAACAAGTTATTATGTACACGGTAATCCAATTCCTCTACTTGGTTTCCTTGAATCAAGCTTGCATAAACATATTGAAAGCCTTGAGCTGGTGAATTCGGAATTTCCACAGTATCAAAAATGAATATTGTGGAGATTATGAATTCACCAGCTCAAAAATCACACCATAGAAACCTTCAAACTATTATCTTGAAAGTCATTACCACATGCATATTGCTCAACATAACTTTCATGCAAAACATAATTATGCTTGAGTCAAGTAGTTGCACTAATAATATGCCTTGAAATCATATCAGCAACCTTGTTTTGAATACCTTTCTTATACCTTATGACCAAGTGGAATTGTTGTAATAAACCCATCCATCGAAAGTGCCTTGACTGCTACAACTTAGTTTGTGATTGCAAGTATTGAAATGGTTGGTGGTCGATGTGTATGATGGTTTCCTTTCCCATCAAGTAGTGTTTCCACTTTTTCATACTTTGAACCAAAAGATAAATCTCCTTTTCATAAGTAGGATACTTAAGCACTACACCAATGAAATTTTATGAATGAAATGAAATGGGCTTACCATGTTGCATAAGGACCGCGCCCATGGCATAGTCACTTGCATCAGTTTGAATCTCAAAGGGTTGTCTCAAGTCCGCTAATGCAAGTACTAGGGTTGAACTGATCTTTTCTTTCAAAGCATCAAATGCTTCTTGTTGCTTGCCTCCCCACTAGAAGACCTTTTTCACACTAGTAAATGCATGCAAAGGAGTTGAAATAAAAGATAAGTTAGCAATAAACTTCCTCCAATATTGAAATGCTCCCAAAAAAATTCTTACCTCAGTGACTATCTTGGGCGTTGGCCAATTCACAATTACCTTAACCTTAGAAGGGTCTATCCTCAACTCACCTCCTCCAACAATATTCCCCAAGTACACCAAAGAATTTTTTCCAAATTCGCATTTTGACATCTTCACAAACAATTTTTCTTTCCTTAAGACATCAAGTACTTTTCTTACATGCATGACATGACGACCAAGTGATTTACTGAAAATTAAGATATCATCTAGGTAGAAAATGACAAACTCATCAAGAAATGGCCTCAAAACATCATTCATCACATACATGAAGGTAGCAGGAGAATTACATAAACCAAAATGCATAACAAACCATTCAAACAAACATTTCTTTGTTTTTAATGTCATCTTCCAAATGTCTCCTTCAGCAATTCTAATTTGATGATATTCACTCTTTAAGTCCAACTTATTAAAATTCTTTTAATCTTTCAATTTATAAAGTAAATCATTTATTCTAGGAAGTGGATAATGGTTCTTTACCGTAATCTTGTTCAATGAATGGAATTCTACACATATGTGCCATGTTACATCCTTCTTTGGCACCAACACAATAGGTGACCTGCATGGAAAAGTACTTGTTTGGATGATAGATTTTTCCAAAAAATCTTGGATTTGATTTTTTATTTTAGCACTCTCCATCACTAACATCCTATACATTCCAATGTTAGGAAGAGGACAATCTTGTTGCAACTGTATCTCATGTTGGCTCTTGAAACATCTCATTATTTTGATTAACCACTTCAATCAATTCAGATTTCAACTTTGGATCACAACCTTGGAATGCTTCATAAGCAACATCATTCTTTGGTTTAATCAAAAGAAGCACAAAATTCTTGCTTGAATTCACCAGTCTTTTCATTTGCCCTGCATTAACTGTTGAAAGATTTAGTTTCTTGGGATGAGTTATCACAATATACTCCTCACCATTTTTGAAGAAGTGGTACTTGTTTTCATGGTGGTAGAAGGTAGAATTTTTATCATAGAGGTAAGGACTACCCAAAACAATTCCTGAAATATCAAGCGGTACAACATCTAATTCAAGTTCGTCAATGAAGTTTGTTGTGTTTGCAAACCGAAGAATACACTTTCTTGTAACCTGCAAATTTGTGTTGTTGCATATCCAACCCAATGGATATGGTTTGCGATGAGGAATGTTTTCAAGATTAAGTTTCTTGACTAAGTATTCAAATATCAAATTTTCTTGAGACCCACTATCAAATAGTGTGTCGATTTTTTTATGTTTTGATATAATCCTCACATGAAATAATTCAATTTATGTTTCTTCATTTGGAGTACTAGTGTGACAATTTGATGCACTAGTGCTAGCAATGGATTATTTTCCCTTCATACCCATGGCTTTAATTTTAATTTCATCACCCAAGTAGGATCCCAAATCCTGTTGAGTGGTTGTAGTTGTTTTTTGTTTTCCTTTGTTGTTGAATTTCTTGGGCCTCATCTCTGGATGAAGCTTCCAATTGTGTGGTCTTCATCATGACCCTCTTTGGAACAATGTTTTCATGTAATTTTATCTCCTTCCTTTTTAACGGATGCATTTTTCTTTCCCTTTCCTTTCTCTCCACCCTTAAATGACTTCTTTATAGCCTCTTCTAGAATGTTTTCCCCTCTTGCCTCAAGGTGAGTGGCTTGAACACAAACCTCATCTAAGCTAGTGGGATTGAACATAAGGATAGTGTGCCTTAGGTAGCTATATAAACACCCTATATACTTCAGCAATGTACCTTGGGAATGTAAATCAACACCTAACATAAGAGCTCTTTTTCTAAATTCTTGGGTGATATTGCACACTTTGACCCTTAAGTTATCTAAAGTTCTGCCAATTCATAATAGCTTTCTACATATATGCTAGAGGGTAAAATTGTCTTTTAATTAGAAATTAAATTATACCAAGAGAGTGAGATCTTACCATTTTTCTTTATCTCATCTTGTATCTTGGCTTCCCACCATACTAGTGTTGCAACCTCCAATCTCAAGGAAGCTAGTTGTATCTTTGTATCATCATCTTGAAGGATTTGAATTCTGCAATAGACCTCCAACTGAAGAACCCAATTTTCCAGCTTCTCTGCATTCACTTCACCATTATACATAGGCAGCTCAAATTTAATATCAAGTTTTAACAAGGGTTGTTTACCAATTCCTTTTGAAGTAGTTTGATGAGTATGTGTAAGGGTTGTAGTAGTGGAACAGGATGAATATGAAGGTGAAGATGGTGGTGAGGATGATGATGGGTTAGATGGTGGCTTATCACGGTTTCCATTAACTCCTCCTCCTGGAGAACCTTCTCATCTTGGAGGCCTAGAGTTTTCACCTTGTAACCTTGTGTTCCTCTCTTCATAAAGAACCTTCACCATATATGTCATGTCAAAGAAATCCTTCCTAAAATCCTGCTCATCCTCTGACATGTTATCAATTCCTCCTTCATGGGACATGCTTACTAAAGCTTGTACTACAAATGGAGGTGAATCTTGTGGTGGAAATTGTGGAAACTGTGCCCTCCTTCTCCTGGATCCAACTAGAGATCCTACACCCATAAGATGGTATTATCCTTTCTTGAGCTTCAACCCTGTAAGCATTTAAACACTTTCAAAACAAATTAAATCATCTTTTCACAAGTAAACCTAGTGCTCTAATACCAACTTGATCTAACTGGGGATATTAGTTATGTTGTGCTAAGATCCAATTCAGAATTTAAAGAAAGTGCTTGAGGATGATGAGATTAATTGAAAGTTTAACATGAGTTTTTATGTGAATATTATGAGAAAATTAACATAAATAAAACATTTAACGACAATATCTATCGGACATAAACATCACCATAAATAGTCACACAACACAATATGATGAAGGAGTTCACCCCGCCTAGGCTACGTCTCCTTGGTCAAGCTTCCAATGGCTTAGTCCTCTTTTATTATGATCAAAATTGTGAATACATGTGTTTAAAATGTTCAAACATCTATGAAACATATTCCATCAGCTCTAGAATTCCAAAAAATGTGTTTCTAGCGTCTTTATGCATCGAATTTGGCCAAAAAATGGAGAAGTTATGATCTCCCCAAGTTTCTCCACTAACCGCTCCACAATTTTCTCTAGGACCAGCATCATACTACAATTTCACCCTTTTTGGGCTAACTGGATGACAAATTCCCTGTTTTCCGGGTGAAATTTGCGCCTCTTTAAAAATACCTCTACGGCTTATGGCAAAAAAATTGTTTTTAAAATAAATGGCCGTCGACGGTTTCGCCAATTATCGGCATGTGACCACCCCAAAAATTTATCCATTAACATAATATGTGGGGGCTCAGGACTCGCCTCCCGCCGGTGGCGGTGACCAGGGTTGGGGCTAGACCCCAACCCCCTCCCCCATACCTCTAGTGGTTAAACAATAAAATGAAGTCTCAAACTATATGGTTAATTCATTACATGTGGTGTAGCAATAAACCTTGGTGCTTGTTGCATAGAGGCCAGTAGTTCAACTCCCCAGGGCTTCGCTCGACCCTTGCTAAAATTTTTGGCCCCACGTGTTGCCACGTGGCAGCCCCTTATTGGGCCACATGTCAGCACATGGTTGGCCTAAAATAAACCAATCAAACTTCGCCAGCATGAACCTATTAGACTGTGCCACTTGGCACTCCCTTATTCGTCACACAAGAACACACCATTGACTAGTCAAACTGCCATGTAAACATGCCCAGTCAGGTGTACGGATTGCTGACTGGGATGTCTACAAATTTATTTTTTAAAATTGCATGTCTAAAAAAGTGGACAGAACATGTTTCTAGGAGCATATGGTGTCGGTTTTCTGTGAAAGGAGTTGCGTCAAATTCAGAACGATGAAATCTACACAGTCGTTCATGTTCCTCATCAATTCGACAACTTTTATTTTTGATCATAATTTTGAGCACCTGATCACAATGTAAATACAACAGGCTCAAATCAAACAACTTGAAGATGTGATGGATTGGGTGAGGTGACAATTAGTTGATCTACAGAATGATCGCAACAACAGGGATACTAGGAGCATTGTGAGGAGTGCCCCAAACATTCCAATGGAAAATGTGTCAACAGACCCGCCTTAATATGCCATAATAGCTCCATGCAAATGTATTTTTCTTTATGGTCAATATTGTAGAGTTATAACTTTAAGAAGCAAGGTAGCAAATGTTGGGAATAAAATTTTGGGACTCTTCTCTCAAACCTACTAGATATTTTTGTATCTCTCGAAAATATGTAATTCTCTCAAGTATTTTGTTGCGACTGGGCACAGAGTTAATAGAAAATACTCATAATTATTGTCAAAATAAAATAATTAAAAACAATATCTAATCAGTTTATTTGGGTCAACTATACTCATATTCACAAATATATTGCATATCAGCTCCCAAAGGAAAGACTTCAACTACCTAAGTGTTATGCTTCTTTGAATAAGTACAAGATGGCCATACAATGGTATTATAATATCTTTCATTTAATAAACATGAAATCCTTTTGAACTTTTAATATGTTAGTATATTGAACTATTAAGTCTAAATTTTGATATCAATTACTTAATGGATAGCACATTGATAGTATGAAGGATGTGGATTTATCTCATTCAAAGTACTATGAAGATATCTATCTCCAGATCATCCTTTTTAGACTGAGTCTAGAGCACCTAACTATTGTATTTTTGTTTATCTAAAAAAATACATTTTTTGTTGTAAACAAAAAATGAGATGTAAACCAAAACGCGTGATAATATATATCTCCTACTAAGATGATGGTGTTTTTCTTTTCTTTTTTGTTGATTGAAAGGTTCTACGTTATCCAAACCTTGTTTTTGGATTCTTTTCAAACATGCTCTAGCACCTTAGTACTGTAATTTCCATTCTTACTTAAATATAAATTGTGATTTTTTTCTTTGAATATTATATAAATGAATTGAACTTTAAGTGAATTCATATTTCTTAACATAATTTGATGAAATTTTTAATTTGAATATGTCTAATACTTTTCTAGCAAAACAAGACTAGTCTTAGTGATAAGTTGTTTGCCATTAAGTTATTTCCTTACATGTTTGGTGTCTACATACAAAATCTCTTGAGATAAAGAGCCATTTTTGGATTGTAACATAACGTAGATTTTAGGCATATTTCAATGGACACGATTCTTAAACCATATGTTGAATATTTAATTACATCATTAGCAATAATAAAAACTTGGTTTTATGAGAAAAAATGCAATAAATATTAGCTAATGGGAAGGAATGCTCCTCATTAAATTCATGGGACATTTTTTCCCAAAATCCTTGAGAAATAATATATAATTACAATTTTGGGAATTATATCTGGACTTGGAAGTGAAGGATTCATGTGGTAAGTGTTTTTGGTCACACTAATAACATAGTGGGATAAACCAAGAGATTTAAATCTCTTTATAGGTGAACAATGTCAATTATAAGAAAATTGATTAGGTTACAGTGCATTTGTTAATTTCTAAAATGGAATTGGTTTGATTTATTCTAAACTTAATTTAATTTATTCTAAATTTAATTTAATTTATTCTAAAATTTATTTAACTAATTTATGAGTGTTGTGAATAGACACCCTCCATTACTTCCCCAATTACTAAAATATACATTCCTTTGTATATAAATATTTCACCTTGGTAAAAAAAATATACATCCCCTTTTTCATTCACTCTAATTATAATCCCTTCCCTTGAGGCCACATTTTTCAAGCTAAAAAAATTAAAAAGGATAAAATTAATGTAATTTTGATTTATTTTCTACTTCACCACAACTTTGTGGTTGCCAATTTTGCAATGGAAATTCAAATTTATTAAATTGGAAGTCTAAAACATGTTTTACATATGGATTCCCTCTAATATAGCCCTAAGGGTTAGCTCAATTGGTCGAGGTCTCGTTGCTAAAGTACCTTGCATTGGGAGGTCATGGGTTCAATTCTCCTTAGCTCCCTCATGGTTAAGCTCTGCTAGTTTGGTCAGGTCTGAAACTCCATCCACCTTGCGTATTATTTTAATAGTAACAGTGTAGTAGCCTTAAAATAACAAAATTAACATTAAATAAAAAGTTTGTAAATTTCACAAATGTTCTAAGTAGTGGTAAGGGATGTTCCATTCAAATATAAGTAAAATATAAAAATAGATAAAGAATATCTAACAAATTGCAAGTGATTTATGCATATTTAAATTCTAGCTAATTTCAATTTCAAGAATATACTATGATATACTACATCATTTTTTTTGTTAGGATTAAAGAAAATATATTAGAGAAAGAGAGAAACAAATAGGAACTTACATCCATGCTATTCATGTTTTCAAAAAAAAAGAAAAGGAAGTGAGATCTATATGATAAAGAGAACATCAAAGATTACAATTAATAATTCAAGGAAATCCTTTCATTTCTAAAAATATTAACCCTTTTTTACAATTCATAATACCATTTAAAACATAAAATAGGTTGCTTAAGATAAACCACTTTTAATGGTGTTGGACTCATAATCTGTTAGGGTTGGTGTTGTTGGGATCACGATTGTCGTTAGACCAAAACCCGCAGGCCTTAGTCTCCGCTACAATCGCCAGAGTTAGGATCCACGAGAGGCGATTAGTCCATCTCATGAAACACACCGGGAGCATTGAACCCAATGTCCAACAATCTCCCCCCCAACGCGAGTCGGGTGAGTTTCGAACTCGAGACCTATTGCTCTGATACCACTTGTTGGGATCACGATTGTCATTAGACCAAAACCTACAGGGTTTAGTCTCTGCTACAATCGTCAGAGTTAGGATCCACGAGAGGCAGTTAGTCCATATCTCGAAACACACCAGAAGTGTTGAACCCAATTTCCAACAGATGTGTAATGTGAACCATCACTAAGAGTTCAAAGAAATATAAGAAGGACAATCCAAAAACATTTATAAATGTATTTATATGTATATATAGTTAACAATATGCATTCAAAGCTTATCTTTCATAAACTGTATATTAACTCTAACAATGATCCATACCTAATTTTATTAAAATTTTACACATTAAAAACACCATAAAGTCATCTCAAATATACTAAAGAATATAATTGTTATTCTGTAATTTTAAAGTTGTAATGAATCTTTGTAGGAACCTAAATTTTGGAAAACTTATTAAACCAAAGAATAAAGTAAAATAAAAATAAAGCATATTAAAATTTCAATTATAATTAATCTAGAAAATAATATTTTGAATTATTCAATAATTTTATAATTAATGGTAATTTATTTCAATTATATATTATAAAACATTTAAAAAATTAATAAATACTATTTTTTAAATATATAAAAATATTTAAATACATCTTCCTTTCCATATATGATATTTGAATACATCTTTTTTTATACATTATTCCGTTGCGTGAAAGAAGGAATGTGATAATTCCAATTTACATCAATTACAAATTATATGTCATTATCAACATGATATTTGAATACATTTTTTTCTACATTATTCCGTTGCGAGAAAAAAGGAATGTGATAATTCCAATTTACATCAATTACGAATTATATATCATTATCAACAACCTCCTAACTTGGGCATGGTATAGAGTACAACATAATATATTATCTCCAAGATATGGGATGATCATAATCTTATCCCTTCATCTCAAATATACAAAAAATTTAATCGTTATTTTGTAGTTTTTAAATTGTAGTAAATCTTTGTAGGAACTTAAATTGATGTTTTGTAGGTTTTAATTTTTTGTAAATCTTGGTAAGATCTTAAATTTAGGAGAAATAAAGATAAATTATGTTAAATAATTATATTAAATTTGAGAAAAAATATTATGAATTTTTTAATAATTTTATAATTAATTGATAATGGCTAATTTCAATTATTTATTATAAAACACTTAATAAAATAAAAACAATTTTTTTAAGATATAAAAGTATTTAAATACATGAATACATGCCAAATGATCAAAGAGGAGAGTTAAATAGACAATTGTGTGATGTTTTGATTTTTTTAATAAAATAAATATATATATATATATATATGGAATTTAGATTTATTTTGATACAAATTTTATTTTATTTTTCAAAGAAACTAATAGACTCTTGCTTGATTTATTATACATAAGAGTTTCTTGTCTATTCAAACCAATGACTAAGCCAGTACAAATACTTTACTTATTTTAATCAAAGTCATGTTAAATCATTAACATAAAAGGAAAAATCAAATCTATTGTTAAAAACTTCGGTAGCATGGTGATAGATCACCATTGCACTTTCTCTTTAATTTGTAATCAATTTTTGATACTTTCCTTCGAAGAGAATTCTAAGTTTGAGTTATTAACAATACGCATCAACATGGATGGTGGAAATTGAATACTTAAATTTGGCAATATAAAACCTTCATCTCTTACTTTGGGCCCAAGTTAATGAAAGGACGCCATTTATAGTTTGCTACCATGTGCAATAAAATAAGGGATGGGACATTCCCCTTCTTTCCAAACTTGCATGGTTGTACATGTCATGTTTTTCTTGGTATTATCAAGATGATATATTTAAAGATGTTCTCTACATTTAGAATTAATATTTGCAGCAAATATAGAGTATAGGAAAAACTAATGAAACAATTCTGGGAAGGAATTACAATATGAAAATTGTTATTAAAAAAAAAAAAAAAAAAAGGCATATGTGGATATTCAAGCATGGTGACGCCATCCTAGTTAGGGGCCTTGGAGTTGGTGGAGACTAAATGAAAATAAAGACGATTATTCTCTCACTTAATATAAGGGGTTGGCCTTCAATAAATGACCATAAGAAGAGCATTCTAGAAGCACAAATTGGATGTAATAATCCTTAATGTGAAGTGAGGAGATGGTGAAATATGCTTTATACAATCGTTTTCCATGGAAGAAGTTTCTCGCAATTAATTCTTGATATAGAACATGGGGATTAGGTTTTGGATTGAATCCATAACCATAAAGTTTGTAATTATGTTTTTGCAATCAATGCATATCCAAAGGAATTATATTAAAGAAAAATATCATTGGTATGGCCTTAGCCTACTATGGAAATAATATTGGGCCTCATTCCAAGATGACAAGGTCTTATCTCTAGAAAACAGAATTTGTGAAATACACATGAACCCAACGTTGATGCAAGGAGAAGTATGGGGGAGCTTGGATGAAATGAAAATCATGTCGTTTCTTTTCTTCAAAAACTTAATTATTTGTGTTTGTGACATAGAAAGATAGGAACGTTTCAACTTGGAGAAACGTAAGGGTTAGGGAGGAATTTATATTTAAAAGGTTAGATTATATTTCTATGTCTAATGACTTATTGGCAAAGCAAGATGCTACAAAGTGTGGTTGGGATCAAGAGGACCTTATAATTGCCTTCCTACACATTTCAGATAGTTATGGGAGACCATAAACCATCATCTCCTTAAAAATTCAACCCCCAATTGATTAATTATGAATAATATAAGAATATAGTTAATGGTCAATAAGAAAATGTGATCCTCACAATGGGAATATTTTACATACTATTTTGGGAGAATTTGAGGAGAATGAAAATGATATCAAAGGAAGTCAAGTATGAGTTATTGATCAAGAGTAGGGACAAGGATTTTTCAAGGAATACAAAGAATAAAATGTGTCATTTGGAGGAGGAAAAGAATGAATTATCATTGTGGGAAGAATAAAATTCGTACTGAAAGACTTGGGCTATATGGTTGAAGGAGGGTAACGAGAATATCAAGCTCTTTTATTGGCATGATTGGATGAGGAAATCTTGATATACCAATCTAGTCCCTCATATAAAATTAGGGGATTTGTGTTCTAGATCTAACAATATTTTGATATTATTAAGTCAACACTTTGGTTCCATTTATGAGGAGTCATTGAGATCCAATCTAGGTGAACCCCTTGTCATTTTCTCTTATTTTTATTGAGTGATTGATGATGACCAAAATGATAATTCTTTCTTTTCCTTCTCCAAATGAGGCATTTCTAAAAGGATAAGGCATTAGTACCATACAAATGACCTATGGAATTTTATTGAGAATTTTATGATGTTTTGAAACAAGTATTATTGGTCATGATTAAAGAGTCTAAAATTACATAGAAGATACTCAAGGCATACAACTCAAGATTCATTGCAAACATTTCAAAAATAGATAACTCCTCCTCCTTTGATGCATACAAACCTATATGTTTATGTGATGTCATTTATAAAATCATATCCAAGATAATAAAATCGTGATTGAATACAATATTGTCTAAGAACATATTGAGTAATCGATTTTAACTTTTAGAAAGAAGATAGATCATAAGGACATAACATTCTCTCGAGAAACCTTACACTATAAAAATACAAATCATGATGTGTTTGTAGTCAAGATTGATTTATATAACAAATAAAATCAAATTGAGCTAATCCTAGAAGCCTCTTATCAATCACCTTTCTCAATAAATTTTATTCATCCCTTGTCACTCCCTCCCCTTGATTCCTTCTCTTTTCATATCCTTTCTTTATTCTTTCATTTCATTATTTTTTATTCATTTCTTTCGATATTATGTTGATTCTTATTCTCCATCATTTTTATCTAATTTATTTTGATTCTTTTTTTCCTTTCTAATTTAATCGTGTCTTCCCCCTTTTACTATTTGTTTCATTCTCCTTATTCAATTTTCATAACGTTTTTTTCCTTTCTGCTCTTTTGGTTCCTTATCTTACTCCTTGAGCCCATATATATATATATATATATATACACACACACACACACACACACACACTTGTTCCCCCTCCCCCTTTCCTTCTTTTTAATATTTTTATTCCTTCCTTAATTTGGCTATTATTTTAAATTTTAAATCAAAACTTTTAGTTATTTGTTTAAATCCACATTTTATTCTATTTTTGACCCCCTCTTTTTTACTTGATCTTTAATGGCTTTGTTGATTTAATTATTATTATTTTTTTCCCCCTGTGACTTTGAATTTAACGAGTACATTGATTTAGTTATTATTTTTACCCTTAACAGCTAATATATTTTATGTTATTTAAGGCCCATTAGCACTCGCTTTTCATTATTCTTTGATCATTGGTCCCCAATGATGGGTGGAGTATCCACTCGAAATGTCGGATAGGATATAAATCCTATACACGGTTCCATCTGGAAATTTTCTTCAAATATGAATAATTGTGCAAATCTTCATTCTATTAAATAAAACCAATCCAACTTGTTATATCTTAGAGTACTTATGTTTTGTGTGGGATTCAAGCTAACATTTGTTAAGTGGGAAGATGAATGTTTTAGATAAATATCTTTCACTATTTTGGAGAATGGATCAATCATACCTTTCAATTTAAGTTGTCTAGTGGATTGAGATAAGGTTGTAGATTATCCCCTCTTATTTTCCTCTTGATTGTACAATCAAGAGTCTTAGTATCTTAACAAGATGAAAAGGAATGTAGATGGTTAGGGATCTATTGATTATCATTTGTCATTTTTCAATGATGTCTGCATTTCAAGAATGTATCAATGGATGATACAAACGATATATGCAAGGTACTAAAGTTATTTGGAGCTACCACATTATGAAGGTGGTTGTTTATAAATATGAAATTACTTGTCATGGGTTGATAGAAACCCATCAAACAACTATTATATCAATTCTCCCCTTTCATTATGCTTACTTCTATAATATTTTTACTTGGGATTTGAGACCAAAATCAATAGTTACTTAAGAAAAAACTAGTTGTGCCTCTACCATTGAGTAGAAAGGAAAACTATGGTGTGGTGCATTGAAGTGGATTTCTTTAGGTGGAAAGAATCATGGAAATAATCCCCTTAGTCAATTAGTAGGTTCTGGCAAAACCCCAATTAAGGGGTTGTTAGGAGCTCAAAAAAAATTATTATTTTTCCAAGCCCCTGCAGTGAAAAGTGGATGGAAGATGATTTGGTCTCATGGGTTTGTTGAAATTCAACAAGAAAATGCACCACATACTAGTGTGGGATTCCAGTCACATGTTGGTGAGGAATTCAGTTGCACATTAGTGATAAATGTGGGCCTATAATTTATTTTTCCCTTAAATAAATTGGATAATAAATTGTAATTTCATCTCATAACAACTTGTATCAGTTAACTAAGTCATGAAGACTAAGTTAGCTCAAGAATTTCAAGTTGAGAATCTAATATGAGGCATGTAGAGTGATTCTATTATTTTTGGGGTCCAATTGAAGTTGTAGCACTAGTGTTGTGTGAGTGTAATCAGTTAACTTGAATTAATTGGGTTAAAATCAGTTTAACTAGTTCTAACTGAGTGATGAGCTAGTGAGAGGTCTAGTGAATTAAATTAGATTTAATTCACAAGTAGTGATCAATCAGATAACTGATGATTCACTATTAATATTTGCATGCATGTCAGCTCTGATGAAGACCTAGTTGAGACAGAGGTTAAAGGGAACATAACTATCAGTTGTATTATTAGCAAATTGCCCGGGTGCAATTATAAATTATGTTGAAATTTGAAACAAGAAACGGTGAAATTGGCATCCAGAAACAACATGACAGCACACACACTAGTGTGGGACCACAGGTCATGTAGTGATGGGTCCTAGCGATACATTAGTGTGCAAGCCAATTTATTTAATAAATTGGAAATGTGTCTAATTTAATTATCCCTTAATTAAACTGGACAATAAAATGTAATATTATTTCATAATCACTTGTAACAGTTAACTGAGTGTGATAAACTTAGTTAGTAGATCATGAATTTCGAGTTGAGGGTGGTTGGTGAGGCATGCAGAGTGATTCTATGTGTTTTAGATTTCAAGTTGCAGTTAGTGCATTAGTTTAATGCATGAGAAATCAGTTAACTCAGTTAAGTGAGTTAAATTCAGTTGAACTAGTTGTAATTGTTTGTTGCACTAGTGAGAGGTCAAGTGAATAAAATCAGATTCAATTCACATGCAATGATCTGTCATGAAACTGATGATTTACTATTAATATCTGCATGCATGTCAGTTCCAGTGGAGACCCAGTTGAGAAAAAAGTTAAAGGGAAGTTGACTATCAGTTTTATTATTAGAAAATTGCCCGGATGCAATTAAAACACCACAGGATTTCCCATGATACTTGCACAGTTGAGAAAGGCTGGAATTCCTAAGGAATAGGGATTGCATTCCTCATGAATTGCATGAGCAAGACAAGCTGAGAATTGGCTAAATGTTGGCCCGATTTTGTTTGAATCAGTGTTAGACGATTAGCAGAGTGCAGTAGACTCTTGTGAGAAGGGTGCATTGTAATTGTTTCATGATTCCTTGATGAATATACATTAGAAGATAGAGGGGTTTTGAGAAGCAAGCTTTTCCCGGGAAAATATTTGTGTTGTGGTTTGATTTGCTTCTTTCTTTATTTGTTTTGATTGGCGATCGTGTTTATTTTTCGAAATTGATTTGTAGAAGGATTCAGTATCTTGCTTTAGTAGATCTCTTGATCGGATTGAATCCATTGATATACATATTGTTTGTATAATTTCTACATGGTATCAGAGCATAGGAAATCACTATAGTGGAGAAGAAATTGAGTTTTTGACTGAATAGCATTCGAATTTTCAGAAGTATTCTTTGGTGCAATAGCGGATCAAGATTGCTTTCAATGGCTTGAGATTAGAGTATGCACTCGAGGGCAGCTCTAATTATATTTCATGGAAAGACAGAATGGAGGCAGTGTTGGAGGACAATGGGTTGAAAGGATTCATTGAGAATGATATTCACAAGCCCGCAGCAATAGATGTCACTCTTCTTGATGCTTGGAAAAATAAGGTAGCAAGGGCAAGGAGGATCTTACTGGAGGGAGTAGGAGACCACATTTTCTCAAGTCTCCATGGAAAATTGACTCCATATTCAATATGGAAGGCTTTGATAGATCTGTTTCAAAGTAGCAGTGATCATAGAAAATTGGCGTTGAAGGACAAGCTCAGGAAAATAAAAATGGAGAAAGGCAACACTATTCTGAAATATTTAACCAAGTTTTTCCAATGTCGAGATGAGCTTGGGAGCGTGGCATAGTTATCAGGACTCTGTCAATGGGAGGGAGAAGCTTCTACATTGGGAAAAACTTTGGTCAAATTTGGTGCAGGAATAATTCAGGTGGAATACGAGGGATGGATCTTCATCTAAGACAGATGATGAATAAAATTGTGCCTTGGTTGGTAAGGTGAAGAAGGGGAAGGGAAAAAAATCCTATTCCAAATTTGAGACCGATGAAGAATGAAAGGAGCATGACATGTACAGAATGAAGTGTTTTCATTGTCACGAGCAGGAACATTATGCCACTAATTGTCCATAAAAGAAGAAGAACAAGAAGGCTTTAGGATCTGTAGATGGTGAGGCTTTGGCATCGCAATTTGAGTTGGACTTCTCTCTCATTGCATGCATGTTGTAAAGTGCAATGGGATCAGTGTGGTACTTAGATAGTGGTGCATCTTTCCACATGACGGGAGAAAAAGAACTTTTCAGTAGCTTGGAGGAGAAGGACCTCCAGATTCATATCCAAATGGGTGATGACAGGTGGTACAACGGGATTGGTACAGTTACCTTCTAGAGATAGTTAGGTAAACCATTCTTATTAAAATATGTAATGCATGTACCAGGCTTGAAAAAGAATTTAGTTTCAATCGCAATGTTGGAGGATAGAGGTTATGATGTGGTTTTTTGTGAAGGGAAATATTTCCTTTGACACAAATCCATAGGAAAAGCCAAGAAGATTGAGATTCATGTGAATAATCTCTATAAACTTACTGTAGAGAATTTCATAGCAATGATGGGTGAAGCAGACAAAGTGGTGAGCCAGGATGAGGGTGAGTTATGGCACAAGATATTGGGCCATCTACACCACGGATATTTGAAGGTCATGAAGAAGATTTCTACGGGGCTTCCAAAGGGTACTCTTGCACAGATAGACACATGCAAGGGATGTACCATGGGAAGTGTGAGAAATCCATGCAATTGTCCCTTGAGAGGGAGCTTGATTTGCATGCAAATTAGGAACTCTTGGTTCCTAAGGATGAACCTCAAGATGTGGAGCAGCAATAAGATGAGGATCATGGAGTGAAAGAAACCACTCATGCAGATACCTCCAGGAGGGGGAAATTTCGATCCAAAAGGCAGAGGGAATACATGCAGTTATACCTCAAGGTGTGAGGTGGGGCGATGTGTAGAATTAATCGCAAGAATAAATTAAGCAGGGTTCATTGAGATGGTGTGTCTCATGGATCGAACCTAGCTACGAGGATCCCACAGTACATTAGTATCAGGATCGATTAGATTGATGCAATTGAATTTTAGGAAACAAGAAATCAGAGTGACAAGTGTCGGATACCGGAGCGCAGATCAAAGTTGGTAGCAGTGCATAGTGCATGGATACAGATGTCAATAATGCAGGGAGTCCAGTATACGTGCAGTAGCTAGCAGCAATCAGAAGACTCTGATGACATATGCATTATATTGATTCAGTTGTTTGGAGGCTATTCAGTTTCAGAAGTGTTGCATGCAAGAGTTTCATATGTGAACAACACTAGAGAATTGCTGCATGCAAGAGTTTCATGTGTGAACAACACTAGAGAATTGCTGCATGAAAGAGTTGCATGTGTGAAAAACACTAGAGAAGTGTTGCATGCATGAGTTGCATGTTGCATGCAAGTGTTGCATGTGCACATGCAAGAACATTCCAAAGGTACTGGATTGGGACAGATTGATTCCTTTCCTGTTAAGAGGGAGTGTTGAAATTTGCAACAAGAAACTGTGAAATTGGCATCCATAAAAAACATGATAGCACACACACTAGCGTAGGACCACAGGTCATGTAGTGATGGGTCCTAGCGTTACATTAGTGTGCAAGCCAATTTATTTAATAAATTGGAAATGTGTCTAATTTAATTATCCCTTAATTAAATTGGACAATAAAATGTAATCTTATCTCATAATCACTTGTAATAGTTAATTGAGTGTGATAACTCAGTTAGCTCATGAATTTCGAGTTGAGGGTGGTTGGTGAAGCATGCAAAGTGATTATATGTGTTTTAGAGTTCAAGTTGCAGTTAGTGCATTATTTTAATGCATGGGAAATCAGTTAACTCAGTTAAGTGAGTTAAAGTCAGTTGAACTAGTTGTAACTGTTTGTTGCACTAGTGAGAGGTCAAGTGAATTAAATCAGATTTAATTCACATGCAATGATCTATCATGCAACTAATGATTTACTATTAATAGTTGCATGCATGTTAGTTCCAGTGGAGATCCAATTGAGACAAAGGTTAAAGGGAAGTTGACTATTAGTTGTATTATTAGAAAACTGCTCAGATGCAGTTAAAACACCATAGGATTACCCATGATACTTGCGTAGTTGAGAAAGGTTGAAATTCCTATGGAATAGGGATTGCATTCCTCATGAATTACATGAGAAAGGCAGGTTGAAGATAGGTTGAGAATTGGCTAAGTGTTGGCCCGATTTTTTCTGAATTAGTGTGAGATGATTAGCAGATTATAGAAGACTCTTGTGAGAAGAGTGCATTGTAATTGTTTCACGATTCCTTGATGAATATACAATAGAAGATAGAGGGGTTTTGAGCTGCAAGCTTTCCCCGGGAAAATATTTGTGTTGTGGTTTGATTTTCTTCTTTCTTTACTTGTTGTGATTGGCAATCGTGTTTATTTTACGCAATTGATTTGTAGAAGGATTCAGTGTCTTGCTTTAGTAGATCGCTTGATCGGATTGAATCCATTGATATACATATTGTTTGTATAATTTCTACAAAGTCACAGGAAGGCCATGATGTATTGCAAAATCAAGGAAGGTTGAATTTTCTATTTAATAGGGATTTATTTCTATAGGAATTGCATAAGCAAGGCAGGTTGGAGGAAGGCAAGGAATTGGCTAATTGTTTATCTAAATTTTCCAAGATCAGTGTGATACAATTGGTAGAGTGCAGAAGATTCTTGTGAGCAAGAATTCATTGTATTGGTTCATGATTCCTTGACTTTATACAATATATGATAGAGGGGTTTTGAGCAGTTGCTTTCCCCAGGAATATCTTGTGTTGTGCGATTGATTTATTTATTTCTCTTACTTGCATGTGATTGAGTGGTCGTGTTTTATATTCTGAAAATATTGTAGAAGGATTTAGTACCTTGTTTTAGTACATTACATGATCGGATTGAATCCATTAGTATAATTTCTGCAGGGTTGTGGTAAGATATTATGGTGGGAGAAGGTTATATGTTAGGAAGAGATTGTGCTCTTCCCAAGTAATTTTAACTTTGGTCATTATATGAAACAACGCAACCTAATCCAACAATCCTATTTGAAATGCCTTGAGTAGAGTGAAAACCATACTTGGTGTATAACCTTTGCCTTTATGGTGAGTAAGTACATTCAGCTACTCAATGTATAATAATAGATAATAATTCCTTACCAACATCGTAATGACAAATATATTATGTGTAAATCTATTGTTAAGTAATTTTCTATGATCAATATATTTATTTTGTTGTAGTTGGAAATGGCACAAAGATCAAGGTGGACACATACTCTTGAATAAGAGGCGAGGATAATTATAAGTTTCCAATAGACATTAGAGAAAAATGTGTCTCAAATTTTTTTCTATCAACATCAATTTTAAAATATCCAATACGATTCAAGATGATGATGTCAACCATAATGGTAAATAGTTTCAAAGGGAAAGAAAGAAACTATTCTTTTTATCACATTTCAACTTATCTCCTTATCAGTTTACTCAAATTTCAAGTTTAGGCACTTGTTGGATCAATATTTTTCATCCAAAAAGTGCCTACACTTGAAATTTTAGTAAACCTATAAGGAGATAATTCCAAATATGATAAAAAGAGTAGTTTCTTTATTTCCCTCTAACTATATATCTAACTCGTGGAACATGTCTTATTCATGTAGATCCCATTAATCGTCTCTTCACTTTTTTTGAAGAGAATCAATTCTCTCTTCAATCCTTTCTTCAATTTTTTTAAGATGATAAATCATTTTTAAAATCTTTTGAAAATCAATTTTTTGAAGATAGGTTGAAAAAATTCGAAAAAATTCGAAAAATAAAATAAAATAAAATAAAATAAAAATTAATAAAAAATAAAATTTAAAATATATATATATATATATATATATATATAAAAAAAAACTCCTAGCATTGGGTTTGGATCACCAAAAGGTATCTCATTTTTGAATCCAAGGGTCGTTAAATTTATAATTATATTTAGGAGTCCCATTTTAGACCTAAAATTTTCTCCAATGGCCCTTATAGTTTCTTCATGTAGGTGTCATGACATTGGAAAAGAGTTGCACCAAGGATTTGACACCTTGTGGGACTATAAATGTAAATTAATTGAGGTCTTGGGATTAAATTGAAATTTGGTGGTAAAATGGACAATTTTTATTTTCTTGTCAATTTTAAGGATTCTTAAAATTTCTTTAAATAAAAGCTGTATGGATCATACATGGCCAAAATGTGACATCAAGTTATCATGGCTCATTGGGATGAGAACTTGGATTGTTGGTGGATATCGGTATAGAAGCTTTAATATCCTAATAAATATAAGATGTTCTTGTGGCTCTTATTGTCAAACAAGATACTTACTTTGTACAATATCTTGAAAAGATGTTGGAAAGGCCCTCAAATTTGTTACCTTTCAAGAGAAAGTGAAGAAATTATACCACATTTCTTTATGAAATGTCATTTTTCTCTTGAATTATGGTCTATAATGAGGAGATTTACATGTGGGAGTGAGCCTGTATAGAGGAAGGTATGGAGCCATTTCTCTATGATCCAAATGCTTTAATATACATTTCTCCCTCCCTTCCAATATATTGTAGATTATTTGGATAGTAAGGAATGTGGAAAATTCAAAGGAATTCATCACCCCTTTATAACTCCTCAATCCACATATAATAAGGAAATGATCTTCAAAAAAAATGAAAGGAAGGCTTATTTGACATCTCGATGTAGATAGAGATATTTTTTAGGATTTTTTGATGGGGAACCCAAAAAGGTGTGGTGTAAGAGGCATGATTATATTTAAGAAGCACATCAATAGACTCTTAAATGTGCTCATAGATGGGAATCAAATAAACTTGCAAAGATGAGGGTGGTATAATTTTAAATGGTTGTTGCAATTAAATTGGGTATAGACTCTTTTCAAGTGTTATGGATTAAAAAAATCTTTTCCAAATAGAATTTGGACTTCCATTAAAATATTTATAAAGAAACACATATAATCATTCATTTGAAACATATATTTTTCATTCATGTTATGTGATAAAAAATGTTGTGGAAACCTAAATGTCAAAATCTACATGTTTAAGTCAGCCTTCTTAAAGGATGTTTCATGTTAAGCTAGGCCTTTGAGAAGGATTTTCTTTTAAACTTAGTATTGTTGAATCATGTATTATAATTTTTGTGATGTGTTATTTATCTTAGGGAAGTTATATGTCTACATTGATAGTGTTGATGATAATAAAGATAAATTGGGTAAACATTATATTATGTTTCTGGATAATCTATGTCATCATGATTTATACCTTGGAAGAGTACAAATTATCACAATATACCTAGAGTTAGTTGAATTCCTCCCTCACTCAACATAATTCGGTGTAGTATTAAAAATCATGAATAAATGGCATGAATGTTAATTATCATGATACCTTGCTAATGAAATTTTATTTCTCTAATGTATGCATATTACTAACATAGGAAGAATCATGAAAACACTTATTTTCTATAAATTTTTGTAGTTTCCTTAAATAAAATCAAAATTTTATATGTGAAAATGTCAAAATTTTATATGTGAAAATGTTCTTAAATCAATTTTTTTCTACAAAATCGGCACCTAGCTATAGAGAGTGGATTAGCTAGAATAGTTTTCATGTTGTCAAATCCTTGTGATGCAACCTACTTAGAGGAAAATCGTTGGGTAATCACTACCAAGGTCATGTAATTGTACACATGTCAAGGTGATAACTTAATCCCTAGAAGCCTTCACTCTAACATGAATGATTATGCTTTAGGTAAGTAGTGCCTTGAAATATTACCAAGGGTGTAATCAATCAATCAAGGATGAAACCTAGATAACCCTCCAAAGAGAGATCTCTAAAGACAACAACAACAAAAATGATTTACAAGGGTTTAATTCAACCTCAAATGAACATGAGGAAGTTTCATTACCTAATTATCTCTCCTAAGGTTATTGGGTATTGAAAAATGTTTTAATGTTTTTGGAGTTCCTTTGATGATATGAAGGAAATGGAGCACAATTGAGTGTAAAGGATATAATAATTATGTTTTCAATCATCAAATTACATAAATATAATTTTTAATACTCAAATTATTATAGTGATCTTTATAGGTGTAGAAAAAGAACATTGTTTCTAGTCTCTTATTTCTCCTATAATGTTCAACAAGAACATCATGAATATCAATGCATTTACTCTCTTTGTTCAATCTTTTGCAAGTACTTGGGACTAGAAAGTATGCCCCAATGTTCCTCCATTATAGAAACCTTCATATTCTTCCCCAATTAACCAATTTTCTCATCCTCCTAGCCCACTACAACCACTTACTATTTTCAAGTTCATTTTTTATTGTGGCTTGTTGTCTTTTATTGATCACAAAACCTAATCCATCACAAGCAGACTTAGATTGATTGCAATGGAAATCTCCTTGATGATCATTATTTATCCTATAATGCTCCACAAGAACATCATGCATATAAATTCATTTCCTCTCCTTGTTCAAGATTTTGCAAGTACTTGGGACTAGAAAGTATGCACCAGTGTTCCTCTGTTATAGAAGCCTTCATATTTTCCCCCAATTAATCAATTTTCCCATCCTCCTAGCCCTCTACAACCACCTTCTCTTGTCAAATTTATTTTTATTGTGCCTTGTCCTATTTTATTGATCACAAACCTTAATCCATCACAAGAAAACTTGGATTGATTCAATGGAAATCTCCTTGATGTCTTATGACCTTACCGTAACCAACAAGATTGATTCATGGTAGCTCAATTTAAATTTCTACCCCTACCAACTTAATAAGGATCCCACATTTTCATTTGATCCTTATGTCCCAACTCTCTAAAACATAGGAAGGGATCAAGGACCCCATTAATGTTGAAGTGACCATCAACAAGCATTTCATTGAATAAACTACCGTTAATCATTCATTTTCATGCATAATTTGGTCTTGCACAAGCGCAACAAGATTTAATTCAATGTGACTATAAATTTTATAGGGATTTGACATGACAAAAAACCACTTCCTTTGATTTCAAAACAATTACCATCAACCTAGACCTTGATATCATTACCAAATCATCTCAATCCTCAACTAAGGTTATCCATGGATTGATTTTATGCATACCATTTCCTTGACTCCATTCAACAGCTTGTATTACTTCAACAATAGATAGGTTCACATTGTGCATCTCTCTCAATATTATACTCATTAAACCCTTGACCCTTAATAAATGGTTCATGTTTCTTTTCTTTTCACATTGCTAGGAATATGTTTTTGCTGACAATTCTAATAATAATTATGTTTTTATCAACTTAATCAATAGCCACATTTTGTTTCTCTTTCAACATGTCTCTCAAATAGATTATAAAAGTATTTTGGCTTATTCACTACATTAAAATTATGCTTTCTCCACTTAACCTGTTTGAGAATTATAAGTTTATCCTTGAGATTTTATTTCCCTAGAAAGAGAATCTTCTTGCATCCACCTAGTCCTCTCCTATCCATTGTTATGTCTTATAATGTCTTTTGTCAAACTACAAACCATTCTGAGCATTCTATAATCTCCCTGGAATCACAAACAAAATGGAGTGACCCCTCCCTCTACCCCCGAGAGGACACTTTTTAATTTCTTGTTATAGGCTCTTTTAGACATAATTAGATCCAAAATATTAAACATCCAAAAATTGGGTGTTATTAGCAATATTAGCAATGGGAATATAAACAAATATTATTTAATATTACTATATACCATTAGATTAACTAGCTTTAATATTAGCATAGTTATGCTAATATAATTATATTATAAGGTTTTTGATAGGATTGACTAGCATTTCATTACAGTCATGCTTAAGGATTTAGTTCATTTTTGTTTATTAGTGTCTTGGAAATATTTTTCTTTGAGGTTTCAATATATTTGCTTTGTGGAATATGAAGATTAAGGGTGGGTATAGTTCAACTCCATCAAATAAAGGTGTGCATTAGATATGTGGCACTCTATGACATAATAGTTGGGGGCTTAGACTATCCAATATCTCATTAGATATTAGATAGTCTAAAGCTCTGTCTTAAACCTAGGTTTAACATTTAATTGAAAAAACCCCATATGTTAAAATCCAAGCGACTGACTTAGCTCTTTTGTCTATAGTGGAAATATTTCTTTCCTTGGTCCCTCATTCTTTATGGTTTACTCTACCTTGATATCCCCCAACCCAAATGTCCTTTATGTGTTCACCTTGAAAATCTCAAACATTTACTCCAATTTCATGCCTACGTTAAAGAGTCTTGGAGTTGGGTTAGTGGACAACTACCCATTACTCTAATATCTTAGAAGATTGTCTGTTTAGGAGGTAAAGTGCTCTTAGGAATTAAATTTATGTAAATTATTAGTTTATCAAAATTAAAGTGTTGTTTCCTAAATAGTCTTGGAGTTGGGTTTGTGGCCAACTACCTGTTGCTCTAATTTCTTAGAAGGTTGTCCTTTTAGGAGAATTACTCTTAGACATTGAATTTTATGTAAATTAGTAGCTTATCAAAATTGAAGTGTTGTTTCTTATATATTAAAAACGACAACTAGTATATGTTAAGTGTTATTTCTTGAATATTGAAAAATGCAACAATTATATGTTCAACTTGACTCAACCTAGTAAGTGATTTATTGGTTTAAATTTTTTTTATATGTGTTGACTGTGTAAATTATTATTCTAGTGCATATACATCTCCTTGCACCATTGAGTAGAGAGCTCCTAGTTGCTTCGGATGCTCTCTTGGCCTAGTCTAACCAATCATAATGTTCAACCAATAGACCAAGGTACAAAGTGTGTCACATTCTTTGTGAAATACAAGAGCATCATAGTAATTCATCCTATATCCCTCTAACATGACCCTAGAATGGAATGGAAAATTATTGACACTTACTCTTGTTATCTTGGAGAAAAAGAAGTCAATTCGGGGATCTTTTTTTTTCAGAAAGAAAAAAAACATGCATGCTTTCATTAAAAGAAAATTTTCATTACAATTACTTTGGAACCTTTGTTTTTACTAATTAAAAACATATATTGTCGCATTATTTTGCTACAAAGACCTATCAGCTATTTTCTTCCGGCTATGATTGTTGTCATTTACAATATCCATTGATTGCTTTCTAAACTAATACATGTATCTAATTTCTTAAAAGATAGCTAAATTACTTCAAAACCTCAAAAAAAATAAAAAGAGATAAGTTCCCCTCATATTTAAATGACTCCTGACCAATGTATATCACCATTCTCAAACTCTGAGAACTTGATATTTCTCGGCTCCATGCTACACCCTTCTTTCATCCATCTAATATCATTCAATGATCATCAATCTAATATGTTTCATCCAATAAGATAATGATGGACTCTCAAAGACAAATCTCCTCAAGGCCCAGAGAATTATGACTTTATAATCTCGAACGATATCAATATCCTCTATTTCGAGCCACTTGGCGCAAAATATGACTCCCCTCATATCCAGGAGCTCCACTCTATAATAGTACCAACGCCACTAGACCAGAGAAAGTGAAAAAAAGGTGCCCAGGTTTCAAAATTATAAGTTCCTCATTGTGTAACATCTCTGGTTAAAAATCCATGTAATAAAGTTAATAAAGGAAAAAAATAAGACCAAGGTCATGGGACACGTATTCCAAGCTAAATATTGGGAAAAAACATCCTAGTGGGTGTTCATTTCGATTTATTATGGCTAAGGGGAAATTGGAAAAGGAAATGGAAAAGGCTTTGAAATGAAAGAGACATTAATTGGTATATTATTTATGAAAATAATGGAAAATAGGATAAAAGGAAGGTCAAAGGTCAAGGGTTGCATGTGAGGAGAAAAATGAAGGAAAATAATGGAAAAATGAAGAAAATAGAACCCTCGTTAATAAAAAAATGCTTTTGAGGATCAATTCATAGGTTTTTGTTAGTGTAAGTTTTGTTAGTTCAGTGTTTGAGCTCTCTCTCTACTCTCTCTCTCTCTCTCATACTCTTGGACACTTGGAGCATGTTTGGAGCACTCTAGCATTAGATCAAGGAAAGTAAAGGAAGGTCAAAGAAGAAAAAGGGAAGCAAATATCAAGCAAGGAAGAGTAGGATCAAGAGGCTACATCGACATTACTTGCAAGTATCTATTTGCATGTGTGATTTCCTCGCTAGATGTGGCATTCATGGTACATGCATGTGTGTTATTGGTCCTCTTGTTTTCATTGGCATGGGTTTTTCCAGGTGTGACAATGTTCTTCAACCTTTCCTTGTCATTTCTAGATAGCCATGGTGTGGTGGGTTCTCTTGTATTTGGTTGAGTTGGATTTCCATATGGACTCAAAGCTGAGTGGGGTGGTCTCAAGATTATTCACAAGGCCTAGGAATCCCGGGATGGGATACACAGTAAATCCTAGTTTCGAACACCTTGATTAACCTAGGAATCCTAGACCGGTGAATGGCAAGAAACACTGTAAATCAAAGATGAATACCCTTGATTGAGCCTAGGAATACTGGACTGGTGAATGGTGGGATACATGATAAGTATCAGAGGGGAATACCCTTGATTGGGCCTCGGAATCCCTAGACCGATAATGGTGGGATACACGGTAAATCACAGAGGGTGGAGAACTTGTAGGCCTAGGAATCCCTTGACTGGTAATGTAGGGCTACAAGGTAAATCTAAGAGGTTGAGATGGAAAAATTCCTCATGGTTTAGGTGGAGAGATCTGGAGGCATCCATGCTTGTTTTTAGCCTAGTGACCTAGTGGGAATTGTACTAAAGTCTGGTTGTATTGATGAGGGTTTGGGCCTAAGGAATCCCTTGGTGGGTTATACGGTAAATCCTGATGAATCCCTTTATGGTTTTTTGTGAACCCCACATTCATGCTTGGAATATGGCACGAGGTGATTGGATGAAAGAAATATTTGGTTCAGACCAATCTATGGTTGGGTGTTTCGTGGAAGTCCTAGACCTGGTTGGCTTATGAATCCATTAATAAGAGCTCCTTCTCCGTGGTATTTCATGTGTAAATGTATTGGTTCATATGTGATTCTTATGGTTGTTATATCATTTTAATTTATGTTGGTTATATGATGGTTATGAGTATGTTTTATGATAGACTTGATGTATGGCTCTCATCATGTTTTGATTAGAAAATGAATGTACAATGAATATATGACCTCATAGATGATAATGTAGCTATTGTGATAAGGCATCAATGTGTATCTACGAATCTCAGATAAGTATGAGACCCCTATGGTCGGATATGATGTTATGACCTATAGATTACATACTTGTGACATGTTTGATGAAATTTTTGTCATGTATAGTAGGGTTCATATCAATTAATTGTACCAATTATTGTACTATTAGCCTCATTCCATTGTTATTTACCATTTCTAAAGGTTGCATGAAGTTTGGGTAGTGGCATGAGTCTTGGCCCTAAAAAAGTGGCACAGAATCTAGGGTCACTAGCTTAGACTTTCATGAAAATTTCCACAGTCGTTGGAATTCCTTGTTGTGGAAGCGACTGGAAGGCCTCAATCGCATGCATGGATTTTCATGGGAGCGATTAAGGGTCCAGATTAGTAAAATGTCAATTTTTCTCATGGGTTGGTCACCTAGAAGGGTTGGTTGGATCCTGAAGGTTTTGTAGCATGTGTGGAAGGTCAAATTGGTTTCTTTATGCCAGTTACACTTACTTAACTGTACATGGGGATTTTAATCACATCATAGTAGCCTCTTATCACAAGTTTACCCCAGTGGACCCGTTAGCTTGGGTAAATGTGGGAGGAGGGTTTTACAAAGTAGGATAAGAGCAAGGTTCACCCCTTGGATTGGTTGGGTGGTGTGTTGGTCATGCATACATGTTGGTTGCATAGCTGGTATTTATGCTTGTGGTCTATGTGCTTATTGTGTATGCATGTTGATGGTCATGGTTATAGTTGTGTCGCCATGTGAAATTTGATGGTGTTGATGTTGGGATGTGTTTTTCATGAATGCATGTTGGTTGTATATGCATTTGTTATGCATGTTAGTGTCTATATGTTGATAAGCATGCATTTTCATGGCTATGGTTATCTATGCATGGTAGGTCAGGAATGATGTTTATTATGTAGTTTGTGTCATCATGATGTTGTTGGTATGTTATGATGCTAATGTGTCGGATGAGATAGAGCAGGAGAAGCAGATTATCAAAGTTGTGTTGCAACACTAGACTTTGGGGTAAGAAAAGATTGTCATATAGGTTTTTATGTTGGGCATGGAGGTATTTTGGTTAATGGTTGTTATAATCATTAGGGTTATGTAGATGTTTGTTATTCTATGGATTTTACGGTTACATGTATGATAGATGTTAGTTAATTAGTGTGATCACATGTATATGCGTTGGTTAGTTATGAAGAATAGTAACTTGTTGTTACATGCATTGTGGTCACATGCATGATGGTCATTGTCATTGTAACTAAGATCTTGATGTTATATGTATCATGCTAATATGTATTGACCTATGCATATGGATAGGGTTATGAAATTCAGGTATGAGCTGACATATTTTTGATATTGTTTTGTACTAATCTAGAACGATTGTGCATATGTGATTGTTATGCATGAATGACAATTGTTTGATTTTTATGATGTGGACATGTTAGATAATTATTTCTATGGATATCATAACCGTATTTATGTTTGATTTGATATGTTTTGAAGTTATATCATGCTAATCAAGATTGATTTTGCAGACAAGATAGCCTCCCCTTAGATACATTAAGGTATGAGTTTTCTTATGTCATCTACTTGGTGCTTGAATGTTTGATTATGTCATATATTTGGTGTTTGAGTGTTTGGTGTATATTATGTCATCTATATTTTGTTTTAATGTTTGATTAGTTGCATGATATGAGTTGTGTCTATAAGATTGCATGAAGGAATGATCTTGTTTTGAGATGGTTGCACTAACTCATATGTGATGAGACAACTGGTATGTACTTGATTATAATTAGGTGATAGTTGTAGTAGTATGAATAATGATTGTTAGTTGATTATGACATGGTTGTTAGTCTTGGTAAAGGTTGATTTCAAATTAATAAATACAATGTCTTGATATTTGGAACGTGTGACCTACATGTGTGAATAGTTGCAGGGAAACATGCTTGGTATTAGCATGACAAGGTAATAGTTTTTTTTATTTATATAACTAACAGTTGGGTGATGTAACAGTACATAGTAAGACTCAATTGCAACAGCTTTGTAAAAAGGTAAAATAAAGGAATTGCGTAATAATTCCTTTGGCTATGTTTGGAAACTACAATTCCAAATGAACGAGTGCTTTGCATGGAAACGGGAAGTCTTCTTAACCTTGATTTTGTATGACATTATGTGTGTCTGTGTTATATTCATGAACATGTATTTGACAGGTATAACAGTTGGTTTTCAGTTTTGGTTGGATTCACCAAGGAATTGGAATTCCTTGAGAGATGATATATGTATGTGTTCAGTTACAAGGCAATGTGTTGGCACAACAAGGTAAGGTAACCAGTATATTGTTATGTTTATTTACGCACTGATAGTTATGTGTTTATGGCAGTATGATGAGGGGGATTGCATGGAAAAAGTGACTGACTTTAAATATTTAAGAAGGCTCGGGTTGAGCTTTCCCTGGGAACCATGGGGATAGAGTAACGGTGTTCGTTGCTGGTCTTATGCTTTTGGTGCTTTGTGATTTTTTTTTCTCTTAAATTGCAATTTTGTTTGTGTGTAGTACACGGCCATGCCACTTTGTTTGTGGTGTCCAATTTCTATTGGTTTTTCATGGTTTTATCATGTTTCCTTCTTGGTATTTCCTTTTATATTTTGAGAGTCTTGGTAATTGGTTGGGGAAAAGGAAAGTCAATGGAACTCGGGGAGAGATTTTTGGTACCCAATAGGTAATGAAAAACCCAGATGAATTTGGTGCATGAGTAAAGGTAAACTGAAGGCAAGAGTATGACAGTCAGTTGGATTGGTTGGGTCCACTGGTGTAAATGGATGGTGGCAAGAAAATCATGAGAATGGTAACAAGGAAGGTAAAGTGAATGGATTTGAGGTGTCAGATGCCTTGGCTATGTTGGGAACTATTGTTCTCAATGTTGTGTATGCTATGCATGGATAAGGGGAGTTCTCTTAACTTAGAACTTATGATATCTAGTAATTATGTTGTGATCATGATTAGGTTGTTGTCTATATATGAATACGTGTATGTATGAATGTCATTATTTTACAGGGTCGTCATGGATTATTATTGTTTTATGTTGATGTTTATATGTATATATGTATGTATGTATGTATGTATGTCGTTGTCTGATAGGGTCATCAAGAATCATTCTTGTGGAGGAATGATTGTTTATGCAGGTGAATGGTATGAAGAGGTTCCTGGTTTTTTAGGAATCAAGTGGGAAGAGTAAACCTGACATATCTATAGGGTGAATATCATGTGGATATGAATTGATATTATATCTGTGTACTATTTCTATGTTTATGTTATGGATAGGTAATGTTGAGGGATACATTAGCGGAATGGAAGTAGTGTGATCTGCGACACGTTGGAACATGCATGAATAGTGGAAAGACACTAGAAGCAAGGTTGCTTGGTAGAGTAAATATGTGGTCTATGGATGTGCAATATTATTGTTGTATATATGTTGTACATGTTTCACTTGTGATGTTGTGTGCAAGTGGTGTTGTGTACATGTTTATGCAATGTTATGTACAGATGGAGTTATGCACATGTTGGATATGTGGTACTATGTACATCTGGTGTTGTGTGCATGTTGGATACATGGTGTTGTGTACATATGGTGCTTTGTGCATGTTTCATATGCAGTGTTGTGTAAATCTGGCGTGGTGTGCATGTTGTACATATGGTTCTATGTACATGTGGAATTGTGTGTATGAGTGTACATGTGGTGATATGTGCATGCTATACATGGGGTGTTGTATGCACGTTGTTATGTGTACATGTCGTGCATGTGTTGTTGTGTGCATGTCATGTTGTGTACATGTCGTGCATGTGTTGTTGTGTGCATGTCATGTTGTGTACATGTCGTGCATGTGGCTTTGTGTACATGTGGTGTTGTTTACACATTGTTCAGATGGTGTTGTGTACATGTGGTGTTGTGTACATGTTGTGCAGGTGTTGTTGTGTACAGGTGGTATTGTGTACATGTGGTACTTATCGTATTGTTTTACATGTGGTATTGTTTTCATGTCGTACATGTTGTGTTGTGCACATGTGTGCATGTTGTTTTGTGTACATTTGGTACGGTGTATGTGCATTGCGTAGTCTTGGTATCGTTACATGTGTATTCGTTGTGTTGTACTTTGTGTATGTATATGTATTGTGTTGAACATCGGGTGTAGGTGTATGTATTGTTTTGTTCTGTACACTGAATGTAGGTGTATGTATTGTGTTGTGTTGTACACCAAGTGTAGGTGTATGTGTTGTGTCATACACCGGATGCAAGTGTATGTGTTGTGTTTGTATGTCGGGTGTAGGTGTATGTGTCGTACAACAGGTGTATGTTCAAGTATTTTATGATTTTGTATGTCATGTGTGGTTGTATGTGTGTGATGCACACTATGTGTATGTGTATGTGGTTGAAGAGAAGGCATTGGGTGCTTATCGAGTGTGGAAATTGATCCGGTGTGTGTACTGAAAGGATAAAGGTATTAAAGGATAAGCATTAGTATTTAATTTTAGTTTTGATTATGAATGTGATCTATGATTTTGGTTATGATGGTTGTGTTTTGAGCTAACAATATGTGATATGTTTATACATGATGATTTGATCAAAAAGATAGTTTGACTTGTTGTGACAGGAAGTAAACAAAAATTGCAGGTGCACCTTATTGACGGGCCACCAATGAGGTATGAATTGAATTTATTTCAATTTATTTTGAATCTAATGTAAATTATGTGCTTGGTACAGGAAAGCATGAAAATGCTTGGTTGGGTGGTTGGAATTGACTGCAAGAATTAGTAGCAGTGGAAAAAGGAATTGGAACATACAACAGTATGGTGGTAAATAACTTCAGGAGCAGGGCCATTGTGGGACACTGGTAGCCAATAGTTTCCATTGATTTCCATGAGCATGTTATGATTAGTATGATGGTTTTGATGTAGGTATATGCCTTGGTTGTTTGACCTTTCGATGCGAGGAAGCCTTGTCAAGAGATGGATCGCCCGGGAAAGGGGATGTCGGGGTACTTGGAAGGTGAGCGATTTCACAGAAGGGGATGACCGGATTTCCCGAGAGACTTTGTAGCAAATAAGGGAAGGGAAGGGGAATTTATTTTTTTTGGTCATTAGCATTGTCAAATGGAATCAAATGCACATTGCGAGTGTTCCCTTGTTAGGTCCCTATATTACTAGTGTAGCCCCTTATTGTTGGTAGTGCAGCCCCCTTATTGTTATTGTTGTAACCCTATAGCCCCCATATTGTTATTATCGTGCCCCATAAACCCCACTATTGTTATTGTTTTGCACTTACATTATTATTGTTAGGTCGGCTAGGATATATTGTGACCCCATGGGCTCCTATATATAGAAAGGATGTTTTTTCATCTGAATCATCCAAAAATTGTTCATTTATGTAATTTAATGGAGGTTTCCCCCTCCAAGTGGCTTATTTCTAAGGCGTTGATCTCTCTGTTCTTCTATTTTTGGAGCTGGTTTCATAACATTTGGTATCAGAGCTTTGGATTCTAGGGTTTCGCTACTCCCATCATGGAATTTTCGCTATAAATTTTTTTTCTACGAAGGTTCAAAAGCTTAAATATTTACCACGCAAAGCCAAAATCCTAAGGAATTTCATGTAAAAATTTCAGATCTTGGTACACAATATTTTCTGAGATATGATCTGTGGAAGTTAGGGTTTTTTCAGGCTCCCGAATTTCATCTCAAAGAGGTGACCGTGAGAAAATCGTCATAACTCTCTCTCTGAGAATCAGATTGGAATTCTGTAAAAATTGGCCAAAATCAAACGGAACATACTTTCCTCTCTATGAATTTCAGAGCCTAAGGAGGGAAAAGTGACACGTGTCACGTCATACAAGTTTGATCTACTGAACCAGTCCATAATTAGGTCATTGTGGGAGATTGGGCATAACTTTTTCTTGAAGAATCCAAATCAGGTCAGACCTATAGCATTTGAAAGAAGATTAAGAGGGATACTACAGGATCGAAGATCCGAAATTATAGAGATACATCAGTTTCAATATCGCGCTCCTCAAAATCAAGAAAAATATGTGTATTTATTTTTTGAATTGCATAAGTCTTGTTTGAAAAATCAGTTTGAAGTGATTCCAAGGGAATATTGAAGCATATATATTAGTATTGGGTTCTAAAATTCCCCCTAAAAATAATTCAACACCCATTAAGCCATCAGAATACTCTATTATGACTCATGAAGATGAAGAAGTGCAACATGATATATCAAAATTACAAGAGCAAATGCACCTAATTTCGCTCTCGCAAAGAGAAACAAAAAATGAAATGGAAGTTTTGAAGAAAGGCGTGGAAGCTAAGATGGATGTTTTGAATAAGGGCATGGAAGCTAATATTTATGTTTTGAAGAAAAGCGTGGAAGCTAATATTGATGGTTTGAAGAAAGGCGTGGAAGCTAATATGGATGTTTTGAAGAAAGACGTGGAAGCTAAGATGGATGTTTGAAGAATGGCATGGAAGCTAAGATCAATGAAAAAATGGAAGACAACATGGAAGACATGAAGAATGATCTAAAAGCAGACATGGAAGGTTTGAAGGAAGGTTTGACAAAGTTGATACAATAAATTATTCCTAATGGCAATAAGATAGTAGTGGAAACTCACCATGAGAACAAAATAAATGTTAATCCTGATTTCATAAACTCTAATGTTGGATTGAAGACCCACCATATTCCAAAGATCGATATGAGGAATTGTGATGGAAAGGATCCCGTAACATGGATACTACAGATGGAGCAATATTTTTATCTCAATAATGTGCAAAACACACAAAAGGTACACATTGCAACTTTATATTTAGAACAAAATACATTTGTATGGTATCAATGGCTTTTCTCCCATAAAAAAAATTTCACTTGGTCAATTTTTACGGAGGAAATGATAGCACATTATGAGGATACAAAAAGCAACACCTTCTTTAGCCAATTGATAAATATCAAACAAAAGGGTTCAGTGGTATTTGATATTCCAGAGGAACACAAGATTGATGTCTTCATAGGGACTTTAAAGGATAACATCCAACATGAGGTTCGCATTTGGGAACCTGATTCATTAGAGAAGTCATTCAAGTTGGCAAGAAAAATTGAATGTAAAATTATGGCAACGAGGAAGCCTACTGCTCACATCTATAAATATGGAAGTATTGCTACTCCTAGACTTACACAACCTACAAGGTTGACACCACAAAAATTGGAAGAAAAAAGAGAAAAATTATTTTGCTACAGTTGTTATATAAAATACACTAAAGGTCATAAGTGTGCTGAAAACAAATTATTTTACATAGATTTTAAAGAGGAGGAAGAAAATGAACAAGAAACTTCAAAAGAAGAGGATATACACTAGGAACCAACCCTAAAAAAATAAGAAATGATTTCAACCATATCGTGTAATGCATTGGCAGGAATTACCACTCCTCAAACTCTCAAGATAAAAGGACATATCAAGAATAAAAAGGTGATAGTGTTGATTTATTTGGGTAGTACCCATAATTTTATTCATTGTAAGGTAGCCAAGGAATTGAATTGGTTCCTATACCCAGCACCAGAGTGTCAAGTGATGATTGCAAATGGAGGAATTATAAATTTCTCTGGAAAATGCCACAATATCAAGCTAACCATGGGGGAATATGTTTTGAATATTCCAATGCTTTCCATTCCAATGGGAAGTGTTGATGTTGTACTAGGAGTACAATGGTTACAATATTTGGGGACGATAGCTTTTAATTTTCAAGAACTTTTCTTGAAATTTGTTCGGAAAGAAAGGAAGTTGAATTATGGGGTATCGTAGGGAAGCCGGGAAAGATAATAAGATCTAATGTCATGACAAAGCTTCTGAAGAAAGAACAATGAGGCATAATTGCACAAATATGATCACTAGAAGTTCCAACATCAAATCATCTATTTCTCTAGATCTCCAAAAAGTCTTGGACAATCATTCCAAGGTGCTTGAAACTCGCAAACGACTCCCACCTATTCATGATCATGATCATTCTATTATTTTGATTCCAGGAAGTGTTCCTCCAAACATCAAGCCTTATAGATATCCTTATGTCCAAAAGAGCAAATTTGAACGTATGATTGTCGAAATGTTAGAGGCTGGTATAATTCAACCTATTCAATGTTCTTTCTCTGCTCCAATAGTATTGGTGCATAATAAGGATGAATCATGGCGCATGTGTCCAGATTATAGGGAGCTCAATAAGCTCACTATTAAAGATAAATTTCCCATTCCTATGATTGATGAGTTATTGGATGAATTACATGGAGCAATTTATTTTACCAAGTTGGACCTTCGTTCAGGATGTCATCAAATTCGAATGAAGACTGAAGATATTCCAAAAACAGCATTTCGAACTCATGAGGGTCATTATGAATTTTTGGTCATGCCTTTTGACCTTACCAATGCACCTTCTACATTTCAAGGGTTGATGAATTCCATTTTCAAACCCTTCCTTAGAAAAATTTTGTTAGTATTTTTTGATGATATAATAATCTACAGTAGGCCTTGGAAGGCATGTTCAACATGTTGACAGGGTGCTCAAACTATTGGAGGATAAACAATTATATGCGAAAACCTTCAAATGTTTCTTTGGAGTACAAGAGGTTGAATATATTCATATTTTATCTCACGAGGGTGTTAAGGTAGACCCTAACAAAATTAAATCCATTAAGGAATGGAAGGTCCCCACAACCATAAAGCAATTGCAAGGATTCCTTGGGTTAACAGGGTATTATCGCAAGTTTGTCAATAATTATGGGAGAATAGCAGCACCTCTAACAACATTATTGAAGAAATATGCTTTTTCATAGACTCCTGAAGCACTAAGGCCTTTGATAAAGAGGCAACATGCCTAGCACTGGTCTTAGCTATGCCGGACTTCAAAAAAACCATTATTGTGGAATGTGATGCCTCGGGAAATCGAATTGGACCCATTGCTTTTGAAATTCTTCCAATGAAAGGAAAGTATTTATAAAAAGCTATTTATGAGAAGGAAATGTTAGCAATACTACATGCACTAAAGAAATGGCGACCTTACCTAATGGGAAGACACTTCAAGGTAAAAATTGATCATGATAGTCTTAAATAATTTTTGGAACAAAGTCTATCTTTAGAAGAGCGGCAAAAATGGCCCTCACAAAGATGTTGGGTTATGAATTTTAAATCATCTACAAAAAGGGGAAGCTAAATGTTGTTGCAGATGCACTCTCAAGAAAGGAAGCATTGCTTTGTACCATTTCTATTATCCAATGAGATTGGATAACCGAAGCAAAGGATGAATGGAAGAATGACGAATAAGTGTGGACACTCATTCAAAAGTTGCAGCAAGATCCTACTACATCTCATACATTTAGTTGGAAAAATGATTCCTTATGGTACAAAGATTACTTATATCTTTGTAATAATTCCCAACTAAAACAAAATATTCTTTTGGAATTGCACACATCTCCCTTAGGAGGAAACTCGGGAATTTTGAAAACTTACCACAGGGTGAAGAAAGAATTTTTCTGGGATGGCCTTAAATCTGATATTCAAAATTTTGTGGCAAAATGTTTGGTTTTCCAGCAAAATAAAGTTGAGAAAATTAAGACCTGGGGTCTTCTACAGCCTTTATCCATTCCAAGTCAATGTTGGGAGGAGGTTTCAATGGATTTTATCACAGGTTTATCTAAGTCCGAAGGAAAGAGTGTCATCATGGTGGTAGTTGATAGATCATTTCAAGTATGCACATTTTTGTGCATTATCTCATCTATTTAAAGCAAGTATGTTTGTTACCACATTTATGGAAAACAATTGTAAAAGTCATATGAAAACCTAAAAGAATCAAGATTACTGTGGTTACAAGATTGGCATTTTTTATGGTGAAATTTTTTGGATGGAATTATTTTCTTGTTTAAAGTACTCAACTAGCTCATAGCTCATATCTTTCATCTCAATCAAGGGTAAACCTAGACAGTGAACAAAATGTTGAAGGATATTTTTCATTTTATCTAATAAACAAACAAAATGGGCTTAAGTGGTTACCTTCAGTTTAATGGTGATATAACATTTCACATCGCAGTGAACAAGACTCTCATTTATATAATTTGTAGATATCATCCACCATCCATCACATCATCTTTAAGAGAAAATTTGAAGGTTCAAGCAGTGGAATATCACATCGAGCATCAACAAGAAGTTCTCCAACTCTTAAAGGATAACTTGAATTTGGTACAAAATCGAATGAAACAACAGGCAGATCAACATCACAGCGAGAGAAGTTTTGATGCAGGAGACTGGCTATTTTAATTACTACAACCATACAAACAAATGTCCCTCAAGCAATCTAAGAAGGATAACAAATTATCGCCAAAGTACTATGGTCCTTACAAGGTGTTGCAAAAGATTGGTAGTATGGCATACAAATTGAGCTCATGTTTTCCGTCTTTAGCACCTAGTTTTTCCATGTTTCACGTTCAGTAAGGTTATAGGTGACAAAATTCCAGCTCAAACAATATTGCTAGTACTTGATGAGGAAGGAAAAATCATATTGGAACTTGAAACAGTCACGAAAACAAGAACTCAACAACTACGAAATCGATCAATTTCAGAGCAACCTACCGAATACAAGAACTACCCACCCAAGATTTGATATGGGAGACAGAATTTTACATATACATTCTGAGGCTACCTGGGCGTTGAGGACAATACTTTTTTGAAGGAGAGGGGCATGTTAGGTCCCTATATTACTAGTATAGTCCCTTATTGTTGTTAGTGTAACCCCCTTATTATTATTATTGTACCCTTGTAACCCCCATATTGTTATTACTGTGTTCTATAAAATCCCCACTATTGTTATTGTTATGCCCTTACATTATTATTGTTAGGTCGGCTAGGATTATATTGTGACCCCATGGACTCCTATATATAGAAAGGAGGTTTTTTCATTTGAATCATCCAATAATTGTTCATTTATGTAATGTAAAGGGGGTTTCCCCCTCGAAGTGCCTTATTTCTAAGCCGTTGATCTCTCTTTTCTTCTATTTTTGGAGCTGGTTTCATAACAACCCTGGAACAATGAGTCGGTAACTATTCATTGAGAGGACAGGCATTGTAGGATTGTAGCGCTAGACTTTGGATTCATATTTGACTTTGGCACTGGATTCTGGACTTCTTGGGAAGGAAATGAATCTTGGTACTACTTTTGAGGGTGGAGGTGCGAGCCTCTGGATTCCTTTCTTGCAAATACTGGCATTGTATCCTTTTATTTGTTGGTTGAGAAAATGTGCATATGTATATGTGTATTTTATTGTAAATATTGTATCAAGCTGGATTTATAAAGCTCCATAGACAATATGGTTATATATGTGGTTGTTGTTGTAAATATCGTAATGAGTTGTGTTATAAATCTCTAGTAAACAATACGTTTGTCATGTTTCAGCAGTGGTCATTGTAAATACTGCACCGATTTTTGTTATAAAGCTCCATGGGAAGTATGTTTTGGTTTTCAACGATATTTCTAATTTATAGGTGTCATTGAACACCGAGGACGTTGTGCTCCCAAGGGGGAGATTTTTGTAACAACCCTAGTTAAAAATCAATGTAATAAATTTAATCAAGGAAAAAAATAATACCAAGGTCATGGGACACGTATTCCAAGTTGAATTTTGGGCAAAAACATCTTAGTGGGTATTCATTCCGGTCTATTATGGCTAAGGGTAAATTGGTAAAGGAAATGGAAAAGGCTTTGGAAAGGCAAGAGACATTAATTGGCATATTATTTATGAAAATAATGGAAAATATGAGAAAATGAAGGTGAAAGGTCACAGTTTGCATGTGAGGAGGAAAATGAAGGAAAATAATGGAAAATTGAAGAAAATAGAGGCCTCATTAATAAAAGGCTTATGAGAATCAGTTCATTGCTTTTTTTCAGTGTAAGCTTTGTAAGTTCATGTTTGGAGCTCTCTCTCCTCTCTCTCTCTCTCTCTCTCTCTCTCTCTCACTCATACTCTTGGACACTTGGAGCATTCTTGGAGCACTCTATCATTGGATCAAGGAAAGAAAAGGAAGGACAAAGAAGGTAAAGGGAAGTAAAGATAAATCAAGGAAGAGTAGGATCAAGCAGCTACAGCAAGAATACTTATAGGTATCAATTTTCATATGTCATTTCCTCACTAGATGTGGCATGCATGGTACATGTGTGTGTTCTTGGTCCTCTTGTTGTCATTAGCATGGGTTTTTCCAGGTGTGACAGTGTTCTTCAGCCTTGCCTTTTCATTTCTAGATAGTCATGGTGTGATGGGTTCTCTTGTATTTGGTTGAGCTAGATTTCTAAATGGACTCGAAGCTGAGCAGGGTGGTCTCAGGATTATTCACAAGGCCTAAGAATCCCAGGATGGGATACATGGTAAGACCTGGTTGTGAACACCTATATTGAGCCTAGGAATCCTAGACTGGTGAATGGTGGGATACACGATAAAGCTCAGAGATGAATACCCTTGATTGAGCATAGGAATCCTCAAACAGTGAATGGTGGGATACACGGTAAATCTCAGAGGGGAATACCCTTGATTTCGCCTAGGAATCCCTGGACTGGTAATGGTGGGATACACAGTAAATCCCAAAGGGTGGAGACCTTGTAGGCCTAGGAATCCCTTGACAGGTAATGAATGGATACACGGTAAAGATGAGAGGTTTATATGGACAAATTCCTCACGGTTTAGGTGGAGAGGTCAGGAGGCATCCTTGCTTGTTTTGGGCCTAGTGATCCGGTGGGGATTGTAGTAAATTTTGGTTGTATTGATGAGGGTTCTTGCCTAGGAACCCCTTGGTGGGATATACAGTAAAGCCTAAGGAATCCCTAGATGATTTTTCGTGAACCCCATATTCATGCTTGGAATATGGAAAAGGGGTTATTGGCTGAAAGAAATATTTGGTTCAGCCCAATCTATGGTCGGGTGGTTTGTGGAAGTCCCAGACATGGTTGGCTTATGCATTCATTAATAATAGCTCCTTCTCCTTGGTATTTCATGTGTAAATGTATTGATTCATGTATGATTCTTATGGTTGTTATATCCTTGTTATTTATGTTGGTTATAATTTTGCTTCTTTCAATTAAATAATTTTATTCCCTTAATTTAAAAAATATAATAAAAATAAACAAATCAATAAATCAATAAATAATTAAATAAATATAACTAATAATTAGTTAATTAATTAATTTATTAATTAAATAAAACAAAATAAACAAAATTCAATTCATCACTTACAACTTAATATATATAGAAACAATGAATTTATAAAATTTAATTTAAATTTCACCATTAATTCATTTTCAAACCATAATAATTTAAATACTCAATTAAAAAAAAAACTAATATAAATAAACTTAATATAAATTAACAATAATGTCACGATTATTTAATAACTAAAATATTAAAAATAAATAAATAATTATTAATTAATTATATTTTTACATTAACTTACTCTAAATTAATTTATATCCCCAATAAAATTATTTATTTTAATTTAATTTTACTTTACTTTAAAATATATATATATATATATATATATATATATATATATATATATATATATATATATATATATATATATATATTATTAAATGAATTAAATAAATAATAATAAATAGAATTATTCGACCTAATTTTTCTTACTTACTTCCACTGTTTTATATTTAAATACGATCTAGGCTTTTAAATACTTTTCAATCTTCTCATGCAAGTTGGCTCTCCCATGAAGATGGACTCATTTCTGTAGTCGGAAACTGCGGGTTAAAAAGCTCATCAACAGTTTATTTCATTCATTATCAAAGAATTTACAGCCTGTATAGACTCTCTACTAAATATCATCAAGTCTTGCCATGGAAAGGACATGGTGGACAAAGCCAAAATCTTTGAGAAATTGAGAATATCAAGAGCTAGATCGGTATCGAATCTTATTTTCCTGAAAAATTGCAAAGAATTTAAATTTTTACCTAAATTCGTCTTATGCAAGCATCCCCTCCGCCAAGGCAAAAACCTACCTATTTTCAAAAAACTAAGCGAAACCTTGTTCAGAAATGAAAATAATTCGTCAAGACTAAGAATTATTAAAACTTCAGAAAATCTTTTAAATCTTCACCTGTATCTGGCTGCTCATCTTTGTTTTGATTTATGGCAGTCCCTAAATGATTTGACCCACATTAAGGCCAAGAATTGGTTGTCCAAGGACTCGAACCAAAAACTCAGGAAACGCAAAAATCTTGGACACAGCATGCAAGCCAGATCTCTGAAATCATTTAACCAGTATGAATACTCTGCAAGCAACATTGCTTCTTTCGCTTCTGGTCAGGTGGATCTTTTTTGTCTCCTCTCAGCAAATCAATCTCTGTCCCATCGCTACTCGCTGCCCCCCACAGAGTTCGACAGCAACACCAAGAATTCCCAGCTGCTCAGCCTCGTCCCTTAGCAGCTGGACCAACCCTCCTACGCAGCCTTTCCCAGCGAAAACAATGCTCATCTCCCTCATGCCATCCTTCTTCACACCCCACCTCTTGCAGCTCCATTATCACTCTCTCCAGCTCTCCACTCTCAACCCTTCATCAACACCATCGCTCCTTCTCACCTATAGACAACTCAAATTTTCACGTAAACCAAAATCCCCCCCCCCCCCCAACTCTCTGGCACATGCGTTGATAGCACTCTCACCCCCATCGATTCCTCTGTTGTCTCCCTCTCTAAAGACAACATGAACCCTTCAAATTGATTCCTCCTGCTTACTTCCATTAATACCTCTGAGATTAGTGTTTCCCTCCTCTGAATCTTCTAGCATCGTACCCTCCAAAACCAAAGTATTTAATTTATCCAACATCAAACTAGACACAGCGACTGAATCTCTTTTACAAAAGGGTCTAAATTTCGCCATAGCACTTAATAAAATTCCAGTAGGTGAATTCATTTGCAATATTGAGGTGTCCATCAAAGAAATTGACTCAATAGAAGCTGAAGAAATTCATCAGGATGTGGCTAAAATCCTCAGAAGTGCTAAACCTCCTCCCTGCAACATATCGAAAGATGAAAAAAGAGCTTTAATCAATCTCCAAAATAATAAAGATATCGTAGTATTAAAATCTGACAAAGGTAATGCCACAATAATTATGAACAGATCAGACCATAATAAAAAAATGGAAGAGCACCTAAACCTAAGTGTCTACTACAGAATCTTAGACAAAGATCCCGGTAACAAAATTCTCAAAGAAGTTAGTAAAAAAATTAAAGATTCTTCTCTTGATGAGATCATTAAAAATAAAATCACCCCCAGCAATTCTATCACACCTAGAATATATGGAGCCCCTAAAATCCATAAATCTGGCATCCCTCTTAGACCTATAGTAAACACGATAGGATCCCCCACTTACTTTCTTGCTCAATACCTAGCCAAAAAACTAAGACCTTTAGCTGGAAATACCCCCTCTTACATAAAAGACGCAGCTTCTTTCATAGAATGGATAAGAAACCTTAAAATGAATGATGATGATCTAATGGTTAGTTTCGACATTGTGTCTCTCTACACCATGATACCTATTGATGAAGCTATAGATATTATAAAAACTACTACTGATATTGACACTGCAAACCTCATAAAGCTTTGTTTGAAATCCTCATACTTTAGTTTTAATGGGAAAATTTATGAACAAACCCATGGGGTAGCGATGGGATCCCCCTTATCACCCATAATTTCCAACCTCTACATGGAACATGTTGAGCAAAAAGCCCTGAACTCCTTCCCCTTCACTCCTGATGAATGGAAGAGATATTTTGATGACATTTTCACTAAGTGGAGGCATGAAAAAGACAAGCTTGTTGAATTCCTAACTCACATAAATTCCCTATCGCATCACATCAAATTTACTATTGAAGTGGAAGAAAACAACCAGCTTCCTTTCCTTGTTATCCTTCTAACCAAATCTCAAGGTGGCCTAAGTCCTCAAGTTTTCAGAAAAAAGACCCACACTGAAAGATATCTCCATGCCCATTCTCATCACCATCCCATGCAAAAATCTGGCATCATCAAAACCCTAACAACTAGATTTGTCAGACTCTAATCACCTAAATCAAGAGCTAAACCACCTTCGTCAAGTCTTTGAAGAAAATGTATACCATAAGAGCACCATCAGCAAAACAATACAGCATACTCTAAATAAAAAAATCTCTTCAAAACCAAAAAATACTCTTAAAATTTCCCTTCCTTACATAAAAGGTACCACTGACAGAATTGCTAAAATTTTAAACAAACGCAACATCTATATAGCTTTCACCCCGCCTAATTCCATTCAAAAAATAACTAATTCTATTAAGATCCTCTAAACCCTAGTCAACAAAAAGGAGTTTACACTATCCCTTGTTCATGTGGTAAAGAATACATAGGTGAAACTAGAAGATCCCTCAACATAAGATTAAAAGAGCACATTGTTGACATCTTGTTCATCCTCTCACTACATATGCATGGAAGAGGCTAACCTTATCAAAAGAGAAGGCCATTATTTAAAAATAAAAATCAAAGAAGCAATTGAAATTGAAAAAAGAAAAAATAACTTAAACCGAGATGATGAGTTGAAACTAAGTAACACCTGAAACCATTCGTCACAAAAATAATTTTGCTTCTTTCGATTAAATAATTTGATTCCCTTAATTAAAAAATATATAATAAAAATAAACAAATAAATAAGTAAATAAATATAATTAATAATTAAATAATTAGTTATTAATTAATTTATTAATCAAATAAAATTAAAAATAAACAAAATTTGATTCATCACTTACAACTTTTAAAAATAAATAAATAAATAATAATGATGAAATTCAAATTAAATTTTATAAATTCATTGTTTATATATATATATATATATATAAACAATGAATTTATAAAATTTAATTTGAATTTCACCATTATTATTTTAACCTTCAATTCATTTTCATACAATAATAATGTAAATAGTCAATTAATTAAAAAAAAATTAACTAATATACATAAACTTAATATAAATTAACAACAATGTCTCTATTATTTAATAATTAAAATATTAAAAAATAAATAAATAAAACAAATTATTAATTAATTATATTTTTACATTAACTTACTCTAAATTAATTTATATCCCCAATAAAATTATTTGTTTTAATTTAGTTTAATTTTATATATATATATATATATATATATCAATTAAATAAATAATAATAAATAGAATTAGCCGACCTATTTTTTCTTACTTTCTTTCACTCTCTTATAGTTAAGTACGATCTATTTTTTCTTACTTACTTCCACTCTCTTATATTTAAATAAAATCTGGGCTCTTAAATAGTTTTCAACCTTCTTGTTATCACCCAAAAATTTTCAAAACATCATTGTGTCATGTTTGTTTTTGGTCATGGTTCAAATTAGGTTTAGAAGTCAATTTAGGATTTGTTTAAGGGTAAGTTAGATTTTTATAATTTCAAAGGTCATCATTAAGTTCAAATAAAGTCTTTTAAAGGTCCATTCATTGTCAAATATCCATAATTTCCATTTGGGAGTCATTCCATAAAGTTTCAGGTCAAAACTCTGCAATTAGCCAAGAATCCATGTTTTCGTAATGCCACTAGTTCAAAAAAGTTGATTTGCACTACGAAAGCGCTAATAATTTCGTAGCACAAACTAGGAAAAATACACTGTGGGTGCTACGAAAGCGCTAATAATTTTTTAGCGCAAACTGGGAAAAATACACTATGGGTGCTACAAAAGCGCGGTTTCTTAATCGTCTTGTCATTTGAGCTGGAAATTGTCAGAATTCATTGGGAAATGGTAGGTTAGTGGTATGATAGGTCATTTAATGATGAGATTCGATGTATTTACCCATGTTGCAATCATCATTATCATGATAGGGCATGAATGAGGCATAATTCAGTTATGAGATGACATTTCAAATTCAAAATCTTGCTTAGTTGGTCATACATATTTCTCTTGCCTCCATTCGAATGTCTAGGCTCTGAAGTGTCAAGCCAAACCTGTGGCTATTTAATACAAAGTTTTTCTTCATCCTAATCAAGCGAGGCTGACAGGTTTTTCTGAGAAGCATGGCAAAGGAAAAGAAAGTCCACAGAGGGGGACATTACTTAAGATATGAGCCTGAAAATATGAAGCCCATAATTGAAGACCCAGCAGTAATGGAGGCATTCAGCAGAGTAGGTTGTCTTTGGTTTTGTGAAAAGCTGCAGGGTTGCCACATGGAGGTGTCTAAAGAATTTGCCTTGCACTTCAATGGAACAACTACCAAGGTTGGGATGTTGAGTGTGCCAATTACACCAGAGATTATTGCTGCTGTGACAGAGATACCAAGGTGTCAAGAGTTAGGAGTTCGATGTATCTAGCATCAAATAAGGTTATCTTATGTTGTAAATGATCTATAAAATATCAAGAAGTCGAATATGCTGAGGGTTGGACATTTTTATCAAAGGACTGTGTTTATTGTAAGTGACTGTTTTTTAGCTTAATACAGAGATTTATACTTAGCCAACTTGAGATTCATAAAGAGTTCTAGTGTGCTCTTGTTCTAATTGCATATTTTTACTATCCTATGGCAATGGTGTTTGTCTATGTTACTCAGAATTCATCTTTGATGCTCTGACTTCCTATATAGACAAACTGACTGTGTTTTTTACAGTTTCACATGTGTATCTCTTGACTAAACTCTGATATGCCTCAACTTCCATGCTAAGTAGATTGATTGGTTTTACTAAAACTATTTTGACTCCATAAGCCCAATGTGCACTTGCTGATGTGATTTACAGCCAATATCTGTCATTTATCTGCTTATTACCCCACATAGATTTAGCCATCTATGCTTTATATCCGAATCATTAACCCTTGAGAGAGCCCTCTCAGGTTGAGGAGGCTAAGCCTCAATCAAAAGATTGGTTTGAAAAAGTTGCATGAGATTGATTTGATTAGCAGCCTATCAGGTCCGATTTTGTGATAACACTTCTCATGAAAGTTGGCTCTCCCATGAAGATGGACTCATTTCTATAGTCTTAAACGTTGGTTAAAAAGCTCATCAACAGGTTATTCCATTCATTATCAAAGAATCTACATATTTTTATCACAAAGCTTTTAAAAATTACAAGTTCAATTTGAGAAGCACAACATGGATACCCTTAAAAAAACATAGCCGGGACACTTCCTCCCTGCTTTATAAATGTTACCAAACTCATCAATATCCACATATTGCACACAACACTAGCTTGCTAGTATTTGAGAAATCAAGCACAAAAGTGGCATAGGATGGACACGAGCAATCAAGTGATCAAAGGAAAAGAAAAAAGAAAATAATATGTAGAGTAACAATCCTTCATATCTTTATTCACTTAGCTCTTGAACCCTCACATGCCACAATCAAAAGGAATGCCTTGAAATCAATAAAATGATCCCAAACCCAAATATGACTTTAATGATAAGATAATATCAAGATCAAACACCCCCAACACTTTAGGAGCAAAAAAAATAATATGAAAATTTGATTCAAGTAGTATGTGTATATGGAAATATCAAAACAAAAACATCCAAAAATTTCATTTTCAAAGGTTAAGTGTTGAAACTATAAACAATCACTAGAAGCTAATTTGCACTTTCAACTCTTCTATTAATGGATTAATTTCCACTTTCAACTCTATTAATAAATTAACTTCCACTTTCAAATCCTCTATTAATGGATTATCAAGCTACCAAACTCAAATCCATATAATTGACATCTCTAACAAAAGTGATCTTGTGTTTAATATGTCCGAAAACAATCTTGATATTTCAACCTAATTCCAAAATCACAACCCGTTAAAAAAAAATGAGAACAAATACTAATAATATAATGTTTCTTCATGATTCGAATGCATTCAAGAGAAATTTAAAAATAATTTCAAATTCATGCAATCTAATCTCATACCATGAGACACAAAATCTAATATACACAACAATGACAAAATCCAAGCAAACACTATCATGAAAAAAAAAATTGAAAACATCAATTTAGACTCCAAAATAGTGACCAAAAATAACAAAAATAAATAAATAAATATATATATTACGATCAAACTATAAATATAAGTTTTTCCTATTACTTAATAATATATTTTATAACAACTTTAATGATATTTTTTAATAACTATAAGAAATACAATCAGTGATATTTGTAATGATCATTGACCAGTGGTATTTGTAATGTTCATTGAATTAAAAATAAAATTTAAAAGTGCAATCATGATCATTGAATTAAAAATTAAAAGTGCAATCATTTTCGTAAAACTAAATGGATTACTTAACTCTAGACATCAAATAAGAAGAGAAAAAATATCAAAAAATAATAATTTAATTTTAAAAATTAATCATTAATTATTTTATAAAAACAAAATTTATTTTATTACAATTAATTATTAAACATCACGACACAATCACCGGGAATCCAATAAAGTCCAAGTAGAAATCAAAGTAATACCTATACTAAAACCCTCAACATGCATACCACTGACAAATGTTGTTCTCGTAATTTCTTATGTGATATACATCTGGTGTATCATACATATTCTCCTGAGAATTACCCACCCATTTTATACCAGCATTAGCAACCAAACATCCACATATGTTGTAGCATACATATTCTGCTTCACTGAAATCTTCAACAGTGCCAAAATTAGGCCTCTGCTAAAACCACGAAAACTAAAGAAGTCCAACCAAGACATCTGCTCAACAGTCAAACCCAACAAAATTGAATAAAGATTGTTTTGGAATCTATTATTAGACCATGGAATTTAAACTCACACAAAATACTAGATATTGAGGACTCAATTAGGAAATATATGTTCTAGGCCAAATAAACCGATTTTCCATTTTATGGTCTTTGGAACACCGAATATCTCAGTTGAATGACCTGGTGTCTCAACCTTTGCTCTCTAAGGATGGATTTCCTCATCGTCATTGGAAGCATCTTATTTCATAACTAAGTGCTTAGAAGTCAGAAGTATTCTCTATCAGTACAGGAAAATGAGATTTAATTCACAAAAAATAGGCCTAGTAAAATAACTAATTTCTATTAGTAACATGTGTTAGGAGGAAAGGCTCAAGATCATGTCTTTGCCTAGGATGATTAATTCAGTACCAGAAATGAATCAGCCTTTAAAAACACTCCTCGAAAATCCAAAGAAAACAACTTATTGTTTTAAGAAGCTAATACGAAATCGATTTTCACAAATAAATCAAATGATTGACCATTTGCCAGCAAAACAACTCCCCATGATTCCAAGAGATGCTATAGAGCTACCATCTTCAAAAAGGGAAGGATTGATCCATGATTGAGATATGATTCATGTCAACCAGACAAATTTAGTTCACCTCCTTGAGTTAAGAGATACTAAGTTCAGTGTGAGAAATTGCATTATTGCCATTGCCTTCAATTCAAAGCCAAGTCAATTAGTTATGTTTGCTAATTTAACAATATTTGTTAAAATTCAGCACATGGTAAACAGACCTGCAAACTGTTAACCCTACAAAGCCAAATAATGCCCATAGAATAAAGAATCACACTCATAGACTAATGTGCCCTAACTAAATCTGATGCACATATGATTATAAGTTTAGAACTGAACACAAGACCTAATTTTGGAAATGAAATGAAAAGAAAAAAGGATTAACACATTTATCTATGGATGGCATATGTATGCATGTGCCTTCATGGTTGGATCCTTAAATATTGTTGCACCCTTCACCCACTGCTATGGCTATAGGTCCACCGATGCTACACAGATGCTAGGAGGAACTTTAAGCTAATGTTATCGGAACCGAACTGGTCATCGAACCGGAAAACCTTGTGGACTGAGAACCGGACCAGAACCAGAAAAAAAAAAAATAAATAAATAAAAAATAAAAAATAAAAAATAAAAAAAAATAAAAAATAAAAAAATAAAATAAAATAAAATAAAAATAAAAATAAAAATAAATAAATAAATAAAATTTAAAAATGGTTTACCAAAACACATAAAATATTTATATTTTAAATAAAAAACAGATATATTCATGTGCATCCATGTGAATCCAAACCATTTATACACAAATATGCAAAAGTTCTCATTTATATAGCAAGTAATAGTGCATACAACCAAAATAGCACTTAGTGCAAAACATCGTTGAACCAAAAATGTTACAAACATCAAGAAGCAAGCTCCAAAAGGCCTTTATAGTTCAAAATAACATCATAGATCATAGTATTATACTACAACCTACAATACTACAAGCTACAACTACAACAAATAAATGATCAAATCATCAATCATCATCAGAATGAGTAGCGTCCAAGTCTGCAATGGGTTTATGGCTTGATTCCCACAGCGCTTGATTTACCCTCTAAAATTTTGGAGAAAATCAGCTCCAAAATCCTTTGAAATCAACTATGTAGCAGCCCCAACAAAATAAAAATACAAAATCTTCCACCAGTTGCAAAAACCACTGAAGAAAACCCAAAGATCTTTGGGAAAAAAAATTCTTTGAAGTAGCTCGAAAATCTGCCAACCCAACAACTCTCCAAGACTCCAATCAACTCTTCAAATCTGCAATAAATCTCCCTTAGAACAACCCTACAAAAAACTCTATGAATTCTCCTCACCGAACTCAGCTCAAGAATTGCAAGAGACTCGAATGAATAGTGTGAGTGAAATATAGGGGGTGGGGGTGTTTAAGTAGTGTTGGGGGGGGCCTAGGGTAGCGTTAGTAACTAGGAAAAATAATAATTATAAAAAAAAATTAAAAAATAAATAAATAAATAAAAATAAAAAATAAAAAATTTGAATTTCCTTTTAATGCCCAAGCTTGTGAACCGGTGGAACCAGCCTCTGAACCAGACCGGTATTGAATTGGTCAGTTCGATGTCGAAACCAGCCGGTTCCGTGCCAAAATCGGTCGGTTCGGTACTGAACCGGCCATTTCCGGTTCGGACCGGTTTTGCCTCCAAACCGGTCGGACTGGCTGGTTTTCCGAAACCAGTTCGGTTTCGATAACACTGCTTTAAGCAACAAGATATCCTAACATTAATTTTTTACTTGAATTGTCACTAAGAACTTATACAAGAAAAATATTGGGATTCAGCGTGAAGATAAATTTGCAATATGCCCCTGAAAGTCAAGTATAAAGTAAAATTTGCATGTCGAATGAAGTCAACTTTATCAAATCTACCTTTCAACAGCACTGAATAAGAAATTTCAACATTTCAAATTGAAGGGCACGTTAAAAAATTTGACCCTTTCAAGTTAAACGTGAAAAAACACAAAGAAACTGAGTTTTACTTTAGTATTCCACTCTGGAGAATATGGCTCAATTGCAATTATAGCTATTGCTATTACGGAAATAAAATGAAGATAGAAATAACACATTTATCTATGGTTGGCACATGCATGCATGTGCCTTCATTGTTGGATCCTTAAATATCGTTACACCCTTTATCTACTACAATGGCTACAGGTACATTATAGGTACATTATTGCTACAAAGATCCTGGGAGGAACTTTAGGCAATAGGATATTTTAACATTAAATTTTTACTTGAAATCAATTTTAAGCAATAAATCAAGTGATTTATCATTAAGAGCAATCTTAATTTTTGCAGCTTGAGAGGTACTCCCACAAATCATGGGTACTTGATTTGCGAGGAGTTGACCCACAAATCCAAGGGATGTGGGAAAAGTACCCAAGTCATGGGTTCTAACCCTAAGTTAGTGGGAACTTTAATATTATAAGGGTAAGTTGACAAAACCCTAAAAGGATCTAGAGTTTTCCTAAGAAACCCTAAAAGTGAAATATAAATACAGGCCAATGGAAAGGCCTACATATGCATTTCCAAAAGATCATTCATGAGATTCATCCATGAGTGAGGTAGTTGTTGCAAGCAAGGAGCGTGGAAGGTCATGCCATGTTTGGTAGACCAGGGGTCAAAGCCCTAAGAGAGCCGCATCTAGTTGAGGACGAATTGAGAGGCCTGATTTGTGTTTGAAAGAGGTCAAGTATCTCTCCTCAAGAAGGCCAAGTAGCTCTCCTCAAGAAGGCTGAGGGTTCAAGCCTAAGTTGTCGATTTTTCTGTGTATGTTTGAGGTTAATCCAGGCCCTAGAAGAAGGTTGGACAAACCCTTGTTCAGGCCGCAAAAGAAGAAGTAGAAGGGACGAGTCTGTGTGGCTAGTGTTTGTGTAGGTCATAAGGACGTAGGCCTGGTAATGTTAATTTGGTAGCTTAGTGACAAATTCCAATCATTGGACTAGATTCCTCATTTTGAGAGTACCAAAATTGACCTTTGAAGCACTTGATTTTAACAAGGGAAAGTGTATTTTTTAAGTGAAGCCCACATGTGCACAAATGGACAGGTCAACTCCAAAATGAAATTGGGCAACCTTGGAAGCCTATAAATACAATTCAAGTGACCCTCATTTGGACATCATCATCAAGCATCTTCTTCTTCTCTTTTCCTTGGTTTAGTTTGCACAGGTCTGAAGGTGGATTGCAGATACTGGTTCATACAGGGCCGAAATTGCAGGGTTTGAAGCTCGCACCTGTGATTAGAGTTTTTTGGTTTCCAGTTGCAGGGTTGACACAAGAAATTTTCGGCTGCAACTGCACACATCCAGGCCTATCCATGCAGTTGGAAAGCTTCAGCCACACACATGACCTTCCCTCTGTGCAGCTGGGATTTAGGGTTTCATTTTTACAGGTGACCATAGTTGACCAAAGTTGACTGCAGATTGGGAAAGTTACCTTTGAGCAGTATTGTTTTTGGGATCATATTTTTGGATATTGATTGAGTGATTTTGCTAGATAGTTTTGTATTGGCTCATTGTACTCTTTGTTGAACATTTTATGAAAATCTAATAGAAGAAGAACTGCAAAGGGTTTTCCCTCTTGGGTTTATCCTTGGTCATTGACCAAATATTGTGTCTCTTGTCTCTTGATTGTCTTTCATTGTGCATTTGTATAATTTCTCTATCTACTATTGATCTACTGTCAATGGTTAATTGAAGAAGTGAAATTGTAATTTGGATGGTATTGGAAATTGTTGAAGTAATAGTTGCAGCATAGAATAATTCTTGATGAAAAATTAACATGGTATCAGAGCTGAGGTGAAGACAAGCCATCCTTTAGTAGCAAAATTTTGGTCTAATAAAAAAAAAAATCTACCTCATACTTCAAGGATAATGAAAATTTAGTTGTTGTATCTCGCTTTGCAGCTTGGAAGACTAGGATCAATGTCACCTTAGATGAGTATGATGTCATGGAATACGTGGAAGGAAATATTTCGCCGCCACCAGAAAGTGCATCCCCAATTTCCAAGTCCAAGTACAAGAAAGGCGATATTAAAACTAAGAAAATTATTATTGATTCTTTAAGGGATCATTTACTTGGTTATATTTCATCTTTGAGGACTTCCAAAGGAATGTACGAAAATATTGTGGGCATGTATGAAGTGAACGGTTTGAGCCACATTATGGATTGGAAAAATCAACTCAAGGAATGTAAGATGCGCAAAGGATGGACTATACAATTATTCTTCATGAGAATCACTGAAATTAGGGATCAACTGCGAATTGCTCAAGAAATCGTACCTGACAGAGAATTAGTGATGATTTCCCTTAGTGGTCTTCCTTCATCATGGGACATGTTCATTACTTCTATCAACAATAGGGAAAGGATCCCTACTTTTGATGAGCTACTTTCTCTATGAAATCAAGAGGAACAAACAATGATATATAGGGGAAGAATTCAAATATCAAAGGAAGGAGAGTCCATTGCCTTTGTTACTCAAGGGAAGAAGAAAAACGAGAAGAAAGGAAAGGTAAATCCATTTTATGCAAGAAGAACTCCTCATGCCAATGGCTTAACAAGACTAGATAGAGATGTTGAATGCTACAACTATCATCATAAGGGTCACTATGCTCAAGATTGCCCTAAGAAGAGAGATGCTCCAAAAAGAAATAGTTCAAGGTCCTACAACAATAATTTTGGCAACAACAACAGGAGGTCATACAATAGAAGAGATGATAGAAGAAGAAGAGACTCTCCCGATGATTGTGAAGAAGAATATCATCCAGAAAAGAAGTCAATAAATTCCAGGTATGAAAGTAACGCTACTAATCAATCTAAATACATTCTTTTTTCTGCACTTTTTAGTTCCTCTCCTCTGGATACTTGGGACAGTTGGTTGGTTGATAGTGGGGTCTCTCATCACTTCTCTGGGTATAAGGAAGTTCTCTCTAATTTGGGGAGAGGGAGTCAAGTTTGAAAATTATTCTTGCAGACAACTCCACTCATCTCGTTAAAGGTTTTGGGTCTATAAATTTCATTTGAACTCTGGTGAATCTATTTTGATTCATGATGTGATGTATGTGTCAGGATTGAAGAAGAATTTGGTATCTATATCTGCTTTGGAAGACAAAGGGATGACGGTTGCCTTCATCAAGGGAAAAGTACTCACTTTCCCAGTGGGATCACCTATGAGATATGCATTCACATTGGGATCTAGATTTGAAGGACTCTATAGAGTTAATGGATGACCTATTTTAGCATTGGTCCATGATACTAATCAAAAAATCGAACTATGCCACCATAGATTGGCTCCTCTACACTATGAAGCTCTTCTGAAATTGAAGAAGTCGGTCTCAGGGATTCCTAATATTCAAGCTCAACATAATGGAGTATGTCCAGGTTGTGTTAATATAAATAAGACAAGGGGACAATTCCCCTCTAGCAAGAACAAGACAAATGACATCCTCCAACTCATTCATTCTGACATATGTGGTCAAATGCCTGTACATTATCTTGGTGGCCATCTCTACTACATTACCTTCATTAAATATTTCTCAAATAATATATGGATATTTTAGAAGGTCCTTTTGTGCCTGAATCCAAGAGATACATTGTTGATGATCCCATGGTGCGTATGGACCCCTTGGATCCCCCTCCATGTGATCCCCCTACTAGGAATAGGCCACTTTGGCTTGGTGACACATTACAGGATGTCGAAAGACTCATTCCCGCTAGAAGGTCATTCAGAGAAAGCAAGAAGCCATGCAGGTGTCAAGAATATGTTGTATCTATGAGCATTTTGTTTCACGTTGAGCCTCACACCTTTGAAGAAGCCATGAAAGAACAAGTCTAGAAGGATGTTATGGTCGAAGAGTGAGAATAAATTATGAAGAATGATGTATGGGATGTTGTGCCAAGACCAAAGGGGAAATTTATCATAACTTCAAAGTGGCTATTCAAGATCAAACATGGAGTAGATGGAAGTGTTGAAAAATATAAGGCAAGGTTCATGGCCCAAGGATTCTCCCAGAAAGAGGGAGAAGAGTATGATGATATATTTTATCATGTAGCTTGATACACCACCATTCGTTCAATATTTTCCCATGTTGCAAGTCAAGGATGGACCCTTCATCAGATGGACGTGAAGACAACATTCCTTCATTGCATGTTACAAGAAGACGTGTATGTTGAGCAGCCACAAGGATTTGAAGTAGAGGACTAAAAGACACATGTTTGCAGGTTGAAGAAGGCATTGTATGGTTTGAAGCAAGCTCCAAGAGCATGGTACGCCCGTATAGATAGTTACCTGATAAAGCTTGGATTCACAAGAAGCAGCGCAAACCCCAACCTCTAGTTTAAAGTGATCCCAATGTATGCAATTGATTTTGGTATTATATGTTGATGACTTTTTCTTGACAGGTGCAAACCCTCTCATTCTTGAATGTAAGAGGGAGTTGGTTACTGAATTTGAGATGAAAGATCTTGGTTTGATGCACTATTTCCTAGGATTAGAATTATGGCAAAGACTGGGTGATGATATTTTCCTTTCACAAGGAAAATATGTTTTGAAATTGTTAGAGAGATTTGGCATGGTATAAATCAAGTCCTTGCCTACACCTATGGAGATGAATTTAAAGAAGATATGCGGAGAGGCTATCGAACCAGACCTAGCAAACCCTTCTGAGTATAGACAATTGGTTGGTACTTTGATGTTTCTCATGAACACTCACCCTAACATATCTTTCACAGTCAACACTTTGAGCTAGTTTATGACCGAGTCTCACCACGTACATTGGGTCGTTGCTAAGCATATATTGAGATATCTACATGGGACTTTAAACATTGGACTAAGATATGTCGTTGAAGATGTTAGACTACATGGATATACAGATGCAGATTGGGTCTGTAGTGTTGTCGATAGGGATAGTATTTAGAGATGTTGTCTTAGTCTAGGATCTACCATGATATCATGGATGAGGGGGAAGCAGAAGTCGGTATCCCTTAGCACGACTGAGGCCGAGTATATTGCAGCAAGTCTGGCAAGTTGTGAAGCGGTTTGGTTGAGGAAACTCTTTGCAGAGTTATTTGAGCAGGTCCTGGACACGACAATTATCTATTGTGACAACAAGAGTGGGATTCATTTGTCAGAGAATATTTTTTTCCGTGAGAATTCCAAGCACATTGAGATCAAATATCACTACATCTTAGACATGGTACAGCGAGGAGCCGTGAGACTCCTTCACATTTTGACAAATGAGCAGATAGTAGGTATCCTCACCAAGGCTTTGCCGAAAGGGAAGTTCTTGGTCTTCAGAGTGCAGCTTGAGCCTTGGACTAGTTGAGATGACATTTTCAGATAAGGGTCTGAGCTAATCAAGAACACTGAGCAGTGTTCTTCCCCCCTAGTTGAGCTCCCAGGGTGAGGAATGGAGTTGATGAGCTCCTGGGGATAAGGGACCTCTGACCGAAAGGGTGTAGAGACCTGAGATCTCCCCTAGTCATAGTATGCACTAGTTAGATTCCTAACCACTCTATGGGATAACCTCCCAATCTAGCCAATGGGATGAGGGACTTGGGATAAAGTGTGATCTCTACCCATTACAGTAGGTGGATCTCACCCAAGTTGGTGGGTGCAAGTGCTCTACCATCTAACTCTTTAGGGTTAAGATGGATGATTAGGGACAATAGGGTAGAGTGTGATCCTTACCTTCAATAAGTTGATCTCACCTATTGTCATGGACCTTGGAATAGAGTGTGATCCCTACCCTTTGGGGTAGGTTTGATCTCGCCCATTTTCTTGAGTTCTAAGTGGTAGCTATGCCTCCCCATTGTCTTGAGTTCTCATAATTTCTTATGTGATATACATCTGGTGTATCATACATATTCTCCTGAGAATTACCCACCCATTTTATACCAGCATTAGCAACCAAACATCCACATATGTTGTATCATACATATTCTACTTCACTAAAATCTTCAACAGTGCCAAAATTAGGCCTCTGCTAAAACCACGAAAACTAAAGAAGTCCAACCAAGACATCTTCTCAACAGTCAAACCCAACAAAATTGAATAAAGATTTTTTTGGAATCTATTATTAGACCATTGAATTTAAACTCACACAAAATACTAGATATTGAGGACTCAATTAGGAAATATATGTTCTAGGCCAAATAACCCGATTTTCCATATTATGGTCTTTGGAACACCGAATATCTCAGTTGAATGACCTAGTGTCTCAACCTTTGCTCTCTAAGGATGGATTTCCTCATGGTCATTGGAAGCATCTTATTTCATAACTAAGTGCTCAGAAGTCAGAAGTATTCTCTATCAGTACAGGAAAATGAGATTTAATTCACAAAAAATAGGCCTAGTAAAATAACTAATTTCTATTAGTAACATGTGTTAGGAGGAAAGGCTCAAGATCATGTCTTATGCCTAGGATGATTAATTTAGTACCAGAAATGAATCAGCCTTTAAAAACACTCCTCGGAAATCCAAAGAAAACAACTTATTGTTTTAAGAAGCTAATACGAAATCGATTTTCACAAATAAATCAAATGATTGACAATTTGACAGCAAAACAACTCCCCGTGATTCCAAGAGATGCTATAGAGCTACCATCTTCAAAAAGGGAAGGATTGATCCATGATTGAGATATGATTCATGTCAACCAGACAAATTTAGTTCACCTCCTTGAGTTAAGAGATACTAAGTTCAGTGTGAGAAATTGCATTATTGCCATTGCCTTCAATTCAAAGCCAAGTCAATCAGTTCTGTTTGCTAATTTGACAATATTTGTTAAAATTCAGCACATGGTAAATAGACCTGCAAACTGTTAACCCTACAAAGCCAAAAAATGCCCATAGAATAAAGAATCACACTCATAGAATAATGCGCCCTAACTAAATCTGATGCACATATGATTATAAGTTTAGAACTGAACACAAGACCTAATTTTGGAACTGAAATGAAAAGAAAAAAGGATTAACACATTTATCTATGGATGGCATATGTATGCATGTGCCTTCATGGTTGGATCCTTAAATATTGTTGCACCCTTCACCTACTGCTATGGCTATAGGTACACCGATGCTACAGAGATTCTAGGAGGAACTTTAAGCTAATGTTATCGGAACCGAACCGGTCATCAAACCGGAAAACCTTGTGGACCGAGAACCGGACCAGAACCAGAAAAAAACCGGAAAAAATAAAAAGCCGGTTTACCAAAACACATAAAATATTTATATTTTAAATAAAAAACAGATATATTCATATGCATCCATGTGAATCCAAACCATTTATACACAAATATGCAAAAGTTCTCATTTATATAGCAAGTAATAGTGCATACAACCAAAATAGCACTTAGTGCAAAAACATCATTGAACCAAAAATGTTACAAACATCAAGAAGCAAGCTCCAAAAGGCCTTTATAGTCCAAAATAACATCATAGATCATAGTGTTATACTACAACCTACAATACTACAAGCTACAACTACAAAAAATAAATGATCAAATCATCAATCGTCATCAGAATGAGTAGCATCCAAGTCTGCAATGGGATTATGGCTTGATTCCCACAGCGCTTGATTTACCCTCTAAAATTTTGGAGAAAATCAGCTCCAAAATCCTTTGAAATCAACTATGTAGCAGCCCCAATAAAATAAAATAAAAAATCTTTCACCAGTTGCAAAAACCACTGAAGAAAACCCAAAGATCTTTGGGAAAAAAAATTATTTGAAGTAGCTCAAAGATCTTCCAACCCAACAACTCTCCAAGACTCCAATTAGCTCTTCAAATCTACAATAAATATCCCTTAGAACAACCCTACAAAAAACTCTATGAATTATCCTCACCGAACTCAGCTCAAGAATTGCAAGAGACTCGAACGAATAGTGTGAGTGAAATATAGGGGGTGGGGGTGTTTAAGTAGTGTTACGGGGGCCTAGGGTAGCATTAGTAACTAGGAAAAATAATAATTTTAAAAAAAATTGAATTTCCTTTTAATGCCCAGGCTTGTGAACCGGTGGAACCGGTCTCTGAACCAGACCAGTACTGAACTGGTCGGTTTGATGCCGAAACTAGCTGGTTCAGTGCCGAAATCGGTCGGTTCGGTACCGAACCGGTCATTTCCGGTTCGGACTGGCCGGTTTTCCGGAACCGGTTCTGTTTCGATAACACTGCTTTAAGCAACAAGATATCCTAACATTAATTTCTTACTTGAATTTTCACCAAGAACTTATACAAGAAAAATGTTGTGATTCAACGTGAAGATAAATTTGCAATATGCCCCTGAAATTCAAGTATAAAGTAAAATTTACATGTCGAATGAAGTCAACTTTATCAAATCTACCTTTCAACAACACTGAATAAGAAATTTCAACATTTCAAATTGAAGGGCACGTTAAAAAATTTGACCCTTTCAAGTAAAACGTGAAAAAACACAAAGAAACTGAGTTTTACTTTAGTATTCCACTCTGGAGAATATGGCTCAATTGCAATTATAGCTTTTGCTAGTACGGAAATAAAATGAAGATAGAAATAACACATTTATCTATGGTTGGCACATGCATGCATGTGCCTTCATTGTTGGATCCTTAAATATCATTGCACCCTTTATTTACTGCAATGGCTACAGGTACATTATAGGTACACTATTGCTACAAAGATCCTAGGAGGAACTTTAGGCAACAGGGTATTCTAATATTAAATTTTTACTTGAATTCAATTTTAAGCAATAAATTAAGTGATTTATCATTAAGAGAAATCTTAATTTTTGTAGCTTGAGAGGTACTTCCACAAATCACGGGTACTTGATTTGTGAGGAGCTGACCCACAAATCCAAGGGATGTGGGAAAAGTACCCAAGTCATGGGTTCTAACCCTAAGTTAGTGGGAACTTTAATATTATAAGGGTAAGTTGAAAAAACCTTAAAAGGATCTAGAGTTTTCCTAAGAAACCCTAAAAGTGAAATATAAATAGAGGCCAATGGAAAGGCCTACATATGCATTTCCAAAATATCATTCATGAGATTCATCCATGAGTGAGGTAGTTGTTGTAAGCAAGGAGCGTGGAAGGTCATGCCATGTTTGGTAGACCAGGGGTTGAAGCCCTAAGAGAGCCGCATTTAGTTGAGGATGAATTGAGAGGCCTAATTTGTGTTTGAAAGAGGTCAAGTATCTCTCCTCAAGAAGGCCGAGGGCTCAAGCCTAAGTTGTCGATTTTTCTGTGTATGTTTGAGGTTAATCCAGGCCCTAGAAGAGGGTTGGAAAAACCCCTGTTCAGGCCGCAAAAGAAGAAGTAGAAGGGACGAGTCTGTGTAGCTGGTGTTTGTGTAGGTCGTAAGGAAGTAGGCCTGGTAATGTTAATTTGGCAGCTTAGTGACAAATTCCAATCATTGGACTAGATTCCTCATTTCGAGAGTACCAAAATTGACCTTTAAAGCACTTGATTTTAACAAGGGAAAGTGTATTTTTAAAGTGAAGCCCACATGTGCACAAATGGATAGGTCAACTCCAAAATGAAATTGGGCACCCTTGGAAGCCTATAAATACAAGTCAAGTGACCCTCATTTGGACATCATCATCAAGTGTCTTCTTCTTCTCTTTTCCTTGGTTTAGTTTGCATAGGTCTAAAGGTGGCTCGCAGATACTGGTTCATACAGGGCCGAAATTGCAGGGTTTGAAGCTCACATGTGTGATTAGAGTTTTTTGGTTTCCAGTTGCAGGGTTGACACAAGAAATTTTCGGTTGCAACTGCACACATCCAGGCCTATCCATGCGGTTGGAAAGCTTCAACCACACACATGACTTTCCCTCTGTGCAGCTGGGATTTAGGGTTTCATTTTTACAGGTGACCGTAGTTGACCGAAGTTGACCGCAGATTGGGAAAGTTACCTTTGAGAAGTATTGTTGTTGGGATCATATTTTTGGATATTGATTGAGTGATTTTGCTAGATAGTTTGGTATTGGCTCATTGTACTCTTTGTTGAACATTTTATGAAAATCTAATAGAAGAAGAACTGCAAAGGGTTTTCCCTCTTGGGTTTTTCCCTGGTCATTGACCAAATATTGTGTCTCTTGTCTCTTGATTGTCTTTCATTGTGCATTTGTATAATTTCTCTATCTACTATTGATATACTATCAATGGTTAATTGAAGAAGTGAAATTGTAATTTGGATGGTATTGGAAATTTTTGAAGTAATAGTTGCAACATAGAATAATTCTTGATGAAAAATTAACATGGTATCAGAGCTGAGGTGAAGACAAGCCATCCTTTAGTAGCTGAATTTTGGTCTGATAAAAAAAAAATCTACCTCATACTTCAAGGATAATGAAAATTTATTTTTTGTATCTCGTTTTGCAGCTTGGAAGACCAGGATCAATGTCGCCTTAGATGAGTATGATGTCATGGAATACATGGAAGGAAATATTTCGTCGCCACCAAAAATGCATCCCCAGTTGCCAAGTCCAAGTACAAGAAAGGCGATATTAAAACTAAGAAAATTATTATTGATTCTTTAAGGGATCATTTACTTGTTTATATTTCATCTTTGAGGACTTCCAAAGGAATGTACGAAAATATTGTGGGCATGTATGAAGTGAACGGTTTGAGCCACATTATGGATTGGAAAAATCAACTCAAGGAATGTAAGATGCGCAAAGGATGGACTATACAATTATTCTTCATGAGAATCACTGAAATTAGGGATCAACTACGAATTACTCAAGAAATCGTACCTGACAGAGAATTAGTGATGATTTCCCTTAGTGGTCTTCCTTCATCATGGGACATGTTCATTACTTCTATCGATAATAGAGAAAGGATCCCTACTTTTGATGAGCTACTTTCTCTATGAAATCAAGAGGAACAAATGATGATATATAGGGGAAGAATTCAAAGATCAAAGGAAGGAGAGTCCATTGCCTTTGTTACTCAAGGCAAGAAGAAAAACAAGAAGAAAGGAAAGGTAAATCCATTTTATGAAAGAAGACCTCCTCATGCCAATGGCTTAAGAAGACTAGATAGAGATATTGAATGCTACAACTATCATCATAAGGGTCACTATGCTCAAGATTGCCCTAAGAAGAGAGATGCTCCAAAAAGAAACAGTTCAAGGTCCTACAACAATAATTTTTGCAACAACAACAGGAGGTCATACGATAGAAGAAATGATAGAATAAGAAGAGACTCTCCCGATGATCGTGAAGAAGAATATCGTCCACAAAAGAAGTCAATAAATTCCAGGTATGAAAGTAACGCTACTAATCAATCTAAATACATTCTTTTTTCTACACTTTTTAGTTCCTCTCCTCTGGATACTTGGGACAGTTGTTTGGTTGATAGTGGGGTCTCTCATCACTTCTCTGGGTATAAGGAAGTTCTCTCTAATTTGGTGGAGAGGGAGTCAAGTTTGAAAATTATTCTTGCAGACAACTCCACTCATCTCGTTAAAGGTTTGGGTCTATAAATTTCATTTGGACTCTGGTGAATCTATTTTGATTCATGATGTGATGTATGTGTCAGGATTGAAGAAGAATTTGGTATCTATATCTGCTTTGGAAGACAAAGGGATGAGGGTTTCCTTCATCAAGGGAAAAGTACTTACTTTCCCAGTGGGATCACCTATGAGATATGCATTCACATTGGGATCTAGATTTGAAGGACTCTATAGAGTTAATGAATGACCTATTTTAGCATTTGTCCATGATACTAATCAAAAAAGCGAGCTATGTCACCATAGATTGGCTCATCTACACTATGAAGCTCTTTTGAAATTGAAGAAGTTGGTCTCGAGGATTCCTAATATTCAAGCTCAACATAATGGAGTATGTCCAGGTTGTGTTAATATAAATAAGATAAGGGGAAAATTCCCCTCTAGCAAGAACAAGACAAATGACATCCTCCAACTCATTCATTCTGACATATGTGTTCAAATGCCTGTACATTCTCTTGGTGGCCATCCCTACTACATTACCTTCATTAAATATTTCTCAAATAATATATGGATATTTTAGAAGGTCCTTCGGTCCCTGAATCCAAGAGATACATTGTTGATGATCCCATGGAGCCTATGGACCCCTTGGATCCCCCTCCATGTGATCCCCCTACTAGGAATAGGCCACTTTGGCTTGGTGACACATTACAGGATGTCGAAAGACTCATTCCCGCTAGAAGGTCATTCAGAGAAAGCAAGAAGCAATGTAGGTATCAAGGATATGTTGTAGCTATGAGCATTTTGTTTCACGTTGAGCCTCACACCTTTGAAGAAGCCATGAAAGAACAAGTCTAGAAGGATGCTACAATCGAAGAGTACGAATAAATTATGAAGAATGATGTATTGGATGTTGTGCCAAGACCAAAGGGGAAATTTATCATAACTTCAAAGTGGCTATTCAAGATCAAACATGGAGTAGATGGAAGTGTTGAAAAATATAACGCAAGGTTCATGGCCCAAGGATTCTCCCAGAAAGAGGGAGAATATTATGATGATATATTTGCTCATGTAGTTTGATACACCACCATTCGTTCAATATTTTCCCATGTTGCAAGTCAAGGATGGACCCTTCATCAGATGGACGTGAAGACAACATTCCTTCATTGCATGTTACAAGAAGAAGTGTATGTTGAGAAGCCACAAGGATTTGAAGTAGAGGACTAAAAGACACATTTTTGCAGGTTGAAGAAGGCATTGTATGGTTTGAAGCAAGCTTCAAGAGCATGGTACGCCCGCATAGATGGTTACCTGATAAAGCTTGGATTCACAAGAAGCAGCGCCAACCCCAACCTCTAGTTTAAAGTGATCCAAGGTATGCCATTGATTTTGGTATTATATGTTGATGACTTTTTCTTGACAGGTGAAAACCCTCTCATTCTTGAATGTAAGAGGGAGTTGGTTATTGAATTTGAGATGAAATATCTTGGTTTGATGCATTATTTCCTAAGATTAGAAGTATGGCAAAGACCGGGTGATGATATTTTCCTTTCACAAGGAAAATATGTTTGAAATTGTTAGAGAGAATTGGCATGGTAGAAAGCAATTCCTTGCCTACACCTATGGAGATGAATTTAAAGAAGCTATGCGGAGAGGCTATCAGACCAGACCTAGCAAACCCTTCTGAGTATAGAAAATTGGTTGGTACTTTGATGTTTCTCGTGAACACTCACCCTAACATATCTTTCACAGTCAACACTTTGAGCCAGTTTATGACCGAGTCTCACCACGTACATTGGGTCGTTGCCAAGCATATATTGAGATATCTACATGGGACTTTAAACATTGGACTAAGATATGTCGTTGGAGATGTTAGACTACATGGATATACAGATGCAGATTAGGTCTGTAGTGTTGTCGATAGGGAGAGTATTTACAGATGTTGTCTTAGTCTAGGATCTGCCATGATATCATGGATGAGTGGGAAGCAGAAGTCGGTATCCCTTAGCACAGCTGAGGCCGAGTATATTGTAGCAAGTCTAGTGAGTTGTGAAGCGGTTTGGTTGAGGAAACTCTTTGCAGATTTATTTGAGGAGGTCCTGGACACGACAGTTATCCATTGTGACAACAAGAGTGGGATTCGTTTGTCAAAGAATATTTTGTTCCATGAGAATTACAAGCACATTGAGATCAAATATCACTACACGCGTTTTTACAAATGAGCATATAGTAGGTATCCTCACCAAGGCTTTGCCGAAAGGGAAGTTCTTGGTCTTGAGAGTGCAGCTTGAGCCTTGGACTAGTTGAGATGACATTTTCAGATAAGGGTCTGAGCTGATCAAGAACACTGAGCAGTGTTCTTCCCCCCTAGTTGAGCTCCCAGGGTGAGGAATGGAGTTGATGAGCTCCTGGGGATAAGGGACCTCTGACCGAAAGGGTGTAGAGACCTGAGATCTCCCCTAGTCAGAGTATGCACTAGTTAGATTCCTAACCACTCTATGGGATAACCCCCCCATCTGGCCAATGGGATGAGGGACTTGTGATAAATTTTGATCCCTACCCATTATAGTAGGTGGATCTCACCCAAGTTGGTGGGTGCAAGTGCTCTACCATCTAACTCTTTAGGGTTAAGATGGATGATCAGGGACAATAGGGTAGAGTGTGATCCTTACCTTCAATAAGTTGATCTCACCTATTTTCATGGACTTTGGAATAGAGTGTGATCCCTACGCTTTGGGGTAAGTTTGATCTCGCCCATTGTCTTGAGTTCTGGGTGGTAGCTATGGCTCCCCATTGATGATGATGATGATGATTTTGGGTGGTCGTTGGGGATCCCCTACAACAATTCTTCCTCTTTAGATTCGAGAATGTTCGGGATGAGACAAGAAAAGACAAGCAGAGATGAGCAGGGATGCACATGACATAATGTCAAGATACTTGTGATGATCACATGATGCAGTTGGAATTTCTCCCTAGCTGAGAGGGAGTGTTAATTTAGCAGCTTAGTGAAAAATTTCAATCATTGGACTAGATTCCTCATTTTGAGAGGACCAAAATTGACCTTTGAAGCACTTGATTTGCACACATTTATTTTTGAAGTGAAGCCCACATGTGCACAAATGAGAAGGTCGGCCCAAAAATGAAATTGGACACCCTTGGAAGCCCTATAAATACAATTCAAGTGACCCTCATTTAGACATCATCATCAAGCATCTTCTTCTTTTCTCTTCCTCAGTTTGGTTCGCACAGGGTTGAAGGTGGCTGGAAAATATTGGTTCGTACAGGTCTGAAATTGCAGGTTTTGAAGCTCACACGTGTGTTTAGGGTTTTTTGGTTTCCAGACGCGGGGTTGACACGGGAATTTTTCTATTTCAACCGCATGCATCCAAGCCTATCCGTGCTGGTAGAAAGCTTCAGTCACACACATGACCCTCCCTCCTTACTGTTGGGATTTAGGGTTTCATTTTTACAGGTGACCACAGTTGACTGCAATTGACCACAGATTGGGAAAGTTAACTCTTATCAGTATTGTCGATGGGATAATATTTCTGGATATTGTTTGGGTGATTTTTTTGGATAGTTTTGTATTGGCTCATTGTAATTTTTTTGAACATTTTATGACAATCTAATAGAAGAAGAATTGCAAAGGGTTTTCCCCCTTGTGGAGTTTTCCCTTGACCATTGAACAAATATTGTGTCTCTTGCCTCTTTTTTTTTTTTCATTGTGCACTTGTATAATTGTTCTATCTATTATTGTTCTATTTTCATTGGTTAATTGAAGAAGTGAAATTGGAATTTGGAAGTTACGGGAAATTGTCAAAGTAATAGTTGCAGCATAAAACAATTCTTGATCAAGAATTAAGAGGTAAGGTCATGCGCAACAAGGTTAAAGGGCTAAAATATTAGTCCATATCTGATCTAGTGAACCCAATTTGGACGAAGGCTAATAAGGTTGCGTCGAGGGAAATTATATGCTTATGAAGGTTGGCTGAGGTTTGTAATAGACCATCAGGGGGTTTGTTTTGAATTTTATAGAACAGTCGAGGGCAAAAGGACCTAGTCAAGGGCACAGATAGGTTGGTTAGGCCACAGAGGGTTATATCAAGTGAGTTGAGAGGCAGATCTAGAGGACTGAGGCCTTAAGGAGGCCAGCTAAGGTGTCTAAGAGGGTCGTGTCAGCTTTGTGCTAAGGCTACATGCAGAGAAGGAGGCCAAGAAGCCTCAGCACTATGAACAGAGGGTCGAGGAGCCTTAAGATGCAAGGAGACCCGTGGATCTGTTAGTAAGCAGCAGGTTTTTTATCATTATCAGTGAGTTGTAGGGTGAAGTTTTATTGTAGAAGGAAGTTCAACCAGTAATGTTTTGATGCAGTGGACTAAAGGAGAAGTTCCCTATGCGACTAGGAGGCAAAGGACTACCAAGACAAAGATCAGAGGGAGTTGATCTACTAAGGACAACAGGGTTGAAAGGGCTAGAGAAAAGGAGTGTTAACCAACAAGTAAGTTGAGGGTTTTGTAATTGTTTTCAAAATGTAGATTGAGGAACTAAAGGATTAGATCTCAAGTCATAGGTTTAAGTGAAAGGACATATTGTATTTTACTTTATTGTACTTGGATTAGGGTTTTCTGAAGGGCCATGATCTTTGGTACGAGAGCCCTAAGATTGTTTTATTGAAGGACTGATAAGACAAATTTTGGGCCAATTTTCCTGTGTATTCTTGTTGATTTCATTGTTGATTTGTTTAGAGGTTCAAAGTCATTGGTTAAGAGTTCCTAGAGTGTTTATGTGTTAAATCTAGTCATATAGACGAGATCTAGGGCTTATGGAAATTAACATGGTATAAGAGCTACTTTTAAGGCAGTTGGATCAGGATGTGCACAAGAAGCAGCTTAAGGAGTTGGTTGACTTGTTGAAGAAAAAACTGCATGGCAAAGATGATTTTTGGCTTTAGGTATGAGCACCAGTTGGATGGCTTGTCTAGCTACTGTCCATAGAAAGAAAGGACCAAGCCAGTGTTGATTGTAAACGAGATCTGGGAATTTGTTGAAAAGAGCAATGACAAACCAACAGATCTGGATGATTTGGAAAAAAAATTGAGAAGTCAGATGTGAAGGCCAAGTTGATCATCCTTGATGGAGTCAAGGATCACTTGATACCTCATCTTTCAGGGAAGGTAGCTACATATGAGATGCGGAAGGCTCTTCAAGGTATTTTATAGAAAAATATCTATAACCAAAAGATGGTATTGAGAGAGAAGATCAAGGATAGTAGGCTAACAAAGGGAGAAGATGTGACTTCATATCTTACGAGGGTTCATCAATTTCATGACGAGTTAAATTCCATTGATGATGATGTTTCAAAACCTGAGTTAGTGAAGATTGACATGAAGGGCTTCCCATATCAGTGGAAGCCATTTATCAAAGGTATAGTCTCTCGAGAGAAACTACCTAATTGGAACAGGTTATGGCCTGATTTCATCATGAGGAATGTTGTAGCTCCTAGAGACAGCCTTGAGTTGTATAAATACCAGTGCCTAGGACATCTTAAATGCAAGGAGCATATGACTCAACTGACTGCAGTTGGAAATGTTTGGCTCTCATGCAACTATCACTCAGATGAATGGTTTTAATAAGGGTGGAACCAAAACCCAAAAGTTAAACACAACAACTAGGAAAACTGCAGAAACTGAGTACAAAATGCAACAAGTAAATGCATCAGATAGCTCTAAAACAGAATTCTGTAAAAGGGGGCCGACTTCTAAAATGAATACGCAGTTATCAAGTTATATGTGAGCGGTGACTATGGCAGAAGATGGAGTAAGATATCAACTATAACCGGGCTTATTCAAGGATAAGAATCCATATATACTGGGCTTATTCAAAGATAAGAATCCATATATCTGGGCTCATTCAAAAATAAGAATCCATTGTAGTTAGTATCAAAAGAACGACGAAAGAGATAGAAAATGAACAATGTATCAGGCCTAGGCCATATTTAAAGTGCTATGGATGTATAAAACATGAGTATCTACTATCATAAATTCATGTCCAAACATGGGAGCACTCGCATTCCAAAACCTGTAGATACGAGAAGTATGGAGAAATACAAAATGAACACTTATATTAAAAGACACAGAGAGAGAGAGTTACAAACTGTGAATCATCCCGAGCGGAATCCCCAATTCCAGCAAAACTTCTTATTACTAAATCCTTATGGGATATTCAAACATCCACTATCAAAGTTCATACAAAATACATACAGAATACTCGAGCTAGTGAGTCCTTTGGAAAATCTGGAACCCGGTGTTAGTGTTTTCTTCCTGTTTTTATAACCTCTGATTCCTATGCGCGAGAAGATATTTTGGGAAAATATCTTCCCTGCATGCTTGTATGTTGTTTCAGGTCTAAATCAAAAGAGAATTGATGATGAGGTAAAACTGTCTCTCATCATCTTACAGCGTAGGCCTAAAGTCGTTTCTAACTAAAATGTAAACAATATACTAACTGAAAGTAAAAACTACAGGACTGAAATAAGGATTTCACCCGAAATGACAAAGTGAAAATAACATAAGGTAAAAAGGCCACGTAGGCCCAGTCATGAATTATCATTTTTGTTTGATGAGGCGAAGCCACTACTGCTAAGAATCCATATATACTGGGCTTATTCAAAGATAAGAATCCATATATCTGGGCTCGTTTAAAAATAAGAATCCATTGTAGTTAGTATCATAAGAATGGCGAAAGAGATAGAAAATGAACAATGTATCAGGCCTGGGCCATATTTAAAGTGTTATGGATGTATAAAACATGAGTATCTACTATGATAAATTCACGTCCAAACATGGGAGCACTCGCATTCCAAAACCTGTAGATACGAGAAGTATGGAGAAATACAAAATGAACACTTATATTAAAAGACACATACAGAGAGAGTTACAAACTGTGAATCATCCCGAGCGGAATCCCCAATTCCAGCAAAACTTCTTATTACTGAATCCCTACGGGATCTTCAAACATCCACTATCAAAGTTCATACAAAATACATACAGAATACTCAAGCTAGTGAGTCCTTTGGAAAATATGGAGCCCGGTGTTAGTGTTTTCTTCCTGTTTTTATAACCTCTGATTCCTATGCACGAGAAGATATTTTGGGAAAATATCTTCCCTGCATGCTTGTATGTTGTTTCAGGTCTAAATCAAAAGAGAATTGATGATGAGGTAAAACTGCCTCTCATCATCTTACAGCTTAGGCCTAAAGTCGTTTCTAACTAAAATGTAAACAATATACTAACTGAAAGTAAAAACTACAGGACTGAAATAAGGATTTCACCCGAAATGACAAAGTGAAAATAACATAAGGTAAAAAGGCCACGTAGGCCCAGTCATGAATTATCATTTTTGTTTGATGAGGCGAAGCCACTACTGCTACTGGGTAAGGCGATACCGTTAGTAGTGGAAGAGTTGGCCTTCTGTGCTGGAGAATGCGGTACTGCTAGTAGTGGAAGAACTGGCCTTCTATGCTGGAGGTTCCTGTAGAATGGCCAATGTTCATGATCCATTGACTTGGACGTGGAATTGACCCTCTTCATCTTTTTTCTCTGCTTCATGGGCGTGGAGGATCGTCAACCTCGGCCTCGAGCCACTGTGATTGGCTATAAGATGGCCCGCATACTTAAAATGCCATGAAAAATTGCACAGACAACAAACCTGTTAAATAAATCCTGCAATGAAGGCATAGACTGCTTCAGAAGGCTCGGGTGAAGGCGGAAGAGTAGTGCTGAGGTAGGGAATGCAGCAGAGGTGTTTCCATGGCGAAAGCAGAGTTTAAATATGATTTGGCGCAAAGTTATGCAAAAGGCGATTTTGCGGAAAACCGGAGTGGTTTTCGCACAGGCGGAAGGTGGTAAGCGGTAATGAGCGAAATGAATGCGATACAGTCAGGTGGGCGACGCGTGTCCTCACAAAACCGCCCATTTTGCGTCGGAGTTGCACGTTGGGGAGGTGTTGCGAATTGGGCACGAAAACGAATGAGAGTCGTTCAATCTGGGAAAATTAGATCAACGGCAGTGGTTGAAAGTGACAGACGTACCTATGTGGTCGGGTGGGACCGGCGATGACGTCAGCGATCCTGTCATGTAGCGGGATGATCGGTTGCAAGGTTATAAAAGCGAGAGTGATGCGAGCCTTTGGATGAGGGAGATCAATGGTCCAAATCAGAGCAGGGGAGTGCAATATTGGATGAGTGATCGGGAAAGTAGTGAAGGAGCGATGGAGAGGGGACCGTTAGATTATGAGGACATCAATGGTAGAGATCAACTGCGGGGGCGCTGCGGGGTACGAACAGGTTGGTGGGCCTGGTGTGCCCATACTTAATCTGGGCCTTTGGATAGAGTGAGATCAATGGTCCAGATTAAAATCTGGGAAATGATGGAGGATGAAAGGGAAGAACAGGGAGGAGCCCGTTGGCCATTGGATCGGGCGAGATCAACGGTCCAGATTGATTCCAGGGAGCTAAGCAGGTATGGGTCAACTTTTGGTCGGATGTCGCCAGGGTTAAACAGAGTCGTTGATTTGGGGTTTGATCGGACGGTGGGGATTGCATCGGGGAATCGACATCGGCAGCGAAACAAAAAGTGAAAGGAAATGGCAATGGGGATTGGTGAAAAGCGATGGCTAATGGAGAAAGGTGAAGCGCAACGATCGTTGGATCTGGGAGGAGATCAATGATCATGGTTGCGTCGGGGTTTCGCACATCGGCGGAAAATTAGTTCAATGAATAAGGAATGTAGGGTGGCGATGAGCGATGTGCGATAGCCGACAGGCGAAAACGGAACACGCGATGGCCATTGGATCTGCGGAGATCAACAGTCAGGATCTCTTCGGCAAGGATGAACCTCGGCGGTGAAACAAAAGAGAAAATTAGTGGAGTTGGGAACCAGCGAAGTCTGATGGTCGAAGAGGGCTTAAGGAATTTTAGCCGTCGGTCACAGAGCGGGGTCATATGAGAAATGGGGGCTAAGGGCTTAAGCCGAAAGGCGCTTAGAGGCCTGATATGTTAAAATGAGCGCTTTTAAATTTAAAAGGTGGATTTTTAGCCTTTTCAAGGGTTCTGATAGGTGAAAAAGGGGCTTTGACAGTGCATGCAGTCCTTGTTGTATTTGCTTTGCAGTACAAGGCTCCTTATCATTAGACATCCCAGCTCGGTGAGGGATGTCATAACAAAATTGGCTCCATTTGGGGACGACCCGTTTGTCCTCGAACGCGTCGAGAACTCCGCAGACCATTTGTTAGCCTTCTTATTGCGAACACAGTCTCCTTGATGCCTTCTCTTCTTCCTTCATGAAAACTCAAAACAGCAAACATCATAATAAAAGCAACTAAATAATGTACAATATCATACAGCAGACCTTTCGGCCTGAATCAATACTGGAAGAAGGGTTTTAAGAATTACCCATTCACAAGGGCTTCGAGCAGATCACCCTGCAAATTTTCCAGTCTGAAAGTGTTTTTTCCTCCCTCTTCAGCAATTTTGAAAGGTCCGAACCATAGAGGATCGAACTTTCCATGCTTTCCTTTCTCAGCCCTTCTTATATCCCATCTTAGCACCAGATCTTCAACCTGCATCTCTTTATCTTTAGCATGCTGATCAAACAGGTCTTTGATTTTCTCTTGGTACTCAGTCAACCTCTGATTTACTCGACTTCGAGTCTCTTCCAGCTCTACTAACTGATTCATTCTTCTGGTAAGATCGTTTGGTTCCTCTTGAAAATCCTGCATGAACCTAGCCACAGGTAAGGCCAATTGTATCGGGAAAACCGTTGCTCTACCATAGACCAATTCATATGGGGATTTGCATGTTGACCTCTTACTAGTGATTTTGTTTGCCCATAGTGCGAACTTGAGCTGAGAATCCCAATTCTTCTGGTTTTCATTTATGGCCTTTTTCAATGCCCTTACCAATGTCTTGTTTGAGGATTATGCCAATCCATTTCCCTGTGGATAGTATGCAGTAGAGTGTCCTAACACAATATTATATTGTTGGCAAAAATTGATAAATTTGACAGACTTAAAAGCCTGAGCATTATCTGTGACAATCTTAGCAGGGCAGCCAAACCTTGAGATTATGTTATCTTCCAGAAACTTGATCACCACTGTTTCTGTAGCATTCTTTGCTGGCACAGCCTCTACCTATTTAGTGAATTAATCGGTGGCTGTTAGTATCCACTTTTGTTTCTCGCTTGAGGTAGGATGAATTTCGTCGATGAAATCGATTCCCCACTGTTGGAAAGGTTCTTCTATGTGTACCGGGATCATAGGCAAAGGTGTGAACTTCTGCCTTTCAGCAAATTTCTGACATTTTTCACAGGCCCTTACCTGAGTATGAACATCTCCGAAAATTTTGGGCTAGAAAAAGCCTGCTTTCAGAATCTTATGTGTCGTGGCCCTCCAGCGGTAGTGGCCACCATAGATGCCCTCATCGAATTCCGCAATCACTTTTTCTATTTCATTTTCTGTGAGACATAAAAGTAGTATGCCCGATGGGTCTCTCCAGTACAAACGGCCATTTTCTACAATGAACTTCTGAGTTTTTAACCTCAACGTCTGGTACTTCGTCTTGTCGCAGCTTGGAGGACATCTAAGAGTCAAGAGGTACTCTACAATTTCTTTGTACCATGGATTGAGAAGGTACTTGATGTGGGTTTTTTGTGCGGAGGTTTCTATTCTGCGTTGCTCGTCTGCTCTTTCAAGCTCTTCATTGGCCACCATAGATAAATTTATCCCAAAGCCTGACAGTTTGATTCGGAAAGGATCTTGGCTAATCCCTGTCCCTTTATTAGCTTAGTGGGGCGTATTTCCAACTCATACTCCTGTATCTTGGCTATCCATTTGCCTCTCTTTCCTTCACTATCCCCCCTAAATCAAGATGTCTTTTACAGCCGATGTGGGTACGAATGCAGTTATAGCTGACTGTAATACATACATCTGAAAAGCCTTCAGGGATTTGACCAAGGCATAAGACTATTTCTCCAGGATGTTATATTTTAGCTCAGCGTTGCGAAGCAATTGGCTGAAAAAGGCGATGGGTTGTTCATGACCTTCCTCATTTTTCTACAATAATACAGCTGCGACGGTGTGGGGAGATGCAAACGAAAATATCATGAAGGGTTTCACATAATCCGGTCCTGCCAATACTGGGGCTTCTGCGAAAGCATTTTTAATTCTGTTAAAAGCTTCCCGCGACTCAGTAGTCCATTTTACTTCGTTATCATTCTTCAGCATCTCAGTTATGTATTGGTCTATCTCTGCATAGTTCAGTATGAATCTTCTCAAGAATTTGATACGTCCAAGAAAAACTTGGACCTCTTTCTTGTTTCTGGGCAAGGATATACCATTTATGACTTCTACCCTTTTCGGGTCAATTTTTACCCCTGCCTTTGTTACAATATGCCCCAACAGCTTACCCTCTTCTAAAGAAAACTGAGATTTTTGTGGGTTTAAAGACAATCCATACCTATGGCACTTGTCAAAGGTTCTGTGCAAATGCTCCATATGTTCAGCATCGTCCTTTGAGAAGATTGTGATATCGTCCAGGTACACCACCATGAATTTGTCTTGTTCCCCCACAAAAGCAATGTCCATGGCCCTTTGAAATGTAGCCCCCGCATTGATCAATCCAAACGGCATTCGAGCATACATAAACTTTCCCCAAGGAGTGGTGAATGCAGTGTTCTTTTGGTCCTCTGGAAGCACTGCTACTTGATTATACCCAGAAAAGCCATCCATCCATCATATACATTCGTGAAGATCCTACCACCTTCTGCAATATATGGTCCATCTTTGGTAGCGCATAATTTTCTTTCAGAGATGCTTTGTTCAAGTTCCGAAAGTCAACACACAATCTTATCTCTCCGTTCTTCTTTCGGACTGGGACCAAGTTGGCCACCCATTCAAAATATCTTAATGGCACAATAATCTTAGCCTTCAATAGTTTCTTGATTTCCTTTTCTATGGAGGGAAGGAGTAAAGGATTAATCTGCCTTAAATTATGTTTGTGTGGCTTAGCATCTCTTTTTAATGGAATCCTGTGTTGGATAATGCTAATATCAAAGGTCTTCAAATCTTGATAGGACCAGGCAAAGACATCTTTATATGTCTGAAATAGCTTCCGATATTGCTCTTTGTATTCTTCGGGTACCTTATTATACAATTTCACAATCTTGGGATCGGCCTTAGTGCCGAGGTTCAAGTCATCTACCCAATTTTCTTCAACGATATTGATTGGCCTGATGGGGACATCGTTCTTATCGAACAGCCTCTCCAGGGGGACCAGTCCTCTGGGTATTAAATTCCCTTTGAGCTACAGCACCTTGTGCCCAGCTACGGTATCCTACCATTTATTCTGAGGAAGCTCCTTAGTCTCTTCATCACCGACATCTATGTCCATAATGGAGAATTCCCCAACAGTCTCCATGAATCTTTTCACTTGCTCTTCATCTTCAAACACCTTCAGTGTTTGACATTGTCAAGGATGGAAGGACGGTAGCGAACCTCTATTTCATACCTCAAGAGGGGGTTCTGAGGTGGTCAAAAAGTGTTTGCAACTACTGCGAGAGAGTCCGCCATTCTATTTTGGTCTCTTGGCATGAATTGAATGTTGAATGCCAAGAAGAAATTTTCTACCATGTCCCATACTTCGTTTCGGTAAACCCTCAACCGAGGATGCTTAGCCTGACATTGGTTTCTTATCTGTCTCACCACCAGTTCAGAATCGCCCAAAACTTTTAAAGTATGAATATTCATATCCTTTGTTGTTTGTAGACCTAGAAGCAAGGCTTCGTATTCAGCCACATTGTTCGTGGCTTCATACTCCAATTTGAAAGATAATGGGACCAGTTGTCCAGTAGGGGAGATCAGGAGCATCCCAGCTCCATTCCCTTCCTTTGAGTTGGCTCCATCAAAGTGCAAGGTCCAAACCCCACCTTCTTCGTTACTTGAAGACTTCTCAGTCTTTACTTGACAGAAAGATGGCTCCTGCAAGTAATCCTGGTCTTCTTCGAGCATTAGACAAGAAAACTCACCCTCTTTGCTATAAACTGGTGAATTTACTGAATTGTCAGCCTTAGTCACCATTTTTACGAACCTTGTCTCCCGGTATAATCTCCTTTCTTGAACTCTGAACACAGTTGCATATGTTAGGTCCATCTTTGTAGATCCTCCAATTTTTGTCCCCCATGATCTTGATAACAGCATCCCAAATCGAGCTGGGATATCAGCCACCACTATATCCATCACCACGCTTTTAGCTGGGATTTGGGCAAGGTTTACCACCAGGTCTTTGATCATCCCCAGGCATTTGACTCTTTTGGAATCAAATGAGTAGAGGTATCTATACGAGCGAGTGATCTGTAGCCCCAATTGTTCCATTACTGACAGGGGTAACAGGTTATGAGACTCTCCAGAATCTAACATACAGTTATGCAATAGCAGATCATGAATGACTAAGGAGACATAGAAAGGAGGGGTTGAAGAATCTAGTTCCTCAACATGGGGACCGAACACAACCATGGGCCTTTCATCTTGGAGGTTTAAACTGTCTGGGATTGAGATAGCTCCTTGAGGAAGCATGAATGAAGACACTTGGGCCTGGTAGACTGGTTGTTTCAGGAGTTCAATTAGAGGGACTGGGATTTTAACTTTTTCAAGCTCTTTTTGAAGACTAAACAAAGGAGGAGGCTTCTCTACGAGACTTTCTTTTGGCTCTTTACTCTCTATTAGAGGTTTTTCTTCCTTTGGGATAGGCTTGAATTTTGCAATTGAGTTGGGGACTATATTAGAAGAAGATGGAACAGAGACATTAGGATGCAAAGGTTCGGTCACAGGTTTCTTACCTTTATCTTCAATTTTCTGAACGACAGGCTCCTTCTAAGGCATCTCTTCTTCTTGTTCTTGTGTGCGGGTTCTCTTTCTAGAGGACCTGAGATCATATTTTCTATGAAACTGTGCTTGCATGAAGTCTACAAATTGTTTACAGTAATCATTGATCTCTGGATCTTCAGCAGCACATGTTTTTTCTTCTTCTTCTTGCAAGGAGAGCTCCACTTCTTCACCTTCTTTCAAAGAAGACTCAACTTCATCGCCGTCTGAGTAAGCAAGATATTGATCATCTTGCCCATCGGGAATGTCTTTGGCAGGGCCATCCATCTGGCCTTCCAGATACAGCGAGGGTTGTATGTGGTCTTGCTGCTCCTTCTGCTCTCTCTGTAATATTTGAAGAGGAGGCTTTCTATATTGTGAGTTAAATCCCCTGTTTGGAGCAGTTTGGAATGGCTTGGAGGATGAGTTCTTTGCCTCGAGCTCAAGCTTCACCAGCTTGCTCGAAAGTTTCTTGATCATTTTACCCATCTCCTCTATTTTGCAATCTGATACCTCTCTATCTTGACTTGAGGTAGATGCTTCTTCTTTCCCTCTATGTCTAGCATCATGGTCTGAACTCCCTTTTGATTTACTCATAGAAGCAAGGTTGGCTTCCACTTCCAATGCATCAGTCTGGGCTTCATCCAGAGTAGCATACTTCCTTTCTCTTAGAGAGAATCTGAATTCTGACTCGAAGGCTGCTACAAACACCACTTTAGCATCGATCTGGTGAGGCTTCATTTCGGCTGGGAGACTTGTATATAATTTATTAAACCTCTTCATGAATTCGGACACATCTTCATTATGTCTCTTTCTAAGTGCGTTGAATTCTGTAAGACAGTATCTGTGGTCCTTCTTCTCTCCCCATTTTCCTGGTGAAGGCATTTTCCATTTCTTCCCAAGTGTTTATGGAGTGGTCCCCCATAGTTTTAAACCATTTATGAGCTTCCCCATCTAGGGAGTGGACGAACAATATTAAAACCACATCGAGATATTCAACGTTGAAATTTTCTGCGAAAGCCCAGAAAACTTCCAAGTGTTTCTGAAGCCAGGAACAGCCATCCGAGGTTGTGGGGGTGGTGGGAGATTCTGATGTATAATAGGAGGTGGTGGAAGAGAAGTATGTATGACAATGGGGATATACTGAACAATGGCTTGAGGGGTTGATTGAATTGCTGGAATATGAGAAGTGGAAACCTCTGTGACTTATTTAACTTCTTCGGCTTCGGGAGTGGGATGCAGAAAGAAGATCATGGTGTCTACAGACTCAGCCTCATCTTTGACTTCAATATTTCCCAGGGAGGGGCTATCTGAAGTATATTCAAGGCTTCTTACAGTAGAATTAGGACCTTGATCTTGAGCTAATTGAGAGGAGGATGGAGAGTATTCCAGGGAGAATCTGGGAATATCTGTATAAGCTGATTGTCTTTCTCTCCAACTTCTCTTGTGCAAAATCTTCTCTGGATCAGACACCGAAGGTGTTCTCAACTGTGATGTATCCAACCTCAAGTGGGGCTTTCGGGAAGCCATGACTGCAAACAAATTTATCCTTTAAATAACAGTGGAGTGGCCAAGGTTAGGGATCTACAACTCCCAACCCTTCCTACTCACCTATTCTGAAGGGTGGATGAATATTTGTCGAGGCCCAGGGATTTAGTTCCTTAAATTCTTTCCCCGACAACGGCGCCAAAAATATGTTGTAGCTCCTAGAGACAGCCTTGAGTTGTATAAAGACTAGTGCCTAGGACATCTTAAATGCAAGGAGCATATGACTCAACTGACTGCAGTTGGAAATGTTTGGCTCTCATGCAACTATCACTCAGATGAATGGTTTTAACAAAGGTGGAACCAAAACCCCAAAGTTAAACACAACAACTAGGAAAACTGCAGAAACTGAGTACAAACTGCAATAAGTAAATGCATCAGACAGCTCTAAAACAGAATGTTGTAAAAGGGGGCCGACTTCTAAAATGAATACACAGTTATCAAGTTATATGTGAGCGATGACTATGGCAGAAGATGGAGTAAGATATCAACTATAACCGGGCTTATTCAAGGACAAGAATCAATATATACTGGGCTTATTCAAAGATAAGAATCCATATATCTGGGCTCGTTTAAAAATAAGAATCCATTGTAGTTAGTATCATAAGAATGGCGAAAGAGATAGAAAATGAACAATGTATCAAGCCTGGGCCATATTTAAAGTGTTATGGATGTATAAAACATGAGTATCTACTATGATAAATTCACGTCCAAACATGGGAGCACTCGCATTCCAAAACCTGTAGATACGAGAAGTATGGAGAAATACAAAATGAACACTTATATTAAAAGACACATACAGAGAGAGTTACAAACTGTGAATCATCCCGAGCGGAATCCCCAATTCCAGCAAAACTTCTTATTACTGAATCCCTACGGGATCTTCAAACATCCACTATCAAAGTTCATACAAAATACATACAGAATACTCAAGCTAGTGAGTCCTTTGGAAAATATGGAGCCCGGTGTTAGTGTTTTCTTCCTGTTTTTATAACCTCTGATTCCTATGCACGAGAAGATATTTTGGGAAAATATCTTCCCGCGAGCTTGTATTTTGTTTCAGGTCTAAATCAAAACAGAAATGATGATGAGGTAAAACTGCCTCTCATCATCTTACAGCGTAGGCCTAAAGTTGTTTCTAACTGAAATGTAAACAATATACTAACTAAAAGTAAAAACTGCAGGAGTGAAATAAGGATTTCACCTGAAATGACAAAGTGAAAAGAACATAAGGTAAAAAAGCCACATAGGCCCAGTCATGAATTATCATTTCTGTTTGATGAGGCGAAGCCACTACTGCTATTGGGGAAGGTGATACCGTTAGTAGTGGAAGAGTTGGCCTTCTGTGCTGGAGAATGCGGTACTGCTAGTAGTGGAAGCATTGGCCTTCTGTGCTGGAGGTTCCTGTAGAATGGCCAATGGTCATGATCCATTGACTTGGACGTGGAATTGACCCTCTTCGTCTTTTTTCTTTGCTTCCTGAGCATGGAGGATCGTCAACCTCGGCCTCGAGCCACTGTGATTGGCTATAAGATGGCCCGCATACTTAAAATTCCATGAAAACCTGCACAGACAGCAAACCTGTTAAATAAATCCTGCGACGAAGGCATATACTACTTCAGAAGGCTCGGGTGAAGGCGAAAGAGCAGTGCAGAAGCAAGGAATGCAGCGGAGGCATTTCCATGGCGAAAGCAGAGTTTAAATCTAATTTGGTGCAAAGTTATGCAAAAGGCGGTTTTGTGGAAAACCGGAGTGGTTTTAGCGCAGGCGAAAGGTGGTAAGTGGTAATGAGCGAAATGAACACGATACAGTCAGGTGGGCGCGTGTCCTCACAAAACCGTCCATTTCGCATCGGAGTTGCGTGTTGGGGAGTTGTTGCAAATTGGGCACGAAAACGAACGAGAGCCATCCGATCTGGGCAAATCAGATCAACAGTAGTGGTTGAAAGCGACAGACGTACCTGTGCAGTCGGGTGGGACCGGCGATGACGTCAGCAATCCTGTCATGTATCAGGATGATCAGTTGCAGGGTTATAAAAGCGAGAGTGATGCAGGCCCTTGGGTGAGGGAGATCAATGGTCCAAATCAGAGCGAGGGAGTACAATATTGGATGAGTGATCGGGAAAGTAGCGAAGGAGCGATGGAGCGGGGACCGTTAGATTATGAGGACATCAATGGTGGAGATCAACTACGGGGGCACTGCGGGGTACGAACAGGTTGGTGGGCCTGGTGCGCCCGTACTTAATCTAGGCTGTTGGATAGGGTGAGATCAATGGTCTAGATTAAAAGCTAGGAAATGATGGAGGATGAAGGGGGAGAACAGGGAGGAGCCCGCTGGCCGTTGGATCGGGTGAGATCAACGGTCCAGATTGATTCCAGGGAGCTAAGCAGGTACGGGTCAACTTTTGGTCGGATGCTGCCGGGGTTAAACAGAGTCGTTGATCTAGGGTTTGATCGAACAGTGAGGATTGCATTGGGGAATCGACATCGGTGGCGAAACAAAAAGCGAAAGGAAATGGCAATGGGGATTGGAAAATCAATGGCCAATGGAGAAAGGCGAAGCGCGACGATCGTTGGATCTGGGAAGAGATCAACGGTCAGGGTTGTGTCAGGGTTTCGCACATCGGCGGAAAAGTAGTTCAATGAATAAGGAATGTAGGGTGGCGATGAGCGATGTGCGATATCCGACAAGCGGAAACGGAACGCGCAATGGTCGTTGGATCTGCGGAGATCAACAGTCAGGATCTCTTCGACAAAGATTAACCTTGACGGTGAAACAAAAGAGAAAATGAGTGGAGTTGGGAACCAGCGAAGTCCGATGGCCGAAGAGGGCTTAAGGACTTTTAGCCGTCGGTCACAGAACGGGGTCATATGAGAAATGGGGGCTAAGGGCTTAAGCCGAAAGGCACTTAGAGGCCTGATATGTTAAAATGAGCGCTTTTAAAGCTAAAAGGTGGATTTTTAGCCTTTTCAACGGTTCTGATAGGTGAAAAGGGGGCTTTGACAGTCCATGCAATCCTTGTTGTATTTGCTTTGCAGTATAAGGCTCCTTATCATTAGATATCCCAGCTCAGTGAAGGATGTCATAACAACATATGATAACCTTCTTTAACCATTGATCAAATTCCCATACCAATTCAGTGGGTCCCTGTTTAAATTCTTTCAATTCAACCACTATTTGAGAGTAGGACTTAGGCTTCCGAAATTGTTGCTTTAAATCTGTATTAATCTCTTGAATGGATGGATCTGCGTGCTATCCTACGTACCCCATATACCATTCCAAGGCCCTTCCTTCAAATGCGAGTGATATTTGCGCTCTCTTTACAGCGTCGATAGTCACATTCTGCGTAGTCCATACTAATTTTGATACAAACCAAAATTGGTCCATATATTCATCCCTTACACCCTTGAAGTTGGGTAGCTTCATGTGTGTGGCCATATCTTCTTCCAGTGGTGGTGGAGGTGTGGGTGAGTTCTTACCCTTATGCTGACTTGAAGGTGGTGTAGCTGGAAGACTATTTATTTCATGTGCAGCCGGTTCTCTTAATGGACTGTAGATGGATCTATCTCCTTCTTGATTAGTTTTATAGTACTTACCACTTCGTGTTGTACTCTCGCTCAGATCATAGGTCATTCACTCGGTGTGGCTGCACAGAATGCCATTTTCACACAGTAATATTTTGATTAAAAATGGCAGTGTTTTAAAGAACTTACCCCAGAAAACTTTGAAGAACCTCCTCTCTACTTCAATATAGGATACGAACTGATCGACTACGAATTTTGTTACAAATCCTCCTAGCGCGCTATCCACCTAATGATCTACCATTTGGGTGATTTTATTGTTAGTATTCTCCAACTTTTGAATCAATTCTAGTGTCCACTGCGTAACATGGGTTAGGGTCCCGTGATTTGGTAGATTGGCAAGCCAAGTGATAGGGTAACATCAAACCAACATTAGAGCCCTAGGACCTAGCCTTCCTGGACTCAGAGAGGGCTTTCTCTATTATGCAAAGGATGTAAACTTGTTTTCTTTTTGTGTATTTGATTTTAGGCTAGTTGTTAAGTATGTTTTTAGTTTGTTTGTAGGTTTTTGAGGGGGAATTGATCAAAAGGATAAATAGATAAAGGTTTGTTAGATCAACTGGGCTATGGGGTCGAAAAGGTCGAGACTGTCTCAAATGGTGGACAAGGTATATTGCAGGGCTGATTTGGTCGAGATAAATGGATTATTTGGGTGTAAGTGAAATGAGATGGAAACTTAGTTTGTGAGAGACAAAGAGGTTTTAAGCATAAATAGTTTTACAAAAAAAATTCATGTGGTAGGGCTAACCATTAATCACTATAAATGAAACTCAAACTGATAGATGCATAAAATAAACATTCAGGTGATACATAGAAGTATAAGACCCTCTAACTTTGAGAAAATCACCTTCATACTTTTGCGAAAACAAATAAGACAAACAAAAAACTCAATCTATGAAGAGGGAACTCCTAAACATCATATTTTGAGCTATTGGGAACTTTGAAATAAGACTACAGAGCATGGGCAAAGGGCAAGATCGAAACAAGACCTCTTTGGCTTAACTAAGACAATCAAATATTTAGAGAAAGATTTCAGTGATGGGGTTTTGATTAGCTATGAGTAAGCAGGGCATACTGTGAATCATACTAGACAACATACATAATAACCATGAATGAAATTGATAACAAGTTCTTAGGGTATAAAAGAGAAGTTAAGAATTCTTTGACATAACCAAGAAAGAAGAAAAACATAGAAGATGTAATGAATCGGGAAACTTGAGGTGCCTCCATGGGCATGTCTCAAATCTATTCTTTACTAAACTAAAGCAAGAAAGAAGCATGAAAACATGTATTATAAACTAAGGAAACATAACAGATAAGGAACACAATACCATTCACCAAGCCATGGAATCCTACAAACAATCCTCCTCCACCATCCAAGTCAAGCAAGAAATCATCCACTTCATGAGACAAAGTATTTCTTCGAAGCTTGTAATGCTATGTATTGCTCTATAAAATCAAGTTCAGACTGTGGTTACAATGTATTCTCTTGGATTATATAGTCCAAAGAGAAAGAAACCCTCCTAGAGCATCTAGAAGGCCATTGGCCTAATACAAATATCTGATTTTGTCCTTGAGGCTTTGCAAAGCCCAAGACATAAAATATCTTTAAAAATATCTATTTAAGCTAATAATAGAAATAAAATTGACTTTTAATCACTGACATGGAGATAAAAATAGCTAAACACACATTTGGATGATCATATTCAGAAAACTAGTTTTTTAGCCAAAATGCTACAGGAGCATAGCAGCAGAAAGAAGCCTCTTTTGTAGACAACTTTTGAGGGAACTTTCGATGTTGAAACGAGGCTTGTGCTAGCTCGTTGGAAAGCCCTAGATGTCTAGTTTCTGGAACTACTTGATTGTTTCAAAATGGATCCCTAAAAGTTTTTCAAAAGGTGGACTGAGTGAATAAACGCAGGAGGGTCTCATTTGCTGATATGTGAGGCAGAAAGGTGAAATTTGACTGATTTTTTCCTCTTTGGGGGACCAAAACACCTTCTTTTGATCTGAAAACTTGTGAGTAGATGCCCCCAAATTTAATACATCCAAAAAAATTACTTTCATGAGCTGAGGATGCTCCTAGATTTCATGGCAGCGCCTAGAAAAATGTGAAATTAGGGCCAAAAAACACAAAAAACAAGATCATGTCAAAATTTGCTCAATTTTGGTGAGCAAGCCCTTTATGGGTTATTAGAAGTGGGAAAGGAAGTTGAGGCCAAAATTTAAAGCCTAGAGATTTATTTTTTCCACTTTTTCCACTGAGCGCCTCCTTCGGGCAGTTTTGAGCCTTTCTTGGGCAAGTTTGAGCTTTCTTCGAGCAAATTGGTTCAATTTCTTGTAGTGCCTAGTCATCTTCCTTTGAAGCCCCAAGTCTCTGTTTGCTTTCTCTAATTTATCCTCCAAATTCTTGTTGGCTCTTTCAAGCAATGATTCTTTATCATTTTCTATTTCTTGGGCGAGCAACTGTGTGAGAGGATAAGATCAAACAAGGGCTGCTTCTTCTTCTTTCTTTTTCTCCAAAGCTTTCCTAAGACCCATAGTCCTAGGCATTTTTCTTACTAGCTGCTCTTCTTCCATGATATCATCAAATTCGCCCATATACTCTTCAAGCTTGACTTGTGCTTTGTATGCTTCCCCTTGGTATTTGAATGCCCGGGCCTCATAAATTTCCATTTGACCACTCATTTGTTTATTTTTCATTTGTAGAACATGTATGAGGTCCTTTGACCTTTCTAGACCAGTTTCTAAGTCATGGATTTGGGCTTCTCTGTTTTGCAAAAGAGACTCAAGAATTCTAGCTTCATCATCTCCAGCATCACTATCTATTTGTATGATGTCAAACTCCCTTTCTTTTTCATGACTACTCTCTTGCTGTTCAACTTTTTATTTACCCTTGCTTTGGGTAGACTTATTTGTCCTTTTTCTCTTTGGAAATTCAACAATACTCTTCTTAGGAAATTTGCCTCTACTCCTTAGCGCCCTAGTGACATTGCTAGTCACTGCTGGAGTGATTTTATTCTTTGTGGATTTTGTGTTTTTAGGCTTCACCACTTTTGGAGGAAGAGTCATGGCCCCTTGCCTAGGAGAGGTAGCTAGCACATGCTCTTGGCTGTGTTGAGGAGAAGAGAGAGGAGGTTTTATTTCTTGCACTTGTTCAACTTGATTTTTTACATCATTGCCTTCATCATCATCTGCTTTGCTACCCTGTTCACTGTTTTCCTCACTGTTTTGAGTTTGTTTGGGGCTGCGAGCTTCACCTTTATCACTGTTTTGAACCTCTTTACATATGTTGCCTTCAACCTCATTAGTGTTGTTTAGAAAATGTTCTTTAGGGTTGTTAGCTTCATCATCCTTTTCTACTGTTTGATCATATTTAATGTCTGCCTGTAGACTACCTTGTTTACCCTCATCACTATCTTGAATTTGTTGAGGGCTGCCTTCATTGTGACTGTATTCTTTAGCTCTGTGTGTGGGCTTCCACCATGGTCACTTTTCATGTTATCACCTCCATCACTGTATGTTTGAGGAATGTTTTGCTGTTCATCATCACTACCTTGCTTAGGATATTCATTGTTCCCTTGAGGACTGTCCTCCTGATCACTGTGTTACTGATGGCCACTTTTTCTTTCATCACTGCTTTGAACCTCTTCACTTTGCTCTCTATCACCACTAGCTTGCTTGGAATCTTCATTGTTCCCTTGCTCATTTTCACTGCTCTGTTTAGGGTTACTTTGCTCTGCATCCTTACTACTTTGCTAAGTGCCACTGACTTCCTTATCCCTTGGTGATTTTTCTTCACCGTCACTAGTTTGCTGCTCATGGTCACTTCCCTGTGATTTTTCAGTTGGTTCATGCTTACTATTTTTCTTGGTGT